>JAOTAX010000196.1:11542941-11559244 GCA_025629825.1 Erythroxylum guanchezii | reverse complement strand
TTGTGTGGGCCGCGGGGGTATGCTGGGGCTTATGGCTGGGCCTGTTTCCCCAGGTACCAAATCCCGGACCCAACATCCCAACTAACAAGACAAGAGATTATATGTAAT
The DNA here is from genome assembly GCA_025629825.1 of Erythroxylum guanchezii. NCBI lineage: Eukaryota > Viridiplantae > Streptophyta > Magnoliopsida > Malpighiales > Erythroxylaceae > Erythroxylum > Erythroxylum guanchezii. The sequence goes on along the minus strand of JAOTAX010000196.1, from coordinate 11,559,136 downwards.
TAGGAAAGATACATTCATATTCATGAAGAACTTTACTATCTTCAGATGATCCTCCCACATAGTCTTTTTTTTCCAGAGCTGATGTATATCTACTGTGATTTTATTTGCCACATCATCCAAGATCTCCCCTTTGATCTCTATCCATTAATAATGAGTCATACAAACCTGAAGACTTTCATAGCACATTAACCCAATCCAATGTTTATCCATGCCAAGTCCATTAGTCATGATTTGCCTATTTGAGCACACATTAAGTACTTGTAGCCCTCACATGTCTCTCTTAAGCACGTGATCCAATTAACCTTCAACCTAAGATCTATATCAAACCATCTTTCGATCTCACATCCGAATCTTGCTTCTCATGTACACCAACACATACCAATTCTTGACAATGCCCATTTTCCTTGCCTACTCAAAATTCTTTGCTTTATTATATCATACCGAGTGTCAAATATTGGTCAAGACTCGCCAATGCTTGCATAATTATGCTATTAGGCCTTAGGAATCTAACAAACTACCCTACCCAAAAGAACTCGACACCCTCGTCGAAATAATCCGTAGGCACTCATCTGAATATGGTTCACTGGAAGAGTCCTTAGTTATTGACACATCTCTCACGTACCACTTCCCTATCCATCAAGTTTATCCTTGCTTTGTTCGAACACTCCTTCAAAAGACTCATTACGCCTAACAAAGCATAGAATTGAGATGAGTAGAAAGTGACCTCTTGCTCCCTTTGAGGAATTAGGCCTATAAGTGCCTCCATTCTATTGAAACACTCTATCAAATTGTTATCTCATGCCATGTTAATATTTTGGATTTGATACTAGTTGTTACAAAGGTTTTCCTAGGTACTAAAATTATACTAAAGTCGCACCTAATCCTTTGCACAATAATCCTACTTAGGTCCGCTTAAGCAAGACTCAGCCTTCATACATGATCATTGAATAAAAACACTCTTTTTCTCAAATGCCTCATGACTCTCGAAGTGTTTTAACTTCACACTTGAGTAAAAATACTAAGAAAGTATTAAATAATCATAGGTAGCAATAAACATATAAGAGCTATGGTTAAAACTAACTTTTATTACTTCCTCAAAAGAATACAAATGAATGCTTTCTTTTAATTTGTTCCTTTTCTTTCCTTTCCCTTCTTATCTCTTCTCTGGAGCAAGGTTCAAATAACTTATTTGTAAGCACCTCTAACTTTACAATTCATAATCCTAATTGAACCGAACTAACTAGATCACCTCTTTCCTTATCAAATGACATCACACTAACTAATTAGATGACACTCCCATCTAAATAAGTTTGTATCTAATAAGATTTAGCTACATTACAACTAATAAGATAAGAGATTACATTAACTACGAATGATACATTCATATCAATGAAAAACTATACTATCTTCAGATAATCCTTCCACATTCAGGCCTGACACTGGGCAAAGGCAGGAAGGGTACTTAGCCAACACCTACTTTCATGAAGAACGAAATAGGGCCTACTCTTGACTCTCATAAAGAACAAAATGGGGCAAAATAGGACCTAGCTCACTCTTATCACTTATAAAGAGCAAAATGAGGCAAATTCTCTTAGCTTTTTTTTCCCTTTAAATATATTTTTTCATTTGATTTTTTTAGTTGTTCTTTGAATCTTAATGTTAAGAATTAATGCAACCTATTAGATTCTTCAATTGTGTCATTATGAGGGGCTTAAGGTAGCCTCTTAATAATAAAAATATTCATTTAAAAGTTTACATATTTATATATTGTTGATTTATTAGGATTTTTTTTACTTTGCTCAAGGCTTATAAAATGTTAGGAACGACCATATCCATATGGTCTTTATCTTTTAGAGCTGATATATATTTAGTATGATCTTATCCGCATATCATCCAGATCTCCCCTTGATCTCTATCCATTGATGATGAGTTATCGAAGCCCAAACCCTTATATAGCACATTGGTCCGGTCCAATGCTTACTTATGTCAAGTCCACTAGTTATGGTCCATCTATTTAAGCACACATTAAGTCCTTATAATAAGTCCCTATCCTGAAACGGCTAGGTGGACCACTCGACGCCCCACGATGACCTCCAGTTGATGTCTGATTTAACTGGGAAGTTCTCGTAGAGCTAAGCCTATTGCCTCTTTTTATCGAAAAAATTTAACTCAACATTCATAAATATAAACAATAGGGTTTTTTTAAAACATTTAACTAAAAATTTTAGCAGTACAACGGTTGTATTTTGACATTCCCAAAGTTTTTAAAATTCCTGTAAAAGTTCAAAACACTTCTTTAATCACATTAAAATTCCCTCTATAATTTTTGTACTTCAAGTCCATTCACAAGCAATCTTAACAATCACTTCCATAATATTTTTAAAAAAACTAAAACATATTCATGCATTTCACTTTAAAACATTCATATATATGCGTTCTTTACACAAAATACGTTCCAAAACATATTCATGAATATGCAAATGTTCCCAAAAACATTCAAAAGGCAAAAATGCCTACACAGTAGCACGTGATAAAGTTGAATAGTCGTGAGGTGGAGCCTTTATTGTTAAAGCCCCTGAGCGTGCACCTGGGAGATTTCATTTTTAAAAAAAGAAGAAAAGAGAGTGTGAGCTTAACGAGCTCAGTGAGTGCTATATTTTCTAGTCAAAGCATATTTAACAATTTAAACCTTCCTAAATCAAATTCATCTCAGTTCGTATAATTCAATACTAAAATGAAACATATATGCTTCTAGAAATCAAGTTTCTCAAATCGCTTTTCAAATAAATAGAGGCAGCATTAAAAATTTCATGAATTTCTTACATGACATAGCCTATCACTAACTTCTTTGCTAAATGGTACCCTTAGGTATAAAGTTGCAGAGCTGGTTCTATATCGCTTACCTGCGACTAGTTATCCAATATTTACGGAGCTGGCTCTACATCACTTACCTACACTAAGATAATCGCTATATATTAGTAGTCACGGAATTAGTTCTGCATCGCTTATTCGCAACTAGCTAACCACTAGTTATGGAACTGGTTCTATATCGCTTAGTCGTATTAGGTTAACCGTTATATACCGGTATAATAACATGTATAAAACCTATCGTTGTATCATAAGCTGCAAACCATATCCTTTTTTTCAACCAATAATATCATCTTAATGTAAACTCAAATCATATAAGATATAACTTTCAAACTTCAATTCATATATTGTTAAAACATAAACGGATACTAGCAATATTCACTTGTAATACACCATTCACATAAAACTCATAATCAATATTCATTTCACTATAGAATAGAAATCATTTTCATAAAATCAATTTAAAATACACTCACTATTTTGCAAACTTATCATTAAGCACACTCAAGCATTTGGTGCCTCTCTTTTAGCTACACAAAGCACACTTCGCTTAGGCATTTATTTCCAAATTGGGAAATAAGACATTAAAACAATTATTCAGTTTAACAAATTCGAGATTAGTATTTAATTGCGTAACACGTACGCTAATCGTATTTCTGCTTACTTTTGTAGGCCAACCTATTAGTTTTCGTTTCTATATCTAACTTCAAAAGTCACTTAAATACAATATTTTACCCATTTTAACTTACCAATTTCTTCAAAAACAATCTCACCCAATTTAATTCACCATATCACAATAATGCATGATGAGTCACGGTTATGACCCATGTCCAGAATCCATACCTCCACTTGTTCCTTAATTTTCACATGTCAAACATTCAAATTAGGTTTTAAGGCCTTCTAGACATTGTTCCCCTATGTTTCTAGTTTCCACATCATAAAAAATCATGCCATTTGAACTTCTAAATCATGAAACATATATCAAATATCAAATATCATTCAACTAGAATTAGGTCTAGGTCTCTTCTAGAGATTTTTAGTAATATGTCTTAGGTTTCAGCTCCAATTGGATTTACCAATTTGGAGGTCTATAGGCCGAGTTATGGTAAAAAAAAAATAGGACTAGTTCAAGTGAACTGAGAACCAAAGACAAAATTTCACTAAACGTGGCTATCTCTCTTATCTTCTTCAACCAAAATTGACTTTTGAATCATATCACACTAAAAGCCCTAGCCATGGCAGATTCTCTCAAGATTGATTCTTTGGTTTTCTTTCTTGATTTCAATCCTTAAATACTTCCAAACTTATTATTTACTTCATTGCATGTCAAATCACCATTGATCTTACACCAAAACCATTCCATGCAAAATCCACAAAACTAGAAATTAAAGCTAGAAAAACTTACTACTTTTACTTTAATCTTTACTTGGTCACGATCTCTTTAAATCCAACTCAAAACCCATGAAAATCAGCTGCCACCTTCTTCTTTTCTCCTTGGCCATAAGTTCACCTTTTGCTTGTCTCTCTTTTTTTTTAATTTTTATTTTAGACACTCACGACTATCTCTCAAAATGAAGAAGGTTTGTCTTACTTTTGGCTTTTTTATACTTCTTTAGTGCATTCCACATGACATTCCCTCATTGGCAATTTCTATTGACTCATCATTCCACTATCACCATGCAAAAAGACTAAATTGCCCTTACATCATATAAAAGGACCAAATTGCCTTTTAATGAATGTAATTCATCAACTAATCGAATTAAACTCCGAAAATATTCCGCAACCATCTTACCATCAAATTGACCATGAAAGACTCTAATTTAGGTCAATATTAATTGATTGGATGATTTTAAAAGCAATTCAAATAGGTTTAAAATCATTAATACCCATTATTTTCCAAAAAGGGCATTTTAATCGTAAATGTTAAGAACTCCCAAACTTCATCCAATCGGACTTATTTTTGATCTGTTTCTAGTATCATTAGACTCTAACACTTATTCTGGATGATTTTCAATATTTCGGGGTTAGGTCCCCCCAAAAATCACTATTCACTCATATTTACTATTCATCTAAAAATACTATTTGCCGAACATAAAAATTTATATTCAATAAAAGGAAAGGTTCGGGGTTTTATACCTTGAAGCTCTCACTTGTCTCCATCATGTATGTGATCCAGCTAACCTTCAACTAAGGTCCATCTCAAGCTATCTTTTGGTCTCACATATGAATCTTACATTTCATCAAAGATTTCTACCAATGTGCACCAACACATGCCAACACCTAAAATGTTCATTTTTCTTTCCTACTCGTAAGTCTTTTCCTTGTTCCATCTTCCCAAGTGTTAAACATTGGTCAAAGCTCACCAATGCTGCATGATTCCACTATTAGGACTTAGGAGTCTAACAGTAGACATAGAAAAGGAAGCTTACGTTAGGTGTTATTATTATTTATATTTAATATTAGTTAAATTAATATTTGACATTAAAATTTAATTACACTTGGCATCGATATCCACATTAAAATTTAATTGCACTTGGCATCGATATCTACATTAGTTCCATTAACATAGAGTCTACATTGGGTTATTTTTGTGAAAATTGAAAGTTTAGGTATTTTCTTACCACTTTTGAAAATTTGGGTTATAATTACAAAATTAAATCATTAACCCTTGTTTTACCCAACCATCTTTCTCCTTTTTGTTTCTCCCGCACCTGCCCAACCTTTGTTTCTCCATTAATCTCTCTTTTCTTTGTTTCTCTGGCCACCTCCCTCCCTCTATCTTAACCTTACCAACTTGGTTGTGCCTATAGGATAGATGATGATGATCTTAGGAATGACACATTATATAAATATATTTTTGTAATTTGGGTTCAGAATCATGATAACTACCAGCACCAATGACATATTTAAGTTGGAATTGAACAAGATATTGGTGAGGTTTGCTTTGATCTTGAGTTTAGTTTATTGGTAGAGTTATTTTGGTTTTGGGTTTCAAGTCTGTTAATGAAGTTACAAAATTAGGATCTAAGTTAAGTTGTACAGATGACGAATATCTATTATTGTGGTAAGAATGACATATACAAGGTCTTTAGTTATGTAGTGAAAGGATAAGTGAGCCATTGTTATGTAAACGTCTTATGTTTACCTATTTCTAATAAAAGCTTGAGGGCTTTAAGGATTGTCTTGTTTTTTAATGTTTGATAAAAGTAAAAATGTTTAAGTTCTGTACAAAATTGTTTGAGGCCCTAAAAATTTATTGAAAATGAATTCATATTAAAGTAATAAATCCCTATTTATGTTTTCTTTTCATAATAACTTATTTATTTCATATCTTTGACAATATAAGAATATTCTTCCTTGTCATAGTTGTTAATAAATACTTCTTTTCTTTCTTTTGTTTTTTTTTATTATTTGACATTTGAGGATATTTTAAGGTCACTTTAAGATGATAACTAAACATACTTCCTCAACATACTTAAAGTGATTCAAGTCCATAAAGTGTAAAATGTTTTCATAGACAATAAGCACTTCAGGTTTTTCGTATAAGAAAAATGTTTAAGTTAAGAAATGAGACAAAGTATGATTGCATTACATACAAGGAAATATTAGCTAAAAACAAGAATAGATAGTTAAACATTTATTTATGTATCAAATGATGATAGGAACTTTTTACGCAAGACCAGAAATGTAACAATTTTCTTAGTTTATGAGAAACTACTTGTTTCGAGCCTTGTTAACACTAGGGAATTAGAAAATAAAAATCTTTTCTCTGTTAACACATCAACTCCAAAAAGTTTTCATTAAAAGGGATAAAGACTATCACTGTCAATCCTATATGCATAACCAAAAAAGTTGTCGGTGATGTTAAGTATATTTAAGTTGGAGAGGTTAAGAATAAAGGGAGGGAGGTCATTACTAGGAAGATGCTTTGGTGCTATTTTGGTGTTATCTTGTATAGAATTGGTTGAATATGACAAAAGATTATCGTGTAGTGCAATTTTGTCTTGGGTTTGTTGAACCAATCACATTGTTTGGATCATAAATCAGACGAAAGACCTCTAAATTTGGTAATTTTAGTTGAATATGAAAACTAAGACATAGAACAAGAAATCTTTAAAAGAGACTCTAACTCGAAATTGGGATAGAAGTTGGTGACCTAATGCTGCCCGTATTTTGGAGCAGCATGTGATATTTGGTCTATAACTTATAAGTTAGAAGTACGAATGAACTGATTTTTGGTGTTTTAGAAACTAGAGACACATATGGATAAGTGTCTAGAAGACCACGAAACCCATTTCTGACTTTTTCTATATGAATATTGAGGAACAACTAGGCTCCGCATGTGATTTGTTTCTGGACTGATAGTTTTCCTATTTTTGAACCACTTTGGGGTTTAGCTTAAATTGCACTGTTTTTAGTTTGTTTTCGTTTTTCATTTTTACCGAATCTTATCTAAACCTTTCTGAATGTGTATGAAACTTTTCGAACACCTAGAAATAAATGAAATAAGACATACCACATGTGAATTGGGAGACTAAACGTTGGAATATAAAATTGAGTATAATGCATTCCAAGGAAAATTTACATATACATAAATGATTTGTATGCTTATTCATTACTCATATGTGTATAGTATGATTATACAAGTGTAATTTTGATACCCTTCTAATGGTGGTAAGTCATGAATTGCATGTATGAACACAAATATAGATTTTATGACTTGAAATGTATACCATATGATTTGTTAATATATGAATTGTGAAATTTGCAAATTGTTAAAGGAAATGTTATAGTGCCTGCTCTATTGTCTTGTTTGTGGATAGAGAGGCATGTCTATAGGGTTACATAAAAAATGTGCAGGCTTAATAAAGAAAAGAAACTTAAGAATCATAAATAAGAAATATAGCACAACAACATGAATAATTGGTATTGATGAGCATTTGTATTGATTGTAATAATGAATATTAATGATCTGCAATTATATTAATAATTTGAATCAATGAACATTGAATATCAATATTTGGCTTATAATTGTGCATTTTCGGCATATGGATAATACGTTGAAGCATATTTGTATTATGTACTTTGCTTAAGTATGCTATCATTATTTACATGAGCATTGAATATCAATGTTTGGTTCATGAATATGAATTTATGGTATATGAGTTGTGATATTTTTGAATATGTGCTTGGCAGATGATTGCTATGAGTGGTTATTCAAACTAAGTGTTTTCTCACTAAGTTTTCAAGATTAGCATGGGTGTTAATCCGTGTAGGTCTAAGTCATCGAAGTGAGGTACAAGGAACATCTGTAGGGACCAAGGCCAATGGATAGAAGAAAAATTACTTTTGGAATGTGTTTTTAGTTACAGATGATTGCACATGTAAAAAAAGAAAGGAAATTGTATGTTTTCTTTTGGATTACCATATAAATGTAAAGATATATTACTACTGTTAAATGATAATGTTAAATATTAGGGAGTTTTGTAATGTGTATACGTATAGCATTGAATAGAATTGTATGTTTATGAATACGTGTACAAGAATTTGGTTGTTATGTGTGTGGATGATTGTAGGATCTGTATAGAGAGTGTTATAGATCGTCTTTTTGAAGAAGCTAGTCAAGAGAGTTATGATCTCGTAGTTAGACAATTTCCTTCTTTTCGCTTGGACGACAAGCCAAATTTTGAGAGGGAATGCTTTGATATGACCCACCTTTACGCACCTATTTTAGAAGTAAATAAAGAAAAAAGTCACGTGGGGAGCATATGACAATTGTCAAGTCAGCTTGTATTAGTTTTTTGGTTTTCCAATTCCCTACTCTTTAGATCCTCAAAAGCAGCCACTTTCCCACTCTTCAGCACCATTTAGTTCATTTCTGTAAGTTTTAAAAGTTGGTTATCATCTTTGAGTGTTTAAATACCTGTTGCTAGTCTTGTTTTGGGGGAAACGAAATCATTTGTTTTACGGTACTGGAGTCTTGTCTAAGTGCTTGAGATTCTTGCACTCAAACTTGCAAATAAAATTACACTTTCCTTCCTACAGTTTCTAACACAAGACATATCTCCCATAGCCATTTAAGCATCACCTAAAAACTTGTTCTTTAACTGTTAAAGCTTACAAAGAATACACATCTCCGTAGTCCAATGGTATTTGCTAAAAATAGACGTTGTTCGTGCGAAAATACCATGTCCAGTCAAGTCATTAACATACAACAGAAGCATATGACTTGAAGCATCTGTTTTTTAATCAAGTTTGTTGGGTTTATAATCCTTCAACTCAAATACTCAAAAGATCTGTTGTATATTTCTTTCCAGCATCATATCAAGTTCCATGAGAGCTTATTAGCTATTCATATTTTCCGAACTTCGAAAGATTTAAACAAATTTGACGTATCGATTTCCTTTAAAAGATAACGCTGTCTTTGGATACAGTAATGGTCTAGACTTAAGTTACCTAAAAAACGTAAGCACTTACATGTAACTTTGTTTTGTACTTGGGTACAAACAACTTTTAACTTAGGAGACTAGGAGAAGGTCATACAAATAACATGAAATGGGCATGAATTGATTTTTCAGCCTTGACTGGCGACATGAAGACCATTAGTAAATGATCATATCAAATTTAGTTCATCACAAATTTTATGCAATCCACCTTAAGTGTAGTATATTGGGACAGCAGTCTGAAAATTATATCCACAAAGACGGAAAAAACTAAACTATTTTGATTGAGGAACATGACAAATGCGTTTATCTTCAAATCTAAACTGAAAACATAAACACAAGGCTTAGAGAAAATGGAATAAAAGTGAATCGCTTGCTTCAATAAATGGAATCCATCAAAAGAAGAAGATTTTAGTAAGTTTGTCACTTGCAAGGCACATTCAGCAAATTTTCCCAGGTTTTGCTTCTCCAGTATTTCCATGATTAACTGGTTATTCTCGTCCATACACTGCGTGAAGCACATAACATCGGCATCTTGAAATGATAAAGAAACTACATAAAATGCATGATTTTTCCCTTTATGAACAATAACCATGTGTCAATATTCAGCCGTTACCTGAAGAGAACAAGTCTGCATTTTGTGCTGATGTTTCCATTAAATATGATAGGACAGGTTGGCTTGCATTCTTACTTGATAGATACAGTGAGACACGATATATTATGGCTTGAAAGTTTACATTAGCTTCATTTGTAAATTCCATAGATGTACTGAAGGTTGTGTTTTTGGTGTATTCGGCAAATCTTCATTTGAGAATTGGCGACTTGGTCATACCATCATGGTGGAACCATCAAACAACCAGATTGGCGTGAGAACCATGTTGCATTTTCTTAAGAGCAAATTAAGAAAAGTCATATACGTATGTGAAAGACAAAAGTTTGGTACTAATCCATTTTACGATCTTTTCTGTTCACGTTTATCATTCAATTTGATGAGAGAAACAATTACGCCCCTCATGGAGGGTCTTAGATCAGCCACCGGTTCAGTGCATTCAAGTGCCAATTCTAGCACTCTCAAAGCCTTATGTTGATCATCAGTGTCCCAGAAGCTGATTTCCTCGTCGAGAAAGCAAATGCGTTCTTCTTGTTCTCCAAGATTTTTTCTCGTCCAGGATACAATATCCAGGCCTTCTTCAAAGTTGGGATCCACTGCCAATTTTCTACACAGTAGCTCCAAAAGAATCACTCCGTAGCTGTACACATCTGCTTTCTCAGTTAATCGTGTGGAGTATGCATTTTCTGAATTGCAAAGAAGGGAAGAAAAGCAGGAGATCAGTAAAAGAGCTTCTAATATAAACATACACATCTGTGATTGTGAACAGCTTAATACTGAACTAATAACAAACCTGGTGCTATGTAACCCAATGTTCCCACAATTGTAGACCTTGTAGTGTCTGAATCAGAATCAAAAATCAATTTCGCCGTCCCAAAATCTCCAATCTTTGGCTCCATTTCAGAATCCAACAAAACGTTGTCCGATTTCACATCTCTATGGATAATTTGTGGCACACAGTCATGGTGCAGATAACAGAGGCCTTGTGCAATGCCAAAAGCAATACGATATCTGGTAAGCCAATCCAAAACGAGGCGTGATTCATGCCTGTGTAGTACATCAAATAGCGTTCCTCCTGGCATGAGCTCAGTGACAATGAACCCATATCCATCTTTAATACAATAGCCTGCCATTTTCACTACATTTCGGTGCCTAACTAAACTCAAAGTTCTCATCTCGAGGCCAAAGTTTGTCTCAGACAGATTCACCTTCTTCACAGCCCAATGCTTTCTGGAATTGGTAGACTCAGTCCTATAAACTGTGCCATGCTTGCCTTTCCCAATTATGTATTTGTCACTCCAGCCTTCAGTAGCTCGCATCATGTCCTCAAATTTTAGGTCTTCTGGTAAATCTTCATTTTCTAACTTACACTCACTAAGAAGTGATTGATCTCTTTGGTATGCCTTTCGGAGATAGTGAACCACAATTATGTAAGTCACAGCGCAAAGCAAAGCCACAGATAGAACCACACCAATGACTAGACCAGCTAGCATATGCTTATGACCTTCTCTAGATTTTGCACAGGATCTTGCATCACTACCAAGTAAACAAAGCTCAAGATTCCCAACAAAAGACCCTGGATATGAAGTCTCTATTTTCATCCACGAAGTTGGTAGTCTCCCCGAGAGTTGATTAAAAGATATGTTCAAAAAGTCAAGGGATACCATATTGTTTAGTTCGGATGGAATCTGTCCAGACAATCTGTTGCTTGAGAGATCAAGAATCTGTAACTTGTCTAGACTGCCAAGGCATGCTGGGATATCACCAGATAGTTCATTGTAGCTGAGATTAAGAACTGAACTGAAGTGGTTCAGTTTACTCAAACTACAAGGTATCTGACCTTCGATCCTGTTGCTAGCAAGCTGTAATTCAAAGAGAGTTTGACCAGGAAAGAAAGACTCAGGAATTATTCCAACAAGTCTGTTATCTTGAAGGAGAAGGCTCTGCAAGTAAACCAATGAAGTGATCTGTGGAGGAATTTTTCCTGAAATTTGATTTCTACTAAGGTCTAATTTGATTAACTTTCTGCAATGTCCCAATTCAGAGGGAATGCTTCCTTTTAGTCTGTTGGAAGAGAGTCTCAGTACTTGAAGATTGGAAAGGTTCCCCAACTCTAGAGGTATAGAGCCAGAGAGCCTGTTTTCTGAAAAATCTATCATTGTTAGATTCATCCAAAGGCCAAATACTGATGGTATTGTCCCTTCAAGCTTGTTACCTCTTACATCTAGGAATGAAACCCCAGGATTTATTCCCAAATGAGCTGGTATACTCCCTTGTAGAAGATTGTCACTGAGAATCACCCTCCTTAGCGACACACACTTTGCAATCTCAGTTGGGAAAGTTCCACTGAACTGATTGTCTCCAAGTGACAAAACTGAGAGACTGTTGCCATTGCATATGCTAGAATGAATTAAACCATGAATGTTGTTTCCACCTAGATCTAGTTTAAGTAGACCTGGAGAATCTTTCCCAAGCTCTAATGGCACCTCTCCGTTAAGGTTATTATGAGCCAACGAAAGAAACCTGAGTTTAGTCAAACGAGTAATTTCAGACGGAATTATACCTGTCAACATGTTGTCATACAAAGCCACTTCCACAAGGTTGCTCATGTTTCCAATCTGCCTGGGAATGCTACCATCAATATGATTGTTGAACAGATAAAGAACCTCAAGATTCCGAAGGTTACAGATTTCAGGAGGGATGCTTCCTCCAATAGAGTTGTTCTGAATCCTAAGTTCCAAAAGTGAACTACAATTTCCTATCTCGGGAAACAATGAGCCATTAAGGTTGTTGTTGAAGAGGAATAGATTGCTTAAGTGTTTGAGATTCCCAATTGACCGAGGAATCCTGCCAACTAAATTGTTGCCAGATAGACCAATGACCACTAGCCGATTACACTGATCTATACTCTCAGAGATGGTACCATTGAGCTTGTTGTCTGAAAGAACAAGCTCTTGTAAATTTTTGAGACCCCATAAACTGTCTGGAATTGGCCCTTCAAGTCTGTTTTCATCAAGATAAAGCACTTCAAGCTGCCAAAGATCCTTGAAAATCTCAGCAGGAATGATCCCATCAAATTTGTTACGAGAAGCTATAAACATAGTAAGGTTTTGACAGTTACTGAGCGTACGAGATAGAAATCCAGAAAATCCATTGTCATTGATCCAAAGATGGGAGATTGAGCAAGAAGATTGATCGAAATCTGGTAATGACCCACTTAAGTTATTGGCGTTCAAATACAGATACTTCAGATTTGATAAAGAAAACACTTCACTTGGAAGCTCTCCACTCAGATAATTGTTGTATAAACCAATGTACTCAAGGTTGATGCAGAAGCTTACCTCTGGAGGAATATAACCAGAGAGAGAATTGTAGCCCAAGTCCAACATCAACAGATGTTTTGATAGAAAAAGCTGAGGAGGTAGCTTTCCGTGGAAGTCATTGTCATTAAGTTGGATGGTTCTAAGCTGACCACAGCTTCCAAGCAGTGGAGGAATAACACCAGTAAAATTGTTGCCGCTGAGGTCAAGGGATAGCAGACCATTGTGGAGGCAGAGATGGGAAATGGAGTCATTCAAGACAGCAGATAAGCCAAATCCTGAAAGGTTTAATGCTTTTACTTGGAAGCTGCTGTTGGTATAGCAGGAAACTCCTAGCCATTGACAATGAGAAGAAGGTGAATCGGTGTGGTTCCATGGCAAGAGGTGTTGAGAGTGTAGTGGGAGACTATCACGGAAATGGAGAAGGTCAGCTGCAAATTGATGTAATGAGACTGATGGAGGAGCTGTGAAAAGGGTAAGAGTGAAAAACACAAAATATGGGCATGAAAAGAACATCGCAGTGGCCATAGAATTAACTTGACAAGAGGAAGAATAACATAGTGTTGTAGTTTTAGGTTTCTCTTCTTGGACTACAGAGTTAAGAGATTTAAGACATTAAGGAAAAAGCTAATATTTTTATGAGAGCTTGCATTGCCATGTGCTGAATTTTGATGGTTTATTACTGTTGGTGATGGTAGTGGGTTCTGTTTGTTGCTTTTTCTTTATTTATTCATTTACTTAGGCGTAGTGGCACGGTAGAGATGTAAAGAAGCTGGTTGAAGTTGGGAATATTGGCCTGTTTTGTCTGAAATATAATTAATGGAAGAAGATACATCATACATGGGTGTTTGAAGTCCAAGAAAAGGAACTGACTCAACATAAAACATTTAAATAATATAACTTGCAAACCAACGTGCTCTGCTCAAGGATTACCAAGAAATGAAGAAGATGATGATGTTATGTGCTAGACACCCTGGGCCCGACCATACTCAGCTTTCGTCCTGTAAAAGCAACAGGAATGCCATCCTTATTCCTTAAGCCAAAATTCCTTCTTATTTCCTAGAGCATTAATTAAATAACTATCTATGTCTATCCTGTACCTACTAAGATTAAGATTGAAACCATCGACCAAGCAAATGCAACGCTACGAATGTTGTTTGACTACTGAGCCTAGGATGAAATTAGTTCAGTCAAATACAAGGTGTGTCTCGTCTTTTCCTACGGGGGATTGCTGATACTAACCAAAATTTGGTATCGCCGGCTAACAACGGGCAACAGTTGTCAGTTCTGTGAATAAGAAGAATCAAATTTGCACGTTCTCCGAGATTATTCGAGAGCAAAAGCCTTTTGGTGTAATTTCACCCTGGAAGTAGTGGATCTGGACTTCTTCCACCGAGATCTAGAATAGTGGGTGGCTCACAACCTCAGAACACCAATACAGGTGAATCATGTTGACTGGGTTGCTATTTATAGTGCAGCCTACTCGTTGCTATGGTAGTGGAGAAATCGCAGCCTGTTTGCAGCAGATTTTATTTGGTCGGAAGAAGGGCCTCAAGCAGTTATGGAATATGTGGCCTGGATAGGTAGAGCAAGGAGTGTGGAAAGTTGCATATTGCTGACTCAGGGTTTATCTATAGGTACCTTAGTAGGTTGGACGAAACCGCCTAAATCCTGGGTCAAAATTAGTTAAGATGGTGCAATCAAGCATAGTTCGAATCTTGTGGTTGCGAGTGGCTTAATTAGGGACTGTCAAGGGAGGTGGTGCAGTGGGTTCTACATCACATCGGCAGCAGCTCTCCTATAACTGCAGAATTATGGAGAGTCCACTCAGGCCTTAACTTGGTATGGACGTTGGGGTATCGACGCGTGATTGTTGAAGTGGACTCTCTGGAGGTAATTAACATTCTCTCCTCTTCCACTATAGTTTTAACTAAAGATAACTTTTTGGTGGCAGGTACTTGTAGTCTTCTACACTGAGCTTAGGAGTTGAAGCTATAGCATGTGAGTCGTGAAGGGAATCAATGTGTCGATCGACTAGCCTCTATCGCAGTGATGTCCAATCCAGGTCTTCATATGCTTCAAGAGCCTCCGATGACAATTATGAAATTACTACATGGAGATCAATAAAGTGTTCAGTACCGTAGAACCCTACATTAGCTAGGGTGTCTTTTGTTTGTTTTTGATTTTTTCCCTTGTAGTAAAAAAAAAAAAAGAACTCAAGTATAGCAGGTGTCTTGTCTTTTCCGTGGCATCGGTTAGTATCACTCACAATTGAAAATATCGGCTAAATATCAATTAGAATTATATTTTTAAAAAAATTAAAAATAATAATTACTTAAACATGATAAATATGATAATTTATTTAGTAAATAGTAAAGAGACAAATAAAATTATATTAAATAAATTTTTTTATGTAATTAGACTTATATAAAGTGATTATAAAGTATAGAATTAAATTTATTAGTTTAACATAATTTAAATATTTTTTTAAAATTTATATATTTTATCTTGGCGATATGTAGACTATAAAAAATTATAATAATAACTTTTGAAATATATAAAGCTAACATTTGAAATTAAATTCACTTATTATAAAAGTATTTTTTATTATTCTTAATTATATATTTTAATGAGAATTAAATGATTTTTTATCTTAATTTATGATAAATATATGAAAATAAAATTAATAAAAATAAAAAATTATCATATCAATTTTATATTATATGATTTTTTGAGATAAGAATAAAGTGAAGTCAAAATTATATAATATAATATATTAAAGAACAGTTTTATAATTTTGTAAAACTTAGAAACTATTTTGTAATTTAAAAAAAAATCCAAAACGACACTTGATATTGATTAATGATGGGGTCATACCAATGATACGAGATCCGTACCGTACCGGCCGGTACCGGCCGGAAGGTACCGTACCGGCCAGAAAACGGTACCCGGAT
>JAOTAX010000196.1:11528459-11542841 GCA_025629825.1 Erythroxylum guanchezii | reverse complement strand
ACTATTTCATAAATTTCAAAAATTTTCCGAAACGGTACCCGGTACCGACCGGTACCGGTACAGTTCCGTTTCAAAATCCAATCCGGTACCGAGTCCGGTACGGTATTCATAACATTGGGTCATACCGTATTAAACCTAAATTCAATACTATATTTAGTATTGTATTTATAACATTAACATTAACATTTGCTTTTCTCTTCTTTCTCTATTAAAATATTTTTGTCAACCTAAAAAGGCTTTAGAACAGAGATATAAAAAAAAATGTCACCACCAGAATTTTGTGGCTACAAAAGCAATCACATTAAATTTCTATAACAATAGGGTTATTATACTATAAATTCAATTGAGATTCTAATAAATTTGGTCTAAAATAAATGGATCAAATATAAGTTTATTAAATTTGAATTTAAATATTTATATTTAAGCAAAAATATTTAAATTTAAATAAATTAGGGTCTAATATCAATATTGAACTTTTTGGTGTTTAATTTAATCAATCAAGTCACATTGCGAAGGTAAGAATCACTTTCATTCACACATGAAATCTTGTGTTCTAATTACAATATTCCTACCTTAATTCTTTTCATAAATATATAAATAAGATTTAATATAACTTAAGATCAAAAAAAGATTTAATATAACTTAATAATAACACTGTAATCAAATCAGAAATTCCTTTCGTCCGTAAAAGGTACATTGCTAGAGCCACGTAGACAAGTCCATAGCTAAGGAGAACCGGAATCTTCACCGAGGCTTTTGCTTAAAGGCCTGTATAGTTGGTCTAAAAAGCAGCCTTTCCTCTGCATGAGACCACTTCGCATGAGTCTTAAGCGAAACCAACACCAAAAGTATTCAAACTTCCTTTTCCTGCGTAAGGCTGTAAAAAGAATGCATACAGTGTGTGATTATTAATTGCTAAGGTAGTAGTACCATACCAACAACTTCATTATAATCAACCAATAATTGGAATCCATTGTCAGAATTCATCTTCATTATAATCACCCAATAATTGGAATCCATTGTCAGAATTCATTCTTCAATGTCTATTATTTATAGCTGCTTTGAGTTTCGTCGAACAACTTTAAATAGCTCACTAATGTATTTTCAGACTTTTAAACCGATTTCAACTCCTTGATCGAGTTATAAATTCAAGCCAGTATAATACGATTAGGGTTCATACGTTTAGCTTATGTTTTCTTATAATAGAATTACCTTACTAAAAATTGGCAAACTTAAAATTTTCAAATAATTAATTACCAACGCTGCCCTCATTGTAAGTAAAATTTTAAAATAATAAACTTATTGAGAAATGAATAGTATACAAAAATAAAAATGTTAGAGGAATAAAATAAAATAAAACATTTACATATAATTCAGAATTGTTGAATTTATTACACATAAATTCAATGTAAGCAATGAATATTTTCAACCCATGAAATTCTGATTAAATCGATAGAGATTAATACATGTTAACCCAAAGAAATTGATTAAAAGTATTGTTAAAAAGTATTCAAAGAAATAGAAAGACATAAGAAAAAAAAAGGAAAAGCATATGTTTCACAGTCGACAACTGGAACTACTTACATATGTGGACACTTTAAACTACCGATAATTTATTATATTAATAGGAGTTAATTAAAAAAATTCAAACTTTTTACAATTTTACAATTATAGCTCGAACTTAAAAAAAGTGACAATTAAATACTTAAACTTTCTTTTTTTTTTAATTCTAACATAATGTTAGTATTTTCGTAAACATTGCTAACATAGTTCGTCACATAAGACAAAAATCCTATATACTTATATACATCACACTTAATTAAGATTAACTAATTAAATTTAACTAAATTATGTTGAGTTTCTATAAAAGTCCCCCAGGTATACTTGTAAAGAGACTCATTAGTTTTTTCATGAGCGTTGTTATAATCTACCTTTTTTAGGACACCACTCCATACATAATCAAAAGCATCGGTCTCAAGAATCAAATATCAATTTCACAAGTTAACACTACAAGAATTAAGATATTTAGTGATAATTTTTTTGTGATTAACTATTAATTCGTCATAAATACGAGATTTTTTGTGACAAGATAATTAATTGACACTATTGTTTGTATTAACTGTGATGATTTATTTTTTTTGGTTACTAATACAATAGTAATTATGACAATTTAGTATCTTTCATAATTAAGTTGTCACTATTAATATATTAATAGTGTCAAATTTTCTTTTAACATTAAGTTTTGTCATTAAAAGTCTATGCAATTTGGTACCAAAATAATTTTGGCGGAAATAATTGTAATTATGACAAAACATATATTAGTAACTAATATTTTCTATTTATTGGGACAAAACATAGTTTGGTCACAAATATTTTTTTTTTGTTACGAAACAGTTAATTGTCATACAATATTTTACCTGTTGTGACAAAAAATTTTGTCAATAAATATTCAATTAATTAGTGTCTACTTCAAATTGTCACAATAACTGAACTATAACTATGGTCATAACTATTTGTAATTTAGTGGCAATTTTTTGTGACTAACTATTTTGTCATCACAAATACGATATTTTTTAGTGCTAGGACAATTGATTGAAACTACTGTTTAGATTATTTGTGATGATTTATATTTTTGTCACTAATACAATGATAATTGTTGCAATTTAGTGTCTTTCACAGTTAAATTGTTACTATTAATATATTAATAGTGTTAAAATTTATTTTATCACTAAGTTTTGTCACTAAAAGCCTATGAAATTTGGTGTCAAAATAATTTTGGCGGGAATTAATTATAATTGTGAAAAAACATATGTTGGTAACTAATATTTTACATGTTGTGACAAAAACTTTTGTCAATAAATATTCAATTAATTGGTGTCTACTTAATATTGTCACAATCACCAAACTATAATTATGGTCACTATCATTTGTAATTTAGTGACAATTTTTGTGTGCCTAAGTATTATTTCGTCACAGATACGAGGTTTGTTGTGATAAAATAATTGATTGATACTATTGTTTAGATTAACTGTGATGATTTATTTTTATGTCACTAATACAATGGAAATTGTGACAATTTAGTACCTTCACAATTAAATTGTCACTATTTTTTTGGGGGCAGTTAAATTGTCACTATTAATATATTAATATTGTAAAAAAAATTCATCACTAAGCTTTGTTATTAAAAGCCTATGTATTTGTCATGACGAAAACTTTTGTCAATAAAAATTCAATTAGTTAGTATCTACTTAATATTGTTACAATAACCGAACTATCACTATGTTCACTATTATTTGTAATTTTAGTAACAAAAATTTTTGTTGTCACTTGATCAACTTTTTGTTACAAAAGATTTTTTTTGAGAAATTAAATAATTTCATTAAAAATTAGAGAAGTTACATCTGGATGGCTACTCCACGGCTACCCCTCGTGGATAGCCCATTTGGCTCACTTGATACACGAAAATAGCTAAAAAACGATAACATTTACAAAAGGCACCTTTAGACGATTTAAGGTAAAACTAATTTTGCCTTTCTTGAATCTTTGATCTGTTACTCAATTAAAGAGGATGATTTCGATACTTCGAAGGCGACACTTGCGAAGATCCAAGGGACTCCTCTTCTCAATCTTGTTCTCAATAGCAACTTTCCTTAGGTAATCGATTACAATTTAGATCTCCTTTAGGGATTAGGGCACTAAGCTATTTCTTTGTCATCGAAATGGGTCAAAATTATGCCAGATCAAATTGGCTAGGTTAAAATTGACATCTCTAAAAATTAATCTCATTGACCACTTACAATATGAACAAGTACAAGGCCAATCCTCCGATAGTTTTAAAATATTAAAAAAATTTAAGCACTCTAAATTATTAAAGTCTAACCTATATTTTAGTATATTTTTTAGAGTTAAAAATATTTTTTATAAAAAATAGGAGTTGCGAGTGTGGTATAAAAGATCATAAATTTAAAGTTTGTTGGTTCCACTTTACTTTTAGTTTTTTTTGTTTCTGATTTAAAATTTGAAAAGATTGAATTTAAAAAACTTTTATTTTATTTTTTATATTTTCATAACTGAGAAAAATCATAAAAATTAATTTTGATCTTTTTGTTGTAATATGATTTATGATTAAATAAATATATTATTTAATTATTTAATCTTTATTATATAAAATTATGAATATAATTTAATTTATGATTTATTGAAAATTTAAGAATCACTTAATCAATACATATTAAATTTAAAGTAGTTAAAAAATTAAAATTACAAACTTTAAAAATATTTGTTTAAAATATTTAGTTCTAAATAATAAAATTAGTTTTAACATATTGTGTGTATATATTTTAATAAATAAGTACTAGTTTCAAAACTTTAACTTATATAACTATCTATTTAAATAAAATATAATAAATTTAATATTATATAAGAGATTAAAAATATAAATCAAAATTAAAAAAATGAAAACTAGAAATCACCAAGAAAAGATTTTCATAGTCTCCATTCATTCCCTCTAATTATAAATGTATGTGTTGAGTGACCACCTTAACATATCGAAAATTAAAGTGATCCTAAACAAACTTATTTTGTTAAGTTATTATCATTTGTTATAAGATCAATAACTTCTTCAAATAATGTAATAATTATCTTATTAATAGAATCTATCGATCTAGATCGAGTCCAGATAATCCATATAAAAATTTATCTAAGAAATACGAAGTCATCATAAATATGCAGAAATGCAAAATAGAATTATGTTTTCAATTGAAAGGGTCCACTATACTTTCATACCTATTTCCTTTTGACCGAAACTTCACCGAATATTTGTCGAGTCTTTTAATGAGCATTCCAGACCCAACCTTGAGAGATAACTACCCTTGACACTCCTTTAGCAAAGCTCAGAACAACCTTATTTCTTTACCTACCTTAAAGAATATACTAAAAGATATAGGAAGAAAGGTAGAGTTGCTTTAAGTTGAAAAATATAAATTGTGTCTAAAAAAAATTGCATAATAAGAGAGAAGGTTACAAGAGAGACAGGTAAGATATAGAGAGCATACCTCCTTACATACAGGAAGGTCTTATTTATACTAATAATTTACAAGTGGATTTCAAATCTAAAACTTAAAATCTACATCTTATCTCTGGATGAAGTCCATTCTTATTTTAAGAGGAGATTCTTTCTCATTTTTATTGGCTGAGGAGATTACTTTATCTTTATCTTCCTTTTTATCCATAAGGATTCTTTTGCTTTTTGGAATATAAGATTCCTTATCAGCTTATCATCCCACCTTGGTCAATATCAATAATTGTTTAGTCTGAGTCACTGTACGAGTTGACTCCAGAATCTTCAACTTCATCCTTTCCTTTTATACATGCGAGACAGATGTTTTCCATGTGTTTTCAAAGGTGACAAAATTGTCTTTGTGCTTCAGGGTTTGATTTGATTTTTCCTACTTCAAACATCTTTATCTTCCTTTTCACAAAAATTTTTGCGGCCACAAAAGTCCTTTTAGCTGGAGTTATCATTAATGAGGAAAAATTGTTTTTACCATCATAAGTTCTGAATCCTTTTTCGAATGAGGCTTCCATACCAGAGACAATAGTCTTCATACCAATGCCTCTTCGATAGTGGATATCAATTTTGTTGAACTTGAAAAATTCTTTTCTCAACTTCGCATTGATAGTAATGGGAAATGGTTTAGTTTTTCCTACCATGATAAGATGATAGGCATCATATCGCTAGTCTTCATAAAAATCTGGTCTAACAGATAATATCTTCAACATCAAAGTATCTCTTGGAGATATCGTTGGGTTGTTTAAATAACAAATTTTGACTCCTTCTTGAATCCATTTAGGCAGTGAAAAAATCTCAGGAAACTCTGGATTAGTTAAATAAATTGCATTTATGGTACCAAAATCATACTAATCATAGATTGCGTAAGGATGAACTCCCTGCAACAAATTCATTCTAGGATATATTCCAGAAAAGTCAATATAGCAAAAATCATTATTTTGTAGGGAATATAAGTCTCTCATAATCTTATAACATGCTTGAACAGTAGATGATTTTTGGGAGAACTTTCCATCATAATATTTCTAAGTGTCTGAGATTTTTGAAAAATATTTGGTCTTAAAGAGATATTATCTTGAGTAAAAGCCTTTTGCTGAGATATCTTTTGAGATATAGGAGAAGATCTAGTAGATTCGAATTTTTCATTTATCTGAACTTTGTTGAGGAATCTATAAAGTTTTTGCTCACCATAATTGAAATGATTTATCTTGGCCTGCCATATGGCAAAAAGGGAGAAGTAATTCAGCTATCTCACATGATATCGAGGGAAGTTTAGTAATATGTAGCAGATTTTTTATCCGTGCTTGAATCTAATAAATCAGATATCTCTTCTTTACGGTTGGCCATCCCTAGTTAGAAAATTTGCAAGAACATTATGAATAGATTTAATTATCTCAATATCAAATGAATATTCATTTAAGAGTGTTTGCCATCTTATATGTCTTTTATAGTTAGGTTTAAAAGGCAAATTATTTTGAATAAATGCTATTACCTGAGTATTATCAGTTTTTAATAAACAATATTTTTGGTAATAGAAAATAATAATTTTTTTTTACAGATTTTTACTACTGCAAATAATTCTTTCTCATTTATATGATATCAGAGTTTCTATAAAGGTCCCTCAGGTATAGCTACAAAGAGACTCACTAGTTTTTTCATGAGCGATGTTATAATCTATCTTTTTTAGGAAACCACTCCATACATAATTAGAAGCATCTGTCTCAAGAATCAAATCATCATTATCCTAAGGTCAAGAGAGGTTAGGTAAAGTAGAGCACATAACTTTAATCTTTTTTACCCTTTC
Organism: Erythroxylum guanchezii; assembly: GCA_025629825.1. Lineage (NCBI taxonomy): Eukaryota > Viridiplantae > Streptophyta > Magnoliopsida > Malpighiales > Erythroxylaceae > Erythroxylum > Erythroxylum guanchezii. Next base: position 11,535,969 of record JAOTAX010000196.1, on the reverse strand, counting down.
AATCAAATAAGGTGGAAATTCAAATCGTTCATCCTTCTTTAAAAGTTTTTGGAAAGGATTCCTTATCTCAGCTAAGTTTTGAATAAAATCGGATGCAAAGTTCAATATACCTAAAAAACTTTAAACTTGTTTTTAATCTTGTAATGTATCTGGAAATTGAGAAATCTTTTCAAGAATATATGGTTGGAGTTTAACTCCTTTACCATCTATTTCCATTCCAAGAAATTCTATTTTAATTTGGCATATCTTAGCTTTCTTCTAAAAAAGAGCAAGACCATGTTTTTCACATAAATCGACAAATGCATGAAGGTGTGAACTATGTTGAGCAATATTATTGCTGGCGATTAAAATATCATCTACGTAACAATGTATAAAATTATGAAATTTAAAAAATATTATCCATTTTTCTTTGGAATATCTATGGGGAGTTTTTAAAGCCAAAAGACATTACTAACCATTCATAATGTCCTTGTGAAGTAGAAAAGGCAGTATAAGGAATTTTATCTTTATTCATTTTTATTTGCCAAAATCCACTTTTACAGTCAAATTTAAAGAAATTTTGTTTTTCCTTTAATTAAGTTTATGAGGGTTTCATTGTGAGGTAAAAAATATCCATTGAATATAGTATTATCATTCAATTTTTAAAAATAATTTTCTACCTTCCTTGCTTAATTTCTAAGTATCTCTGCATGGTTTCTATCCTTAAAGGTTGGAGAGGAATGTGGAGATTTGATAGGTCTAATAATCTTAAGATTTTCTAATTCTAGAAGTTGTTTTGGAAATTCTTTTTGATCTTTCGAATTGTATCTCATGACAATAACTCTAATACTTGTTTTTATCTATCATTTATAAGTTTGCTTCCTCTTTTTTTTTTTAATCCCAAAATTGTAAAGGATTATCAGTATAATTTTTTCTTATTTTTTGTTTAACTATTTCTCGTCCATTTTTTAATAGCTTTTATCAGTTTATATTTGTTTTCTATAATATTTTCTATTTATAACAAAGGTTTTCCTTATGGAAAAATTGGTTTTTCTTTATAACCTACACCACGCTGGGCTATGTGTGGTTTAAAAGAAATAGGGGTAGAATGACCATAAGCATGTTTAAGACGGTTAATGATTGTCCAATGGCCACAAGGAGTTTTGAAATGTATTTGGTGTTTGAGAGTATTTAATAAAATTTATATATAAGGATGTCAATTTTGGCCGGACCATAGTTGACCGGCCTACAGGAGGCCATAAGTCAAAAGTGGTTGACCTGACTGGTTTGGACGAGGTCTGATCGGCTCAGCCTTAGCAGTGGCCCAAACGTAACTTTAAAAACGTTGTCGTTTTTTTACATTTTTTTTAAATATATAAGGTGGGTCGAGTTGGCCTAGCCTGCCTTTGGTCCATCAGGCCACGGGCGGGGCCAAGGGCCAGCTAGCTCGTGGTCAGGCTGGGCTAGGCCAGGAGCAGCTCGGGCTTAGGTCGATCCATTGACTTCCTTATATATACATTAGTACGACTAATCATTATCGAGGAATATATATGATATTATTGTTGTAAGATAATTGTATCATATATTATCTTATATGGTTGAACTTGTTTAAGAAAACTAGTTCCTAGCATTATTTCTAGATTAAATCCTTTATTTTCTACTAATAATCTTATCAATATTTTTGTATCTCCAATCTTGATAGTTTTTTTTACAACAGTATCTATATGGTGTTCCTCACCATTGAAATTTATGTATTGATAAGGTTATGTTAACAAAAATTTTATTAAATTATTTGTTAAATTACGATTTATATCGCTTCCACTTGCATCAGTATCGATCAAAATATGACAAGGGATATAAGTAGTTCCATCAAAATATTCCCCTTTTATTTTATAGTTGGAACTTATCTTTTTATTTGCTCATATTATATTATTATTATATCTTGTACTCAAAACTCCACTATCAAAGTAAGATAGTCTAGGCAATAGTCTATTATCAGAAGTTAGCAAAGGCTTTTGTTATAAATATAATGAAAAATCATTTTCAAGATCTTCTATATTTGCTAATACAGAGGATAAATCCTTTCTACCTTACAAGAAAATCAATAATTTTTTTATCTGCAAGGCATTCTGATGATGAGTATTTGATAAAGCATAAGATATCATGTACAAAATATAATTTGGTATATTTCCTTCTTTGATTAAATATTTTCTTTTACAATCTTGAATTAGCGAAAGGGTCTTGTCAAAATCTTTGTCTTGTATATTATATGATATCTTAAGATAAATATTAAACAAAAGTTTTTGATATCTAAGGTTGCCTCTAAGAATTCCAAGACCGGCTTCTCTTCTATTATGTATTCTATCATCTATAATAGGAAGATTGATAAAGCTATCAATTCCTTCCCTAAAGGTAGATCTGATTATCATTTGAATTGAACCAATACGTAACCATCCTATTTCATCATTAATTTCTTTAGGCAATTGATCAATTTTCTAGAAATATCTCTTTTTGATAATAAAGGAATTATTACTTTATTGGAAGTAAGACTAATATTTAAGGCCTTTTCTTTTAGATTAATCCCATAAAAATATGGTGTTTTCTGAATTTTAATCCAATTTTATGTAATAAACTCATATTAAATCCATTATAAGAATTTATAGAAAACATAGCGTTTTGAATCATTTTGAGTGTTCTTCTATCAATCAAAGCTTCTTGAATATATTTACCATGTTGCTCAATTGTCTCTATTATACTATCTGTGATGAGATAATTGTTTTGGGTATTAGAAGATTCTCCTATTTAGCTCATTTATGGAGTAAGAGGTTTTGTAACACCTCCTATACGGAACCTACAACCACCCATATACATGGCACCAAGTTCCTGTACAAAGAGTCACAGCATACATTTTTATTCATTTATAAGGACTATCATCACACATTTTCTATTCAATGATACACGTATACATATTACAAAATTTCATATAATTTAACATTATCATTGAAAAGTAGTATTAAATATTTATATTTACATGCTAATCCAAATGGAAAACATACAATTTCCTTTATTACATAACAACCATTCTTTAACCAAAAGACCCATCCAAATGTACTTTTACTCCTAGTTGTTGATCTTGGTCCCTGTAAATGTTCCCTGTACTCACTCCTAAGGCCTGGACCTGCACGGATTAACACCCATGCTAAGCTTGAAATCTTCGTAAGGAAAGCACTTAGTTTGGATGACCACTTACAATAGTCATCCGCCAAGTACACAAACTCAGAAATATCACGAATCACATACCATAAATTCACATTCATGAACCAAACATTGATATTCAATGCTTATGTAAACAAAATATCAATACAAATGCAAATGCTCATTAATACTAATTATTTATATTGTCATGCTGTATTTCTTAGTTATAACCATTTACTTTCCTTTCTATGTTAGGCCTGTACATTTTTGTGAGTATGGATAACGGGGGCTATGGATATCCGAAGATATCAAAACCGTGGAAATCTAAATAAATCAAACTGTGGGGACATTATAGTCTCAAAATGAAGACACCATTGGTGTCAAACTATAGCAGCTATGTTGTATCCCTGTAGGCATGCCTATCTATCCACAGCTAAGATAATAGCACAAGCACTATAACATTTTCTTTAACCATATGCCAGTTTCACAATTCATATATTGACAAATCATATAATATGCATTTTAAGTCGTAAAATATGTATCTGTGTTCATACATACAAGTCATAACTTACCAACATTAGAAGGGTGTCAAAATCACACTTGTATAATCATACTATACATATATGAGTAATAAATATGCTTACAAATCATTTATCTATATGTAAGTTTTCTTTAGAATGCATTATGCTCAATTTTAAATTCCAATGTTAAACCACCCAATTCACTTATGGTAAGTCCTATTTCATTTATTTCTAGGTGTCTGAAAAGTTTCATATATATTCAAAAAAGTTCAGATAAGATTCAGTAAAAATAAAAATAAACTCAAAATAGTCCAATTTGGGCTAAGCCCACGGTGGCCTAAAAATAGTCAAATAATCAGTCCAGAAGCAAATCACATGACGGACTCTACTTGTTCCTTAATATGCATATAGAAAACGTTTGAATTAGGTTTTGATGTCTTCTAGAAATTTATTCCCCTATGTCTCTAATTTCCATAACCTTAACAATTAGACCATTCTAACTTCCTAATCATGAGATATATACCAAATATCACAAGCTACTCGAAAATAGGGGCAACATTAGGTAACCATTTTTTTTAATCTCAATTTCCAATATCATAAAGCCAGAATTAAGTCAGAGTCTCTTCTATATATTTCTATTTCTATATCTTATTTTTTGTATGCAACTAAAATCACCCAAGGTAGAGGTCTGTAGTTTGAGTTATGACCTAACAATATGACTGGTTCAATAAACCCTAAACAAAATTACACTACACAATAATCTCTTGTCATATTCAACCAATTATATGCAAGATAACCCCAAAATAATACCAAAGCATCATCCCAAAAACCATTCCAGTATCCATTCAAACATATACACAAAGAGAAATTAGACTAAATGTAGTCCCAAACCTTAAAATTGGCAAATTAGTTCTTCTAATGCCTTTCCTTCCCTTCCTTTTTGGCTTTGCTTGACTCACCAAATGAAAATGATGGGATGAAGAAGATAAAATGGAGAGGAGAAAATTTGAAGTTAAAACCCCCAATTCCGTTCATCTCACCTCTCCATATGTCTTTTCATAAATTTTCTAGTCTTAGACACATGTTTCAATCTCATTGGACCATATGTTACAATCCTATTGTACCATATGTTATAATCCTATTGGACCACGTGTTACAATTCTATTAAACCATGTGCTGCAATTCTATTTCGCCATTTGTTACAATTCTATTATAACATTTGGTATAATTCGATTGGACACACACAAGCTTTAATCTTATTATTCACACATGCTTTACTCCAATTGGTCCATGTGTTACTTTAGAAAAAAATCGTATATTGGTCCTTTTTCTTCCTTTAATTCCCACATTGGCCTATAATGTTATAAATTAATTTCATTTCCCTATGTCTTAAGTTTCTAATGACATAAATTTCATGCAATTTGGTTAATAATATCAGGAGTTATATAAAAAAAACTACAGGATGATTGAAAACAGGACCACAGTTAGAACTTAACTTCAAACCAAAATTAAAAAATCTTAGAGGTGTAATCAAATTTCAGTTCCTTTATAAAATTTTTAGAATTATGTCTCTAATTTAATCTCCAATTTGATTTATCCAATTTGAAGGTCTACAGGCCAAGATATGGGTAGTAGCAACATACACATCCCAAATCAACTAACTTCGGTCTTATCATGCAAGAGCAACGCAAAACACATCTAATTTAACCAAAAACATTCCATAAGCAAGTGGGATACTTCTTATACCAATTCCCCTCACATCACGTTCATAAATCCAAGCAAACATATCAAAATTTTCTATAATATTTCACGTCTAAGTATGTATGTCCATGCCGTAACGAACAACTTACCCATTTACCCATGTCTTTTACATTAAGTATCATTATGTCTCTTACTATACTTAGATGCTCTTAATTCATTATATTCACTTCTTAATATACCTTAGACATGCTATAATACTTCTAAGGTATATGTTAGGGCCTTACAGGTTTCTTCAGAAGAACAATCTTGAAAAGTATTGACTTGAATAAAGTCTTCATTTTTTATCATCATTTTTGTCTCATCTTCTATTTCAATTTTCTTTTGATGAAATTGTTTAGGGCATTCGTTTGCATAATGTCTTTTCTACTGATAATAGTAACACTAACATTCAGTTATCTTCCTTTTTTAATTTCTCTTAAACATAGATTTTTTAGGTTTTTATTTGTCTTTTCTTTTATAATATTTAGTCTTGTGTCTTTTAAAATATATTTTCTTCAAGTATTTTCTCTTCTTATAGTTCTTTTTTAATCTTTTTATAGTAATAAGGACTATCATATCCAATCATAGTAGTCACTTTTAAATCATAGTAACATAAAAAAGATTTCTTTTTTATTCTTTTACTTTTCTTAAGTAATATCGCTTCATCACACCATTTGCTTAATTTATCTTTTAAGAAATAAATTCTTTTTTCTAATATATCTACAAGTTCTAGGTTATAAGTTGCCTCTAATTTGCTTCCACAAGGGTCAGGTATCTTTGAATAAAACATCTTTAAATGAATTTGTGTATTATCTACTTGATTATAAATATGATAATAGTAATATGGGAAAATAAAAATATATCTATCAATCTCACACATGGCGCATAGCTGAAGCCTTTGTAAGGCGATAGCATATTTTCCTATAGTAGTTGTATCTTTTAAAACATTTTCTTCTCTTGTAAACTCTAATCTAAATGCTTTAGGAGCTCAAGTTATCAAATTACCTATATTGTTATTAGAATTGAATATATAATTTTTAGAGTTTTCATCTAAATGTTTCCAAAATCTAAGTGAACTATTTAATAGCACTTTTTCTAAAAATTGCTTTGTAGTTTCATAATCCATTTTATTAATACAAAGAGCTACTTGAAATGTAGTTTCCCATTTATTAATTGTTTCTTCTATGTCTTGAATGCAATCAATATCTACATAGATCCCAAAAGGGTTTATAGATTTAGTTCTCATTTTATCTATAGGGGTAAATCCATCTTTATCTTTTGTTACCATATAAGTTCCAACATATCCTTTATTAAGTCTACTAAAACTTTATGAGGGATATCTAGGAAGATTTCGAGAAGTACTAGGAATATCATTTATATTAGGATTTAAATGAACATCTTGTTTATAGGTATCAAGTTTAATATGAACTAAAGTTTCTAAGTTTAGTCTTTCTATCTGTTTGTTTAATTCTTCAATCTTTGAATCAAATCCTGGTGTAAAATTTTCCATTTATCCGTGATTAGGAGGTATTTTCATTTGTAGAATTAAATCAAATATCTATTTTCTATTGGATTTTTACTAGGTCCATTATCTGTTTCCTTTTGATTCATCATTTTTACTAAATAATGTAAATTAGTAATTTTCTCTTGAAGATTTGTGATACTTAAAAGAATAGATTTTCCATATTATTATATCTATTTTTGTATTTCAGCCATATTAGTTTCTATTTTTTAATCCTTTAGGTTTAATATTCAAATATTTATCGTCCTCCATTTAAATGATTAAGTTTATAATGATTAGTTAATTTTAAATTAGTTAATTTTTGTAAATTTTTATTTTATTCATATTTTTTATCAATTTCTTCTATCATATTCTAATAGATTATATTGCTCTTTTTTGGCAATTAGAAAATAATAAATAATCATATCTATTTATAAAATGTTGTAATTCAATCCGAGATTCTTGTACAAGTGTTGGACCCCGAATTTTTAATGGAGTTTAGAAATAGTAAATGAAATTGAATGAGTGTCTTTGTATATGTATTTTGTTATAGATGTATTTGTGCGTTAAGAAA
>JAOTAX010000196.1:11471493-11512308 GCA_025629825.1 Erythroxylum guanchezii | reverse complement strand
GTTGAGTGTTGGATGAATTCCAATGGCAAATTGAATGGTTTGAATAAGGTTGTAATAAAGGAATTGAAATTGGAATGCTCTAAGTTTTCTTTGGAGTAGGTTTTTGTGTTCTGATCTTAGAGGGAAATTATGCACTGATTTAGGATGAATTTGGCTAAGTTGTCTTCACGAAAGTTGTAGCTTGTCCTTTTAGCTTTCCAATGATACCAAGTTTGTGATTTTTCGATGTCGGAGTTGAGAGATATGACCGTTTTAGTGGGGGTTGTACGGCAGGAAATGACACTCGAAGATTACACAGTCAGACCGTGTGAATTCACACGGGCTGTGTTTTTTGGATGAGGAGGTGCCATTTTCACCCGAAGGTTACACGGCCTAACCGTGTAAAATCACACGGGCCGTGTAAAATTCACACAGTCCGTGTGAATCCAGTGCAGAGCCTCATTGTTTACCCAAAGGTTACATGGCCAGACCGTGTGAAATCACACGGGTCGTGTTTTTCCAAATGACAGAATTTCAAATTTTGGTCTTCATGAAAGTTTTATCCCTAGATGTCTACTTTCTAACCGTCCAAAAATGAAGTCAATCCGACATCTATAGAGAGAGTTATGGCGTTTGCGCCAAAGTATGTTCAATCGGAGTAAAGTCATGAACATGTCGGATTCTTTCGATCATAACTCCCTCATCCGACCTCGAAATGAAGTGATTCTTAAAGTAATGGATTCCTAAGACATGTATCTATCTGTCCATGAAAATTTGTATAATGTGGAGTTGTTTTGAGAAAGTGTTCCTTAGAGTAAGTGAGAGGTCGGTTAGGAGAGCATGATTAAGGTTTGAGCACTCTTTGACCTTTTAAGCATATCTTGAGCTATAGAGCTCCAAATGAGGTGGTTCTTGTTTCAAATTAAACAAGAGACAGAGACTTTTGATTTCTATGAAGAAGTAAATTTGAAATTCGGGTTGGATGATTTCCAAATTCAGTTCTCAAACAGGAGAAATGAATTCAAACATAGTGACTGTTTTATATGGGCACGCCTTTGAGCAAGTTGTGAGTAAATTTTTAGGATATGATGAGAATGAAGATGAACTCTTATAAGATAATGGTTAATTAGGGTTCTTGGAAATAACCCTTCACGGTAATATGCAAGCTCATGTTTCATGTTTCTTTTAAGAGGTTGGATTTCGGATTTCGGACCCAACACAAAAGATTTCAAAGCAAGTGTTGGACTTTGGAATCAAGCGGAGACCAACAGATGTATGAGTCTCCAGCTTTATCGGTAAGCTGTTATGTATGGATGAGAATACAACTACAATGAAAAAGGATCGAGTACGCTCGTATTTGTGTAATTAATGTTGTTTTGACAGACCTTCCCAATGAAATACCAATCATGACGTTGGGAGATGGGAATTAGTTATGGGAGGATAGTATAGTTGTATTGTACCATTAGCGACCCCCTGCTAAGCCTCATAACTCTATCTGGCGACCCACGGGTAAGGTATTTAAGACTGGAAGCTATCAAAAGTTGATGGCTCAAGCTGAAGACACCCATTCTGATGAATACCAGATTCCTGGACCATTGAATGATCTTGCAAGTAATGTCAGGGAGGAAGCTCCTCCTCCTCCCGTAATTCAAGTAGTTGAACCCTTGACTGATACAGATAGTCTTGCTCTAGCTCAGAAACTAGATAATTGTGAAAATACTGAAGTTAAAGGAACAAACATGTATCATAATGCTTCTCTTTGTTCAGCTCGCTTACCTATCTTTGTGGACTCCCCTAACCAGGAAAATATTTGTACAAATGATCCCTCTCACGTCAATATGGCAAAGGTGGAAGATACTTTTGATCTTTCTCTAGGTAATACTCCAGATGAGAACAATGGGAACTCCCTCTCGATTTCAAGAAGAAAATCCCAACGAGGCAAGGGTAAAAGCCTTAAAAACACTTCTTCTTAATATGACTATTTTGACGAGGAATGTCAGAGGAATAAATAGTCCTTCTAAGTTGATAGCTTTAAAGGATTTTGTCTGGCAAGAAAAACCCCTTTTGCTTGGTTTGCTTGAGATGAAAGTCAAGTTGGTCAATATGAATAAGTTGCATATTTTGGGTCCTTATTGGCGATGGTTATCTATTCATAGTCATCAGGCATATGGGCGGATAATAGTAGGCTTCAATGTAAATGACATTAAGGCTGATCTACTTGAGGCTACTGAGCAGGTCATGCATCTTCGAATCTTGTTGTTGCAAGGTAATGTTGATTTCAACGTATCTTTTGTGTATGCTAGCAATTTTGATTTTCAACGACGAGATTTATAGAGCAACCTAAAGTAAGTTAGTGGCACTATTACTAAACCATGGCTCTTATGTGGGGATTTCAACACCACACTCTATCATCTGAGGCTTAGGGCAACATTTGTTTGAGAAACTACTCAGTTGATATGTTGGACTGTGTGGAGTATGTTAAGTTGTCTAATCTTAAATATTTTGGCCATTTGCTCACGTGGTCGAATAAACAAAAAGGAGGGCAGTTTATTCGAAAGAAACTTGATAGAGCCCTTATGAATGATCTTTGGCTTCAACATATTCCCAGTAGTACGACTTGTTTTATGAATCCTTTATTTTCAGACCATACTCCTATCCTAGTCTCCAACTTGTCTCCACCTATGGCTATCCACCATCCCTTTTGGTTCAATAACTACTTAGCCAAGGCACCTAGCTTTGATGAGGCTTGCAGGAAAGGATATATGCATAGCTGCAGAGGAACTAAGTAGTTCGGGTGCATGCAGAAATTGAAAGTAATCAAAAAGGAACTCAAACTTCTGAATTCTTCTCAAAGCTCAACTGTTGAAACAATCAATATCTCTAGAGGGGAGTTGACCAAGGTTCAGAATCTTTTATCTCTTAACCCTAGCAATCAAACTCTTATTGATAAGGAGAAACTAGCTCTCAACCATTACCTTCAAGCAATCAGTAACTACTCCTCCCTTTTACAGCAGAAAGCCATAATTAATTGGTTACAAGCAGGGGGCGACTGCTCACAATTCTTCTTCCATTCGATTTTATCTAGACAGAATTGTAACAAGATCTTTTCCATTACTTCTCATAATGGTACTGTTCTTCACCATCCGATGGATATTAAGGAAGAAGCATTCAACTTCTTAAGCTCCTTACTTGGTACTGAAGCAAGAACTAATGTTGCTCTTCAGGATTTTCAACATCTTAACCTTAGACAAGTTTCTGCTTCTGATTTGGATATGTTAACTAAGCTAGTGGAGGATAGCGAAATTAAGCAATGTGTCTTTGGAATGAATGGTAAGAAAGTTCCTGGGCCAGATGGTTTTAATGGTTACTTCTAATAACAATCTTGGCATATTATTGGTGGTTTTGTCAAGGAAGCCATACATGAGTTCTTTAGGAATGGGATACTTCTTAAAGAGATTAACATAACATTCTTGTGCCTAATTCCGAAAGGGGCAAATTCTTCCACCTTTGCAGACTACCGTCCCATTTCATGCACCAATTTCCTATATAAAGTGATCTCTAAGATACTTGCTGATAGATTGAAGAAAGTCTTAAATCCTTTCATTAGTGATAACTAAAGTGCCTTCTATCTATAAAAAATGTGCCTTCTTGTCAGGTAGATTTATCGACGACAATGTTCTTATTGTACAAGAACTTTTGAAAGGCTACTTTACATCTAATATCCCTCCAAATTTTACTATGAAGATTGATTTCCACAAGGCGTTTGATAGTATCAACTGGCATTTCTTACGATCTATGTTGGCAACCTTTGGATTTCTAGATCAGTTTATCAATTAGGTTATGGCATGCATTACCTCAGCTTCCTTTTCGATTTTGATTAATGGATCCCCTACCTATTATTTCAAAGCAGTGAGAGGAATTAAACAGGGTGACCCCATTTCTCCATACTATTTATTAAGGCCATGGAAATCCTAAATGCTTTTATAAGAATAGAGACTCTTTCTAACCCCAATTTCAAGTACCATACAAAGTGAAAGCAACTTGGCCTCACTAACCTATGCTTCGCAGATGACCTTCTTTTATTTTGCAGGGCTGATTTGGAGTCTATACAAACTTTTATGCATGCTCTCCATGTCTTTCAACTTGTTTCAGGGCTACAGATAAACTTGTTCAAGTGTCATTTCCTTTTGTCCCAAGGAGCTACTACTTTGGAATCCTCTATTTCTGAGGTGGGGCATGACGATGCAAACTCTTCCTCTACTTTACCTTGGTCTCCCAGTGTCAACTAAGAGGCTTACCTGTGCTGATTGTCTTCCCCTTTTAGAAAGGATACATAAAATATTTAAATCTTGGGTGAACAAATCGCTTTTCCTATGTAGGTAAGCTTCAGTTTATTAAATCAATCCTTAATTCCTTCCATTTGTACTAGATTTCCCACATCTTCCTATCTCAAAGCATTATCAAAGAGATTGAAAGGATCCTTAGAACCTTCTTATGGAGCCATTCGAATGGTAACCCTGGCGCAGCAAAGGTGAAGTGGGCCGACATTTGCTATCCTAAGCAAGAAGGAGGTTTGTACATTCTATCTCTTAAAACTTCTAACCGTTCTTTGATTCTTAAGAGATTTTGGTAGATTTTGGAGGATAAGAAAACTTTATGGATAAAGTGGCTACATGTTTACTTCCTTAAAGGAAAAAGCATATGAACTATCCAATCGAAAGCTACATATTCTTTCTTTCTCAATCAGCTACTGAAATTAAGCGATGATATTCAGCAGGAGGCTTCCTGTGTTATTAAAGATGGACGTCTGGTATCCCTTTGGTATGACAATTGGTCTAGTAGGGGGCCCTTAATTCACCAGGTGAATCCTTCTAGAGATTCCCTATTGTTCACACTAAAAACATGGATGATGGCTTTCATTGATGGGAACTCGTGGAACCTTCCTAGAAGTCTATGCCACCTTCAACCCAACTATCCACCTACTCCTCAAGAATCTGACCCCTTCTTTTAGAAAGGTATTTCTACAACCCAGCTGACTAATAGACTCATTAGTGACAACTTGCGTAGACATAAAACCATGGTTCCTTAGGCAGCCACTGTATAGAGCAACCATTTAACACCAAGGATTTCCTTTATCTTCTGGCTAGCCATTCAGAATAAGCTTTCCACAGCGGACCAAATTCCATATGTGCAGATGGATCAATCCTGTCCCATATGTTCTCTCCATATTGAATCATGCTTGCAACTTTTCTTCGAATGCCCCTTCAACAAAGCAATTTAGGCATATGTCACTGCCTTATGTTCTTGGACTGACCCAGGATCGGATATTGTTGATATTACAAATTGTCTCTCTTCTCATTCAGCGTCTAGAAGAACAGTTCTTATTGTCGTATTGGGAGTTTGTATTTACTCGCTTTAGAGAGAACAAAATCTTCGACGATTCTGGCACAAATCTTATACAAAAGAAATCTTGATCTCTTTGATAATATCTAAAATTCGTGAGATTGTTTTGTCAAAGAATCTCCATTTAACATGCTGCTCTAATGTCTGCACAGCTTTATGTATATAAAAGTTTGCTCAAAGTTGATCTTCTTGATGGCAAGCTTTCGGCAGATGTCGCTAGTATTTGTCATTGGTATGCACTGCTAATCTTTCGTAAAGAGGATTTCTAATTGAACAAAGCATGATGACGCTACAGAACTCTATCAATTCCATATATTCTATGTTGTAGTAGCTTCTTTTGTTAATTTGTACGCTAAGGGCTCTTCCTTCCCTTAAGACTCTGTATTTTAACTCTTCTTTCATTAATTCAATTTTCTATTTTTAAAAAAAACTTGAAATGTGGGAAAAAAACAAATTTAACACTAGCATTAATATTTTTAATCAATTATAATATTAATCATACTAATAAAATAATTCATATATTTTTTTAATCATGCATATTAATTATAAAATGAAATTAAATACAACATCATGAATTTATTTCACTTAAGATCTCAAGCATCTCTTTTGTAGTCTTTTATAACAAAATTCGTTCAATGTCACATACATTTAGCAAAAATAATTCAATCAAAACTAAATTACATAACAATTATCATATATAATACTTATCATCTAAGACATACAACATCTGTCGAGCTGATTGTTTTGTCATATGTTTTGTTCATGATACTCGAAATCCCTTTCACTAAATTTTTTAATTTATCAACAAAAATATGTATAACATCCATCATTAAAATATTTACAACAAAAAATTTATCATAAAGTAATCTATATAAAGCCATCTAGGTTTTCATAACAGCTCTCACATCACCAACTAATCATATAAGCTTATAATGAATACATTTATCATTAAATTACTTATAGCAAATTGCTTATCATGTACTATAATTCAAGTAAAGCCACTTAGGTTATCACAATAACTATCACATCACCAAGTAATGACATTAACTTGTAATGCATGCATCTCGAGATAAAATGTCACACTTGAACAACTTTTAATAACTAAGTCCAAATTATTTCAATGATAATCTAAATGTTGAACTTAGGAAAACTCCTACATCTGAAATAACTAGTTAAAAGTTTATTATTCATGTTATATAGGCTTATAAACCATTTCCCCTCTCATTTTCCTTTCCAATATGAGATTTGACATTCACTTCTTATCTGATATGTTATAATCTCTTCTCTGGGCCATTGATTTCTTTATCAAGGCCCATCCTTAATCCTTAATCCTTAATCCTTATCCATATTTATATTATTCTCTCCCTTTTTTTTTAAATGTTGGATTAATTTATTAATATACCCCTCTAACTAAATAGCTATTAATAATTGCTTATTCCTCAAGGCCTTGTCTTTAGTGCCACTCCCTCCTCTCATATCTGTAATGTCATAGGCTCACTAACTTTGTTTTAGGTTGTCCCCAACTTAATATCGCATTAACAAACTCTGATACCAATTATGACAATTTAAGTTTAGACTAACTCAGCAACAATTTCATAATAGGTTTACCGTAATAAGAAGACAAGAATTAACCAATTATGAGTTGATTAGTAGTCATATATACAGGCTTATAAAACTTCACCTTTCCTTTTCTTTTTGATATATGTCATATAACCATTTAAGTATTCACAATACTATAATATTTATAGCACACCTACAAAATATATCACATTAGTACCAACTTACTAAATCAAGAGTACCATATAATATTTTGTCACACATATTCACCATCATTAAATTATTCCTCACGTACATTACATTGAAATCATTGTAGTTGTTGACATACAAAGTACACCATAAATAAAATTATGGATGACAATATCAATTTGGATTGAATGGAGTTTTCACCTATCTAATTAAATGAGGGATAGGAAAACCTAGAAGAAAAACTATAAGCCTTTAAGCCTAGAGTAAAGAATTTAGGAATTAATTACATGATGGAGAAGGTGTTAGACATGTTGCCTTATCGATCTAAATGGATATTTAAATCTATGATACTTTTGAACTTATTGCGAATGTAGCAATGAATCCTTTATTTTTTAGAAAACTAGAACTAGGCAAGTTGACTAAAGTATAAAAAGATTTTGTTTAACGTTTTAACAAAATGGATTTAAAATAAATAAAATAAAAGGGATAAATATTTAATAACATTAAGTTATTCCTAAGGTGAAATGGGCAATGCATTTAATCTAAAAAATCTAATTTATTATGACAATATAAATGACATAAAGAAATAGTTTTTATCAATTGATTTTTAAAAATTAACATATGAAAGATAAAAATGATTTTGATGAGTTAATTTTTAAAAAAGCAACATAAATATCCTGAAGATAAATAAGATTTATGCTTGATGACAAACATTTTACTAATTGTGGCAAAATGGGTTTTATTGTGATTTTTGGATGAAAATTTGTTAAAAGAATAAAATTATCATATTAAACTAATGACAAATTCTAAAATGGACATAACTAACTGAAGATAATTTATGTAGGTATTAAAGTTTGTGCAATTTTGATAAATAAAAGAAAATCACAGTTGAAAATATTGATTTAAGATTGATCAAAATGATAACAAAAATGACATTTAATTAAACTTCAGACAAGTGGGTGGTCTTGAAAAAGTCTAAAAAAATTAATATATGATTACGAAATAAAAGAAATGTCCTTAAAAAGACATAATTTTTAAAGCACAAGATTTAATCAAATGGAATGGACTTAAATATACTTAAAAATATAATGGACTAAACTTTACATTTTAAACAAAAAGAAGATTATTTTTCAACAGTAAAAAACTCAATATCAATGTCAGATTAAGGAGAAGGGAAATAGATTGAGAAATTTCTTCTCGGAGAGTGGCAAGAACCATTAGAAAATAAGGAAAGTAGCTCCAGAAGCTGCTCGATTACCTATATGATAGTATCCATTAAGTAAGGGAAAAAGTTGTACTGATGCTTCTTATTAGAAAAGCAAGTAAATCACCAGTCAATCCTTCAATACAGAGTATAGGATTTGTAACATCTCGTTACCCATGATAAGACGAGAATAGTGAATAATGAGAAATTAGAAAATACATATCATGCTTTGCATATTTTTGCACATACATGAGAATTTTGATTATTGCACATGAATATGATCGTACATACATTCATTGACATTTTTCGGGTATAATTGATTTATAAATGTGATTATATTGAGAATTGTGATTTATATGTGTTAAAAAACTGATTTGGTGTTGCTACTTGTTGTTTCGGAAATTTTGGTGAATTTTAGGAAATTCCAAAAATTTGGGGCACATTTGGACTAGGATAAACGTCAAATGGTAGGATAAATTGATACATGAATTAGCCTAAAATTGAGTGAAATTTGGCATAGTTAAATTGGTGACAAATGGACTAGTAATTAAGTGACAAATGGATCAATCATTGTGTGACAAATGGGCTGGTAAGTTGATGACAAATGGCATAGTTGATTAATGGACAAGTGACCTAGTTAGTTGGAGACATTTGGCAGCACCTATGCTTGATAAGTGCTGAACATGCCATAAGACATATGGTCATTCCATTGGATGACACCTAACACCTTAGGTGTAAGTTTCAGCAGGAGCAACTCTAGCTATGGTCATTTCTCTTGTTCCTTCCTCTCACACACCACCGAAACACTCTTCGTTGCACCTCCCTATGTTTGTTTATGTTCATGTCTGATTGTTGCACCAATAATTCGTGCTTCACCCTCACAAAATTAAGAAGAGAATAAAAACATAGTTGCCTTGTCCTAGCTGAAATCTTTTAAGTTTCCACCTTGAATGTGTGATGATTCTGCATGTTTGGAGTACTGATTTAGAGTGACTTTTGAGTTGGGATTTGAACTAAACAAGTAAGTAAATGATTAGTGTTTATAGCATGTTATGATAGAGAATTTATGATGATTGAATTAAGGAAGATTGTATAAGATGTTGATGTGGAAGTGTGCTGGAATATTATGAATTGGAAAACTTTCACTGAGCATGTTTCGATATTTTGATTATAACTTGAGCTGTAGATTTCTGAATGAGTTGATTTTTGATTTAGATTAAAATAGAGACATATTTCTACAACTTTCTTGAGAATTCAAATGTTAATTGTATCTCTAAACATTTCAAAATCTTGCTAGAAATAGAGTTAAGAGTTCTATTACAGTTTAAAAACAGTCTAAACTGTTTTGGGTATAAATTTCAATATATTGAATCAAATTGTATGATGTTGGTATTATTAGAAACTGGAAACATAGTGGAATAATTGTCTAGAAGAAAGTGTTACTGAAATACACCATTTTCCTTGTAATAATGATCATGTAAAGTTATCCCAAAAGGGGGTGTTAAGATGAAAATGCTGAGGTGTGCTGGAATTTGATAACTGGAATATTTTTACAGAACATGCTTTGGTATTTTGGCTATATTTTGATCTGTAGATTTCCAAATGAAATGATTTTTGATTTAAATTGAACTTGAGGCATTTGGCTACAAATGCTAAGGAGAAATTGAATTAGAATTATGTCCTTAAGGGTCTTGAAATTTCACTTAAGATTGAGTCTTGGCTTAGGTAGTAGCACTACTAGGGACAGAAATCATGTCCTGAGTTTATCAAAGAAACTGAATTGATGTAGGTTGAATCAGACACTTGTGTCTTCACCAAAGTCGTAGTTCATTCTCTTAGCTTTCAATTGGTACTAAGTTTGCAATTTTTGGATATCTGAGCTGAAAGATATGAGTTGTACAATTAGAGGGTATGATCATGTACTAGCCAAAAGTTCAAATATACACAGTCTGTGTTATTGTGAGCATAGCTCATAAAATACTGAATCAAATTAGATGATCTTCGAGTCATGAGAAACTTAAGACATTGGAGAAAAACTTTCCAGAAGGAAGTGTTGCCTAATTTTGTTAGATTAATTATGCAAAGTTGACTCGAAATCATGTTAGTAGAAAATCTGAAGTGGTCAATTAGGTTATGCAAAATGTGATATTTGTAAATGTGTTGTGTATGTTATAGAGGAGCTCATCGGACGCTAGTTGGACATTGCCGGACTATCCAGACAATAGCTTCTTGAAGCGTATTGTGAGTCAACCTAGATAAATTTCCTAGGATTGATTTGATTTGATTTGTTAAGCTTCTAATTATTGAACTGTTGCGATTTGTTTCTGAATTCCAGACTTAAAGTCTGAGGAGTATATATTTGGTACAATATTGGAAATGCTCTGATTTGTTTGGTAATTCTGATTGTATTACACTATGTGAATTCTCAACGAAAGTTGAATGCCGAACTTAGGTCCGATGATTATGAAATTCTGACTGTGCTTTATAAATGATTATGACATATGGTAAATTATGAATTGTTGCATTTCATAAAATGCATTCTCAGATAAAGGCGTTGTGATCAGAGTAGCCCGTATCAAGCACTTACACATAGAGCTTTGCTCCGTGATATATGATTCTTCACGTCGAGCCATGCTCCGTGATATATGTTTTTGACTGAGCCTAATGGGTCAGTATTTGTATATGTGATAGGCACTCAGTCACAACAATAATAACGAATGTGGAGTCTCATATGTATCTGTATTTGTTTATATATGATCTGATTCACAATGATTAAATGATGCCACGACAGTGTGAGTATTTGGAATATACATGTTCTGTATGAATAATTACGAAATATGTGATTTGTGTATGTGAATCCAATGAAATCATCAACGATGGTTCACTCATTAAGTTTGCAAAACTCATAAAAATTGCAACATGATTTTTTAGGTATGAGATAGGAGACTTATTGTTTTTTTTTGGATTAGAAGAACATTTTGGACTAAGTTATGGCTTAAAGGTCTGTTAGCTGATGTCAAAGAGTTATAGCTTTTATTTTGTAGTTTTTGCTAGAACCTGTATGAGGTTTGTAAATATTTGTTTAATGGAGGTAGAGTTGGCTTTGTGAATGAATGCAATGGATGGTTTTAAAATTTGATGACTTCTGATGATGTTAGTTGATGCCATGTGTAAGTTGCATTTGTTTTTGCTTTAACATACTATTATCATAGGTTATGTACTTGAATGTTCCTAAATGTTTGGGTATGTACCCTATGGTAGTGGGATGTTGCAGGATTTCTCACCTTACTAATCAAAAAATGGTACGAAACCATAGAAATTTGTACCAACCAGTGGTACTAACCAATATTTGAAATATCGTTCAGATACCAATTGATACCTTAAAAATCAAAATGTTTATTAACTTAAATACAAAAAAAACCTTAACTATAAATTCAAATGTAGGATGCAGAAAGGAAGAAGCAGTTAAGTAGAAGAGAACCAGTCAAAAGCTTAGCCGACAATTGTCGTATCCCCTACCCTCTTATGCCGCACCAACAACCTAAACCTTTCCCTTTGGTTTTGCCAGTTAGCTCCTTTCCTCTACTAATTGTCACATGTCGTAGCCTATCAATTCCTCTCCTTAACTTCCAATTGTCAATCGCAACTTGCAGCTCACTAGTTAGGCGCTAACTTCTCTTCTCTGCCTATTGCTAGTCGCTGCCAGTCATCCCTTTTGTTTTGTGTTGCACTGTTGTGTTTTAAAATTGCAGTGTTGTGAGCTTAAGCCAAGGTTGCTTTTTGCTATAAAGTGTGTATAGAATTGTGGATTATGAAACTGTATGTGTATGTGTGCGTGATTGATTGTTTTGTAGGCTTGTGGATTTGTTGACTTGTGGATGGCTTGTAAAATGTGAAATGTGAAATTGTGATTTTGGAATAGCGAAATGAAAATTTGAATTTGTGTCATTCATAAAAATTATCATGGTGTTTACTTGGAAATTAGAATTGGTTGTGTTTATAAATTTTTGTGATGATTGTGAACTAAAATTTTGAATTGGATTATAATTTGAGTTTGATGCTATTCATTTGTTTTTTGAAATTTGGAATTGGATTATAAATTTGAGGTTGTCCTTGATTAAAATTTGAGATTGAGATATATTGAAATTTGAATAAAATGTTAGTCTTTATTAAAAATTAGGTTATATATTATAAATTAAAATTTACAATAATCAAAATGGATTAATTAATTTCTGGTTGAATTATATGATTATTAATTATACAAATTGAACTGTGGATGTTGCAAGTTTATATCTACGATTGGAGTATTTAATCAACTAATCAATAATCATACAAAATAAGTTATAGTTAAGAGCTTATTTTTAAATCACATAATAAGTTATAGTTAATAGTTTATGTTTGAATTATATGATTACATAAATTGAATTATATATGTGAATTTGTAATTGAATTATATAATAACACAACAATGAGTTATAGTTGTGATTTGTGAGTTTGTGATTGAATTATATAATTATAAAAAATAGTTTATAGTTGAGAGTCTATTTTTGAATTATATAATTAGACAAAGTAGTTTATAATTGTGATCTTATGTTTGAATTATTTAATCAAACAAAATGAGTTATAGTTGTGAAAGTGTAGCAATCAATGTATATATTTGATGTTTAAGTTTAAAAAGAAACATGAGTTATTGAGAAATTATTATTGATCTATTTCTTCATGTTTCTTTACACAACTTTATTTTGGTATGAATTTATTAAGTTAATTTTGATATATGTCTTCATTTATTTTTACAGATAAATGGAAGGAATTTCAAGTACTCCGTACAATTCAAATACTTCAGGACTATTCAATGATCCAGCTTAGGCTCATGCTGGATTGGTTCCCGGAATGAAGAACCATACCATTTTTTTTTATAACAAGCAATTGAAAGGTGGAGGAATAACCAGATTAAAGAAGCATTTAATTGGGGTCAAAGGTGATGTTGATCCTTGTAAAAAAGTGAGCCACGATGAAATGATAAATGAAGACTTCACCTGAAGAGGTTTAGTATGAGAAAGATATAAGGCAAATATTGAATTAAGGAATTGGAAAGTTCTTTTATTGGTGCTCAGGATGGTAGTAGGAATGTTGAAGGTACTAGTATTCCTAACCAAAGGAATGTTACACCTGATGTTAGGAAAAGAAGAAGACATGCGAAATTTTTTTACACCACAGGCAATTCCTAGAGCTTATCTTTCAATCCGTAATACCTTACAATCTAAAGAAGTAGCGTATAATGTGGATATGACAATGGCTAGATGGTGATATGATCTAAGTATAACATCCAATGCTTCTCAGTATTTTTATTATTAGCCCATAGTAAATGTTGTTGTCTCTTACGGTCTAGGATATAAAGTTCCTTCAATGATGACTACATAGGTAAATTTCTAAGTAGCTTTATTTATGAAATAAAAATTATTTGGATGAAAGAAGAATAACTTGAGGTAGTTTTTGGTGTTCAATCATCTGTGATGTTTGGACAAATAGAAGATATGAGTTTGTTATTAATTTTTTAGTTTATTTTGCAAAAAGGACAATGTTTTTTTAAGTCTAATGATGCATCTAACCTTGCTAGGAATGCTGATACTCTATCTGAAATATTTGAAGAAGTTATGAATAAATTTGGGCCAGAAAATATTGTTCATTTCATTATTGACAATAATTCCAGTTATAAAGCAGCTGGAAGAAGATTACAAAGCAAGTATAATTCTTTTTATTGTACTTCTTGTTCTACATATTACATTGAATTTGGTGGGGGGGGGGGGGGGTACTTCGTTTGGTTGATAGCGATGAGAAGACAATATTGGATTATTTTTATGATGTCACGAGAGAGGGCGAAAGCAGCAATCAAGGTCAATCTAAATAATAGGTCTTCTTTATACACATCTTTTTTTTACAGTCATCAATAAGAGATGAGAAAGGTAACTTTACTCTCTGTTGTTTAGAACTGGGGCATTTTTGAATCTTATTGTCTATCTCATACTAAGTTTTAGAAAGAAAGTTGAAGTTATTAGGGAAATGTCATTAATTATTACAACAATTGTTTCCTATGAGATGATGCAATATATCCTAAGCTCACAAATGGAGTTTTATAAGGATGTTTATAGTAATTTTGGGATGCCAGTTGCTATTTATCAAAGAGACAAACTTAATCTAGATATATATATATATATATATATATATACTTTTGTTACTTGTTGAAAATTTATCATCACTTTATTTTGTTTATAATGCTACTTTTATTATTTTAAAACTTACAGTTGCTTGGTGGGATCAATTCAGAAGTGGTGCTCTAGAATTGTAAAGGTTTGCAATTCGAATTCTAAGTCAATGTGTGAGTGTAACAAGGTGTAAAAGGAATTGGAGCACATTTGAATTAATCCATTCTAAGAAAGGAATAGATTGGAGCATAAAAGATTGAACGACTTGGCCTTTTTTTTATATTATTTAAAGTTTTGAGAAAGATATATTATTATCATTATTAATTTGAATATAATTTCTTAATAATTTAATTTTATTGTTTACTAGGACTCTTAATAGAACAATTAGTTTTGTAGATCCAATTTTCCTTGATCATATTGATCTTTTATCATATTTGATTTCTAAAAAATAGGGTTTGATAGATGAGAGTTATTAAGTCAAGAAGACTTCACTTCTATTAATTTTGATGAAAATCAAATAATAACAATCTTAGAAGTGTGTGTTGTTTTGATAAGTTTTTTAAGTGTGAAGAAAAATGTAAGTGACACAAAGTCAAACCCAGAAGATGCACGTCATCGCTAGAAGATGCACATCATCGCTAGAAGATACACGTCATCGCTAGAAGGTACATGTCATCGCTAGAAGATACATGTGACACCAGACGAAGTGTGACAACAGACGAAGCAATACCAGAAGAAGCGTGACAACAGACGAAGCGATACCAGACGAAACGTGACAACAGACGAAGCGATACCAGAAAAAGCGTAAAAACAAACAAAAAGACACCAGAAGAAGTATAATACCAGAAGATAGAAAAGGAAACTATTCTAAAACGTTAGGCAGTTAGTTAGTTGGAATTAGTTACATAACTTAACTAACAACGATTTCTAGAAGATTCAAGAAGCAGTTTCTCAAGATGACGGTTGAAGAATTAGGCTGTAAATATCAGTTTGAGTCATAAACTAAATAACAATTTTTATAAGAGAGAAAATCTTATTGTACAATACTTAGAGAAACTCTGTACTCAAGTGCAAAAGAAAGAGAGTGAATACATCTGTAACGTGAAGCTGAAATAATATCTTTCCGAAAGAAAGAAAGGCTAGAGCCTGGAGAGGCTAGGAAAGCAAATAAAGAATACTTTGTGAGAGAGACCTGAAGAGGCTCTGCAACTATAGAAAGAATACTTGTAAAGTTGAAGAGTATAGTGAAATCTCAAACAAACTCTAAAGACTGGACATAGCCCAAGGTTAAGGGTAAACCAGTATAAAATCACGGCGCCTATTCTCTAACCCTTATCTTTTAATTTTCTTATTATTAGAAGAGTAGAAAATAATTTTTGCGATTGCATTACTCATCGACTTAAAAAAATTATTTTTCTAATCATCTAAATTTGCAAAGAATTCTAAGAAATTTTTAAAGAATAATATCTTTGAAGATTTTACACAATTCAACCCCCCTTCTTGTGTATTCTATATACTTACATGATTTCTATATTAACAAGTGATTCACTTCAAGAGTGACTTGGAAGATAATCTTGGATGAGAAAGTATTGACACGTTATTTGGTGCGATGAATTTGAATGATGGTGATGAGACTCTTCTCAATGATGAGGATTTTATACTAAATGAGAATTAGGGTCAATGGGATTTGAGCAAGTATTCGATTGAATGAAGTTCTAAGTTTTTGTTTCTCCTCTTCTTTTAATTTCACTTATATTTGATGTATATGTTAAATTTTATATATGCAATATAATTGTAAATATTTTTGTTTCCAATTTCAATTCTAGTTAGTTATTTGGCACGAACTATTGTTGTAAATTGTAATAGCTAGAGATACATAAATATTCATTATTCTTTTTAATTGATATTTTAATGTAATTATCATTTATTATATAATAAAATTGTAATATTTTAAGTACTTTGTATTTTCATGATTTTCATATTTGAATAATGATTACATAATTTTCATATTAATTGTTGTTATTATTGTATATGAAATATGTGAAAAGTAATATTAATAAAATAAATAGTTTGTTTTTTAAAATTAAGTAATAAAATCATTTAAAAAGGTGGAAATTATAGAATGATTCATGTTACACCTCCAAAGGGTGGAGTTAATATAAAATTCTACTAACTATAATGTTAGGTAAATAATAACACTTTCTATAAATTTAGTTGCATCTTAATATGATAGAAAATGGGTTGTTGATTAGTAGTAACCATGGTTGCCATTCTTAGCTTGAGGTAGAATTGCATCCATCCATATTCCTTAAACTCTTTTACCTTTCCAAAGATTTTAGTGTTTCTCATCCTTCATACATAATGCACCAACATAGCGAAGCCAATTTTGAGGACTTTATGATCCTTCCTACTAGGCCATCTTAAATCATTGGCCCAAATTAAGCAATTCATTTAGCTAAGATTCAGTTTTGTAGTCTAAAGAGTTTGAGAAATGCACACCATATCTGTTTAGTATAAAAGTAGTTGAAGAATATGTGATGTATTCATTCTCTCTAGAGCATAAAGGGCAACTTACATCAAGAATTTGACACTTAATTCTATCTCTGATTCCCATTCTTTGTAGTGCAACTAATTATTAGATAAAAGAATGAGCTAGTGATATACCCGATCCACATATTAGAGTATGGAAAGCGAACTTGACTATAGGACTTGTAGGACTGAGTAGTAAACGCATGAGACTTATGAAGTTCCTATTTGATTTCATCCTCTTTGGCTTAGTTTGGAAGGTAAGCTAGCCAGTGTTCTACAATCAATCCATTTCTTCTGCTTAAGTGCAAAGGCCAATGCAAGTTATTGTTTCGAATTAGTACCTACACTTTAGTATCTTTAGGGATAGGACCTCTTAAAACTGAAAAGAGTTGAGTGTTACAGAGAGGACCCAGGTCATAATAGTGATCAAACTAAGATACAGTGCTTACTCCATTACAAATGTAATGTTTTATATGAAGGCACACAAAGGATCTTGTGTGTAGAATTTGTTGAAAGGTATAGGATTGAGAAAACTTCTAGGTAATTGTCCAGATGTTCTTATGTTCGACGTGGTACTTACCACAATCCACTCTGCTTAGGAAAACATATGACACTACATTTTAAACCTATTGTTTATTATAATATGTTGTACAGGATCATTGAAAAAAAATCCTAGCTAACATGTTAGGAACCAAGACTAGGTAAGTCTTGTTCATCTTTGTAAGCAACTTATCACCCTTAAAGAATTCTTACACTGTATTGATCACAGGTGTTTGTAATAAAATCTTGTTCATTCAACTAGCTAAGTTGATTGCCAACACCTCACTCTGCTTAGGAAGACTTATGACACTCCATTTCACTTTAACACTTCTTCCCATACTAGAATTATATCCATACCAAATGAAGTCTTTAATACTTTTATTAATTTTATTTTGGTAATAGCAAAGTGTAATAACCAATAAACATGCAAATTGTTAAGAATGGAGATAGCTAATTGTATTCTACCTCTATATGACTGGAATTGTTGCCCTATCTGATAAACTCAGAAGGGTATCTGAAAGAATATAGAGAGTTAATTATGAAGCTCCATTCAATAGTGTCATATGCCTTCTTAAAGTTTATCTTGAGGGCATAACTCTTAATCTCCTTCTTGGACTTGTAATCTTTAAACAAATCTTGGGCTAATAAGATGTTGTCACTTATACTCCTTCCAGAAATGTAAGCACCTTAAGATTAAGCTAGGTAAAGTAGTCTTTAACTTGTAAGCTAGGATTTTTGCAATGTTCTTGTACAACATATTGCAATAAGCAATAGGTTTGAAGTCATTTAAGCCCTTAGGATTAGGAATTTTAGGAATTAAAACTAGGTAAGTCTTATTCATCTTCGTGAGAAACTTATCAATCTTAAAGGATTCCTGCACTGTATTGATCATAGGCGTTTGTAATAGAATCTTGATCATTTTACTAGCTGAGTTGATTCCCAACCCCTCATTATGCTTAAAAAGACATATGACACTCCATTTCACTTTAGCACTTCTTCCCTTACTAGAATTCTGTCCATAACAAATGAAGTCCCTAATACTTCTATCAATTTTCTTTTAGGAATAACTAAATATGATAACCAATAAACATGCAAATTGTTAAGAATGGAGATAACTAATTACATTCTACCTTTATATGACTAGAATTTGTTACTCCATTAAGAGACTTACTTGTTTTCTTTGTCAATGAGGGGCTTGTATTCAACTTCCTTGAGCCTATTGGTGGAAATTTGAACCCCCAAATATGTAAGTGGTAATTGAAGAATAGTGAGTCCCATATTTTCTATCACTCCTACTGAATCATCATAACTTTGTGTAGTTAGACAAGCAATGCTCTTGCTTGGATTGAATTTGAGACTTGACACGTCTTTGAAATTTCTACAATGTTGTTAAAAGTGTTCTAACAAATGCAGGATCATTGGCACAAAGCATCAACAAGTCATCAGCTAAAGAAAGTTGAGTGATGATAAGATCATTGCATTGATAATGAAATATGAAGTTCATGTTGTCCTCTATACAAAGCTGTGTGATTTTTTTAAGCACTTCTATGGCAATAGCAAATTAATAGGAGAAAGGGGATCACCTTAATGAATTCCTCTAGTAACTTTATAGAATTGGGTAAGCTCTCCATTTTTCATCACTGAAAAAGACACAGATACGATACAAGCCTAAATCCATTTGATAAACTCAGAAGGGTATCCAAAAGCATGCAAATAATTAATTATGAAGCTCCATTCAATAGTGTCATATTCCTTCTTAAAGTTTAGCTTGAGGGCATAACTCTTAATTTACTTCTTAGACTTGTAATCTTTAAATAATTCTTGGGATAATAAGATGTTGTCACTTATAATCCATCCAGGAATGTAAGCACGTTGACTTGGATTGACTAATCTAAGTAAATAGTCTTCAACTTGTAAGCTAAGATTTTTGCAATGATCATATACAACACTTTGTAATAAGCATTAGGTTTGAAGTCACTTAAGCCCTTGGGATTAGAAATTTTGGGAACCAAGAATAAGTAAGTCTTGTTCATCTTTGTGAGCAACTTACTAATCTTGAAGAATTCTTGCACAACATTGATCACATTGATCACAGGTGTTTGTAAGACATTCCATTTTTCTCCAAAGAATTTTGCATTAAAGCCATTCAATCTTCGTGAATTATCAGGATGAAAGGAGAATAAAACCCTTCTTATCTTCAGTAGGCTTTGCTTGGATAGTTTTGATTGTTGAGACTAATTAATAGAACCAAACATGCTATAGAGCAAGTCTTCTAAGAAGCAAATGGAATGGGTAGTTTCACCATTTATAACTTTACGGTAGCTTCTGGTTGGCTCTTTCATCTTTTCTTGATCATATATCACTATGCCATTATTGTCTTCTAGAGACACAATCTTGTTTCTGTTTATTCTACCTTGAATCACACTGAAAAAAATACCTGGAATTTTTGTCTCCTTACTGGATCCACTGAATTCTAGACTTTTACTTCAGCTGTGAAATGTAAGTATCAAATGTTTGAAGGAACTTCTTAAGAAATGCTTTCTCTTTCTCGATGAGTGACTTATGTAGGGTTATTTTCCAACTATTTTTGAGTCAATGATATCTCCTTGATGGCTTATGCTTTATTTGTCCTTGTAGGATCATTTACTCCCCTCGGTAGTTTGATACATTCAAATATGATGACCTTCAAAATTTGCAAACAACGACAAAATTTGGATCTGTGAAATCTTTTAACAAAAGCATTTACAATAATTGAATCTAGTTGTCGATGTTTTGGCAAAGAATTGAAGAACCTGAGTGGAGATCTCCTTATCATTGAGCTTCTGGTGATGTGAACATTAATTGGAGTGTGGTCTGAAAAAAGTGGTTCCTGAACACTACATAACTCTCTGTCATTTTGGTGAGCCACCAATCATTCACCAAACATCTATCTAGTTTTCTCTGCAACAAAGCATCTCACTATTGATGTTTGCTCTATATGTAGATAGGACCCTAAAAATTGAGGTCTAGCAATCCTAGCCAAAAGGTAAGTTCAGTTAACTCATTTTTGTATGTATAAGTTATGCTTCTTCTCACTATATATTCAGCTGGAGAAAAAAGACAATTGAAGTATCCCATAAGTATGTAGGGAATTGTAATGCTCGATCCAATAGTGTGTATGTCCCTTTATAAACTAGCCCTCTGAAACTCCCATTTGTGTGCATATGTGACTGTAATTGCTAGTGACATCTTGTCTGCTTTCATAATGAGTTCACAATGGATAAGTTGTTTAATGCCAAACTAGTTAGATAGTGTTAGAATGAGTTGGATCCAATGCAACCATGATTCTGCAATTTGGATGCTTTGAATGATTGCTTAAACCTTTCCATTTTGATGGTATGAACTTCAAACCTCCCAGAAAAACCTCTTCTTTTATTTTATTTTCCACCAAACCAAGAAATACCAAATAATTGGCTCTTAGGTAGTCTTTTAGAGCAAATTATTTTTCAGGAAAATTAATTCCTATCACATTCCATATTGTGCATTTCACAAGGGGAGTTTTGGTTTGGTTTTCCTCTTGGATCCCCTGTTGCTTGACCTCAATACTTGCCATTGATTAAGTTTTTTCTTAATACATTCAGTTTCACTGCTAGGCTTAATTATCCCTCCAATGTTAGTAGGTGAAGTGTTTTCTTCTCCATCACCTTGATTTGGTATATCAGTCAAATATTGACTATTTTGTGTTTATTCATTCCCACATATATCCTGCAGTATTGGTGTGTCTATATGAGAAGTAACTTCTAGCTGCTAATTATCTTGGGGACTTTGTAAGTATATGTCAGATGAAACTTCTAGCTGGTCATTCACATCTGGATTTGTACCAACCTTCATTGTTATCTCAGTAGTTACATTTAGACTCTGATCATTAATTTTTGCATCTGGTATGTCTCCTTGTTGTGTATTAGTGTCTTTACTAGTTTTTTCAAGTTGTTTGAATTATTGGTTTTGAGCTCCATAGTTTGAAACTCCATCAACTATCAAAGGAGTTTTTGTATTTTATGAGCGGACTATGCATTTGCATTCTTCCTCACTTTTGTTTTTCTTAAGGATCTAGACCTTACTTTTGTCCTCCATGTGACGCTTCCTTAGGTAAGAAAATTACATTTTATCTTCAATTAAAATTTCACCGTTTCCATACCTCATTATTGCAATGTTTTCGGGCATACTTTTCTTGTATTCTACTTTAACACATACCCTAGCATAACCCACTCTCTTGATGTTTGCAGTGTTCTCATCCGTGGCAAAGGGAGTACTTATGTAGTGGGCCAAATAACTTAGGGGCACTTGGTTCATATGAGGCAATAGTAATAAGAATGGAAATGAATATAGGGAGAAATGAGAATGGATGGAATCATTATAATCATGATGATTGGTTAAGACGAATGAATGATTACCATTATCATTATCATTGATGGTAGTTGGTTTGTTAAAAATGTTTAGAAATAAAAATTTGTTAAATTTTTGTTTTACATCCAATTTTAAATATATTCTAATTAATTATATTTAATTTATGCACCTCATTTATAATGACAGAATGTTTAAAATAAAATATATTGCGGTATTTCCTTTATAATAGTTGTTGAAGAAAAAAAAAGCTCCAACATTTTCTTGCATCAACATATCATCAGTCATATCATGTCCTCAAAATATAGTTTAATCATCCAAAATATTGTACACTTCATCGACATAATTATGATATCCACCATTCCATTGCTACAATAAATTCAAGTAATATAGTTTAATACAATTTACATTGTCCCTAATGATGCAAATGATGTAAAATATCACAGCTATGCACAATACCTTAACCAAAATCCTTCAATTGATGTAAAATAACTAGGTTAACACTACAAGCTTTGTTTGCATTACAACTATAAAATTCCCAACTAATACAAAATAACTTGGTTAGGCATCATCAATTACATCATAAGTTCATAGTACTTACAAAAGTATTAATATGCTCCCTCGTATGATTCATGGACTAGAAGATGGATAGAGGAACTCAAGCATAAAATACCTTTTCAAATGACTTGGTAAAGTGAACAAAACCTGAACTTTAGCAAGATCATTATAGAATAACACAGTAGCCTTACTTACATCTATTTGAGATATACCAATATTAAGAAGTTCATTGATAAGCTCTTGCATCTTCTCTTTAGTTAGGGAATCAAATTTAGTCTCCACAATCAAAGCATTTGTAATAGCAGCATATTATGATGCCATTTGTTTGTAAATAGACTCAAACTTAATAGTGAAGTTGTCTAACTTTGAGTCAATAGTTTCTTGAAGTGTTGCTGGTTTTTTTTAATAAAAACTTTCATTTCTTGTTGAGAAGCTTTTTCGATTTTTTGTTACATGGGTGCTTAAAGGAATAGTTGGGGATCCTTGTGTATTAGGGACCACGACAGGCTCATCTTCATTGTTCGATGAAGAATACACTGTTATATTCTTAGGGCAATTAACCTTAGCACTTGCTTCAACTATATCCTCAGCTTTGAGTCCTGTGGCTCTATCTTTACCCCACACCATATCCAGTTTACTCAAATATGGGGATTTAAAGTTGCATATTCCAATTGCATTCTTGTGATTCTATAAAAAAGAATAACATGAAACACAAGATAAAAACTTCATAACAAGAAAACGTTATAATTATGAGAAAAGAAAAAACTAAAATAAGACGCTAATCTACTTTTGAGTTAGATGGCCTTACCAAACACCATTCATCAAAACATTATTTCTCACAATTGATCTTATACTCAACATCATCCCACTTTGCATACACATTTCAAAAATTGGGTTATACATGTTTCTTAACCATTTAATCTTAGAGTCAATGTGGGGATCGACTTCCTTATCAAAATTAGGAATCTTGTTCAATAACATCTTGTGTACTTCAACTAGGGATGACAGTGAGTTTTCAACTCGATTAATATCCACACTACCCGACTCGAAAAAATGGACATGAAGGCTAAAAATGAATTTTAAATGGATGCTGTAAAATGGATGGGGATATGGATTTGGATATGGGTCTAGTGATAACCCAAACCGATTGATACCCATATACTACCCATTTTTTATTAACTCTATTTTTCTATTTTTTTTCTTGAATATTTTATAGTTAAATATAATAAAATATTAATCTTTTTTAGAAGAAATAGCTTTAAAATCCCTACTTTACTCCTCAGTCTATTTTCTTATAGGATGATAATAATGCAAATGATATGGAGATGGAGTTTTGAATGTTGTGGAGTTCATGCAAAGTCAATTTGAAACTTTGGATATTTCAGTCTTTGTTCCAGTTCTTGATTGTAAAAAATATATGTTGTTTTTGCACCAGACATTATGATTTTTATTATTCCAATTTTATAGTTTTTTAAGACATAAAAATCAAAATCTTGACTTATTATTATTAAAGTAATTTTGATTTGGAGCATTCGCAAAAATCTGCTCTTTATATTTTCTATTTAGAAGTTATATTTTTATGTGCTATACAACCCAATGGATATCCAAAAACCCGAACAATCCAATGGATTTGGATATGGGTAGTAAATTGTAAAAACCGATAGATATGGATATGGGTTGAGTCATAAAAAATGGATATGGATATAGGTATAGTAATACCCGAACTGAACCCTACCTATTGCCATCCCTAACTTCGACCATGTAATTGTTCTTAAATCCCCCCATCTACTTTCCATAAAGGAGCGCAAGCTAGTTCCTACATAATGTCGACCAAAGCTTCAACCGCATCATCCTTCCAATATTGCTTATTCTTTCCCCTCCCACGGGTAGCCATAGCCATTCTTAATAAAAGTACACCAGTGTAAGAGTTATCAAGGAAATAACATATAACAAAAATAACTTTGCTAAAAAATATGAATACAACGATGTAATCCAATATCTCACTTACACATAGTAAACTAAACAGAGATGTTCACATAGGTGCATTTCAAAATTAATCAAATAACTCAGTTATATATTGCTAATACTAAACAAACAGTGATGTTCCCTTCTCAAGTACGTTAATCAAAATCAAAACATTTCAACAATATAATAATCATATAAGAAAAACATATCTTAAATTACTAATCCATATCATTGTCATTAGATCTAGTTGTCCATATATTATACATGTTGGTTTCCATATTATTTTTGAATGTCAACCACTCATCAGTTAGACTAATTTGTGTAATGTATTCCATTTCAACTTCTTTATCACTCTCCTCTTCATCTTTAACGATTGACTCTTGTGGATCAAAGCTTATGAACTTGCGAATCAAGTTGTGTAGAAGGGAACAAGCCATTATAATGCAAACTTGGGTTTGACTTGGGAAAAATGAAGGGGATGCAATGATATTCCATCTTCCTTTAAACAATCCAAAGCATCTCTCAACAACATTCCTTGATTTGAAATGTTTCATATTGAAGTATTCCTCTGCTATCTCTAGACGATGGCTATCAAATTCTTTGAGGTGATAGCGTTGCCCTCGATACAGAGCAAGAAATTTATTTGCATTGCAATATCCAGAGTTAACCAAGTAATAACAACCTTCATAATTGAACAATAAGTTATGATTAAGCAACATAACCCCAAGAGAAACCAAACTGGATGTTGTAATAAAAATTTACCTCGAGGGACTTGTAGATCATGAGGCCTTGAGATCGCATCTTGAAGCATATGCCCATCGGGTACAGAGCCCTACCAAATAGGCAATACAAGTGTGGATTACATGTTTAGGCATCAAACACCTAAAACATTTGTTGAAATACATCATTTTCTCGTGTGATATCGGGGATTATCTTCATTAGGAGGTGTAACTTTATATAGTATCCCATCTAAGGCTACTAGGCAACCCTATAAATTAAAAAAAGATGATTTAACACATAAGGCTTTCATATTAATGTTATAGGTTAATTATAATGTTCAATTACCTGAAAACATTTCCATCTCTCATCTTGACAATCTTGAGTAATAGGCTCCGGATTCTTGAGCAAAATAAGATGCAATCTCATAATTGCATAAAGAACTTGATGGAATTGCCAGCTTATGGTTTCTTTACTACGAAGAAAAATTAGTATAATTATTCTACTCTTTTTATGGTTAGCCAATGTGTATATGAACATTGTTACAATCTTTTCCATGGATGTGTTCCTAGTGGGTTTTAAACCCCCGACATCTCTTACCGTATCACACAATATCCTCAAGGTTGCTCTATCCATACTAAGTTCACTAATGCAAGCATTATCATAATCCACAGTCAATCTAAACATCCATCTCATTCTATCAATACTTTTTCCTAACATTGTTTTAATTTCAAAAACCTTATCTGAGAGGTATAAACAAACGATAACATAATGGACAGAAAATAAGAAAGCAATTATATTATTTGTTATTTGTTGAAGTATCAAAAGTTGCTTTAGTTTGTGTCGTCATTTCCGAATAGGGGGCAAGCTATGTTGATCTACATAAAAAAAATCCTTAAAGTAATTGTCCAACATATAGATAAGGCATATTGAAAAGATAAGTGGAAAAGAGATAAAACAATAAGCAAAAGTAATAAAGAAAGATGACTTAACTGCTTGCATTATCAACTATTCATAGCTATGTCATATGGATTATAATAATAAGTTTCCCTTCAAGGTCAATAATAAAATCTTCCAAGAAAAGTGAGATATGTCAATGGTGTACTCTTGAAAGTGAAAAGAAGAACATCAGTTCTTATGCATACTTTAAAAGGTTTAAAGTTAATAGCTGATGTACTTCTAGTTCCCAACCTTGATCAAAATATATCAAGTTTTGGTCAATTGATTAATAAAGGATATGAAAGAACTTTGCTAGTGGTGAATGAGTGATAATTGATGTTAAAAGAGCCCAAATTGATGAGAATTTACATGAAGAGTAAACTTTTTTTTGTTGATTAGAATGTTTAGAAAAGTCTTTTGAAGAAAATACTTTTATATATGTTGCTAAGTTGCCTATATTAATTTATAAATTAGTAATATGACTTAACATAATGGGGCATGTTTGTTTTGATGCATTAAAAAATATGAATGACAATGATGTTGATCAAGATCTTTCCAAAGTGAATAAAACTTAAGAAATTTGTCAATCATATCAGCTTAGTAAGCAAGCAAGATTTTCTTTTAGAAACTTCTTAGAGAGCAAAGTAAAGATTGGAACTACTTCACTCTAATTTATGTTAACCTATGAGTGATGTTTCACTAAATGAGAGTAGATTCTTTGTGTTATTTATGTATGACTATAGCAGATATAGTTAGATTGCATTATTGAAATAAAGGTTAAAGTGCTTATTAAATTAAAAAAGTGAAAGTAAGACTAGAAAAAAAAATAAACCTTTCACTTAAGTAATTAAGGTCTGACAATATTTCATAATATGTCTCAAAGGAGCTTAAAGCTTATTATTCTAGAGAGGAAATCACTCACAAATTGATAACCTTATATACTCTTTAACAAAATGAAGTAATAGAGAGGAATATTAGAATAATCGTGAGAGTGACAAAGGAGCATAATAGTAGGTAATACCTAAGATTTTTTTGATTAAAAGAGTTAATACTTTAGTATATTGGCTATATATGCTACCCACCAAAACATTCGAAGGTAGAACACCATATTAGATAGATTAGTAAGTAGAGAAGAAATCACTCACAAATTGATAACCTTATATACTCTTTAACAAAATGAAGTAATAGAGAAGAATATTAGAATCATTGTGAGAGTGACAAAGGAGCATAGTAGGTAATACCTAATATATATTGGCTATATATGCTACCCATCAAAACACTCGAAGATAGAACACCATATTAGATGGTTTAGTAAATTATTTTATGTCAAAAATCTAAAAATATTTCATGGTTTATGTTACCTTCATGTTCCAAATGTCAAAAAGAAAAAGCTTGATAATAATAATAAAATTGGTACGTTTTTAAGGTATATTATCACAAACAAAAATTATTAAGTCTTTAAGCTTATGCCAAAGAAGATTTAAAAGAGTTGAGATAACGTAATTAATAGGTCAAAACCAAATTAATAAAAGTCACTGAATGGTGATAATATTGTGGACATGACTCTTTACCACTTCATAAAGAGGAAGAAGTTCCAGATAAGGTGATGAACTTGACATAAGATTTCAACTAGGGGAATAAGAACCTTTATTGAAATTTATGAATGAGCGTACTTAGTAGATGTTGAACTAACTATATTCAATAAGGCGACAACCAAGAAGGAATGGGTTGCATCTATAAAAGGGGGAATTTTCATGATAAATAAGAGTGAAACATTGTCTTTCATGCAACATATATATGCATTATTTTCAAGTTCTCCTAAAAGGTAGAATATTTTATTTGATAATGCACACACCAATAGTAGTAAAACAACAACAACCTAAAGACAAAACACAACTTAGAGAGTAGGCCCTAGAAAATCAAAAGACACCGCATTGAGTTTTCTTATCCTTTTCCTTCCACGTTCAATCATATGGTATAAAGAAATTATGTTTCTTTATATAGAGACATTTCACGTTGTGCATAAAATAGGAGATCCAAAATATAAGAAATGCAAGTGTAAATGAAGAACTTAGAGGAACTTAATCTGGGTATTTCTTCTTGATCTTATTATATTCTTGGAGTCGTTTACCTACATCATAACCACAGACATTTAATGTAAACAAATATGTATGATTTCTACCATAAGGTGTCTTATTGCCAAAGAAAGTAGCAGAAAGAAATAAAAGCAAAAAACTTGGAGATGTAAGACCAACCAAAAGAGAACTCCTGCTTGAAAGACTGTCATTGTAACAAAATATACATTATATACATGAAGGGTGTTTAGAGAGAAAATATTGACATGAAAAAGAAGAAAACCAGTATCATGCTTATAAGAGATGGCATTGATCAGACGGTGGTGACAGCTGCTCGCTATTTTGGACAAGGATATACTACATTTAGAACTAGTACTATTGGTTAGTACTTGAACACGCATCATCTTAGCTGTATGTTTGGAATCTTGAGCTTATTGCTAGCATGATTTAATGGATCTCATTATTGTAACTACCTCTGTGAAAGGATTCATAGCAAGAGATTTGACGTTTTGAAACACTACTTGACCCTAAAACCATCAAGCTATGGCCATGAATTGACGATGTCGGTGTGTAAAGGAAAAAAGAGAAGAAGTTGAAAAGATATAAAGGAGATGTTTATAGTGTTATGGGTATTTTTTATAATTACTTGGAGAGGAGTTGAAAAGAGGGTGCGTAGATAGATTTGAGACAGCTAGAGGAGCTTGATTGTTGAGTACGTTTCACAAATTAAATAGTGAAAGCGTTGGAACCCATTTGCTACTTGTTAGGAAGATTGCATGCCCAACAGATATCAACTCCATCGCAACACCTTCAAATGATTTACACAAGCAAAGAGATGGAAAATTTGAAGCTTTGAGAAGTGAAATTGAAGGACCAGACGTGAGGTTAGACAAAAGTGAAAGTGAAATTGCAAATGAAAAAAGGAATCGAAGAATTAAAATAGACAAAAGGTAAAGAAAATAAACCCAAAATCAGAATCACCATTACAAAAAAAGGGTAGAAACTAATCGTTGTTTAAAGAGGATTATAAAGCAAGAAAAGAAAATTGAGATTACCTAACATGTGGCTCTCTCAATGTAACGTATGGTGTTCCTTCGTTTTAAACAAGATGTTCCTCTAGCGTCTTTAAATCTAAATGAAGAGTCAAAAAAATGGTTTCAATCGAAGAAACTGTAGAGTGTGAGAAAAAAGCCGCCAACAATGCACGCCAAATATATCAAGCAATGACTCACATTCTTCTCGTAATCAAGAGCAAGAGGAATGGGGTAATACCCTTCTCATAATCAAGAAGAATGGGGTAATACCTAAAAATTAGGAATGAAAATACAATTCATCCAATCATAATTCCTTCCCAAGCATTATTTGTCATTCGTTATGCATTTCTCTATTCTCATACCCACTAACCCATCATACCATTAACTTACAGTATGACATAACCCATTTAAAGAGCTGACCACGTGACCCATATACACATAACACATTTAAAAATTTTATAATAGTAATTTTGAAAATATATGTTGGAATTATTTTTGTTTTATAATATGTATATTACATAAAAAAAATAATTCCAACATATATTTTCAAAATTAAGAAGAACTCATAAAATTTGTTTATAAACATCAACTACGCATAATCGACCAACTTAATACATCCCAACTCAAACACAATATTAATTCTTGACTTTGGCAATGGATTAGATTAAGTTGGACAAGTGAACATAAGAACACAAAACCCAAGCTTGACCTGAAACTTGTGTATGCTCATGTTACAAGTTCAAGCCTAAACGACTTCATTTTATGTAGACTTCCTAAAATGACATTGTTTTGATCTTAAGTTTTTTAATCTTAAGTTTATAAAAACTTAAGTTTAAAACGACGTTATTTTGAGAGTTATCTTTTTGGGCAAACAATTGGGTTATTCTAGCCTTTTTGAACCAAGTCTTAAGAAGTTCCTTAGATCTAAGTCCAAACTGAAGTACAGTAAAATCAAACTTAGCCCAATTTCTTCGAATTGAATTGGATTAGATCTAGACCAAATTACCAAAGCCTATTGAATCTTTATAACTCATACAAGACATAAATTAATAATAAAATAAAATATTAGACTACGTATTAAACATCTTAATTATTCTTTTGTTTATCCTATTATTTAATATTTTTAACATAAACCAAAAAC
Source organism: Erythroxylum guanchezii (assembly GCA_025629825.1). NCBI lineage: Eukaryota > Viridiplantae > Streptophyta > Magnoliopsida > Malpighiales > Erythroxylaceae > Erythroxylum > Erythroxylum guanchezii. The sequence goes on along the minus strand of JAOTAX010000196.1, from coordinate 11,481,892 downwards.
CAAGTAAAATCTTTTTGTTTTACTTTCAATCTGCTTTTCAAGAGTCATTTTCTCTCTCTACACTCTCCTAGCATTGTGTAAAGAAAGAATACCAAAGAAGACAAATTACTTAATATATTCGTTGTTGAGTCAAAGTTTGGTTAATTGACTTATATATTTACTATTCAATTAGCCGAACAAATTCTATTAAATAATTGAATCAATATTTGCTTTATCTTATGTTTTTAGGTTTTTTTGTTAAAATTTTATTGTTTTTTAAATCACTTTATTTCAATAATCTTATAAGAAGTTATATAACCACAATATTGAACAGAAGATTAAATTAAATTTGTTTGCTTCTTTCCTAATTTCCTCTCAACTTAGTGCAATCCAACCTCTCGAATTTCTTTTCAAATATCATCATTTCTTATTCAAAACTTTATAGCACATCTTGTCTAACCTGCCATAATCTGCCTAACTAAGCTGTCTCGGTCCACGTATATCATTCCACGGTGCCTTTAGTCAAGTTAAATTCTCACATAATTGTAGTATGCAAATAGGCAGGCATTGAGCAACATTGACATTCCAGGTGAGAACCAAACTTCAGAATCCTAGTAACATGACAAGTTTTCTCAGCTGGTATGATCGCTCTCTCACTTGCAATGGGCTTTTGTTTCGACTTGGATAAGATTCAACTTCTGGTCAAATTAAGAAGAACCCAATGGGCCTGGCCTCTTACGTTTTATACTTTATCTGGTTTTTCTTAGCTCCTGCTCTATTGGGCCTTTGCTAATTTACAACATAAGAGAAAAAAAGCGGTTGGATATCATACGGATGATGACATTTGTAAACATTAAGGATGCTTCACGAAACCAAGGGAAGATACTCAAAATTAGTAGAGCATGCAGAAGCAACCAAAAGTATTGTCCAGAAGTTTCAAAACTTATCTCCAACTTTCGCCAGTCATCTCATACCTTTTTCTTTTGCCCCACCACTCCTCTTATCTCCATATATATTATTCACCATGTCAATTAGTTGAGTGCAAGGCATGATAATTAAGAGCTCTACACTTTCTACTCTTTGTGATCAAATAAGTGTGTGTTAATAAGTTGAGCTTCTTTGTTCTCTAATTAAGTTAAACAGATATGGCTTCGTCAACATTATTGTCATGGTCACCATGTACAACTTTGCTCCCCAGCAAAGGCGTAGTAGCCCCTAAGTTATCTCCATGTTCAGTCTTCTTCCCGTCACGTAATTTCTCTACGGCTACAAGGCACTCACTTGTAAGAGCTGACCAAGGTGGTGATACCAAGGAGACGTCGACCGTGGACGTTCAAGTCAACACTAACAAACAAGGCACTGCAGTAGAGAAGCGACCTCGAAGAATGACTCTTGATCATCTCTCACCCTTTGGTAAGTCCATCTTCTCTGTAAAATCCCAATTCATTTTTTTCTTTTGTTGGTTGCATTTTTGTTTTATGCTGTCCAATGATTGTATGTATTTCAGCGTTGATTGATCCTCTATCGCCTATGCGGACGATGAGGCAAATGATGGATACAATGGACAGAATGTTTGAGGATACTTTAATGGCATTTCCTGGTAAGAACAGGAGGTCAGGGGAAGCAGTTAGAGCTCCATGGGATATCAAAGAAGAGGAAAACGAGATCAAGATGAGGTTTGACATGCCGGGTCTTTCCAAGGAAGACGTCAAGGTTTTCGTCGAGGATGATGTTCTTGTTCTCAAGGGAGAGCACAAGAAAGAAGAACAGGCTGATGATGATGATTCGTGGTCAACTAGGAGTTTCAGTTCCTACGACACTCGTCTTTTGCTTCCTCAAAACTGCGAGAAAGACAAAATTAAGGCAGAGCTTAGGAATGGTGTCCTCTACATATCTATTCCTAAGACCAAAGTGGATCGAAATGTCATTGATGTACATATCCAGTAAAAGATGTGACAAGCTAGTGAGTTAATCCGTGTTGATATAAAAATGAGAAATCAATAATGTTATATATTTCTGTATTAATTTGCTTTTGCAACATTAGCAAAATAAGTTTCTTCCAAGAAAGGAATATATGCCACACTAGCAAAATAAGTTTCTTCCAAGAAAGGGATACATTCTTATAATGATTGGAATAGTTATAAACTTGTGAGTTAATCCGTGTTGATATAAAAATGAGAAATCAATAATGTTATATATTTCTGTATTAATTTGCTTTTGCCACATTAGCTAAATAAGTTTCTTCCAAAAAAGGGATATATGCCACATTAGCAAAATAAGTTTCTTCCAAGAAAGGGATATATTCTTATAATGATTGCAATAGTTATAAACTTATTCAAGATTTGTTAAAGGAGTGAAGATAATTAAAAATAATTTTTAATTAAATTTAAAAATTAAATTAATTTTGTATTTAATCTAATTTAATTAGTTGAATAGTTGGAAGTAATTGGAATATATATGACGCTATTTAAAATTAAATATCTCATTAAAAAATTAAGTACATACTGAATCATAATAATATGTAAGGCTTGATTAGTGCTTTAAACTCCTTTTAACTTAATTATGTTTTATCTTAAATTAGTAAGTTTTACTTAATTAAATTTGTATAATTTAACTGAGTTAGATTAAGAATAACATATAAGTTATGTTTTCATGACAGTTTTTATATGTTTTCATGATAGTTTTTACCTAATAAATCTATGAGTAGATATGATTGATCTTATTTACCTAATTTAATTTAGTTAGTTTATTGAATGACTCAAGATTAACTAAAAATTGAATGAAAATTTAGCCCACAAAAAAGATTAGAGTATTTTTTTTTGAATAGTTGTGAGGGATATTATTTTGAATAAAATAATGAGTAACCAAATATATTATTACATTTCTCATCTTAATTTGGTTGCCATGGCATATAACCAATACTTACTTTTCTTACATTTATATTTTGTCCGTAATAAAAGTTACCTTTGTTTAGTATAGTTGATACTAAGTGATTAGTGAACTAAATTTCTTGGACATATTCTTAAAGTTAGATTGAAAATTTGTATGTCCATTGTGCAATTTCACTATAAACTCTGTTGAGGGTTCGGTGACAAAGTTTTATAGATATGCAAATAGCATACAGATGACAACATGTGATTAACATTTTAAGTCGACTAACATCTCATAAACTTCAATAACAATAAATAATATATATGTCAACACCATGATAATAAAGATGCAAGAGGTTATATGAAGTAGAGCTTAACGGTATAGTACTTTGATAGAATTGTTCCCTTCAATTTAGCTTACCAAAAGAATAAATATTGATTACAATTAATGGCTTTGCTATAATAGCATAATAGTTGTCATTAGAAGAAAAATGATTGCATGAATTTCTTTGCATGCTTAGTTGAGGCATGTATTATATAAGAAGCTTATTATTAGACTAGGTAATAAAAGGTTATGAGATATCCAAAAGGTTGGACATAATCTTAAAGACCCATTGAACAAATTATTTATTTCAATGCATATTTATAGGAGAATGATTCTCAAGATAAGTAGTGGTAGTAAGATGAAATTTAATAGGATCAATTCTTATGAAAATGTATCCAATTAAAACTGGTGTCTTTATTAATACATTTTATGTATAGTTGAAAGGCTATTAGACATTTAAAGATTCACGTTCATGATAAATTCAAAGAATTTGTCTTGAAGATGATTGTGAATTTATCATGTCTACAAGAAAGTTTGTGGTAGTATAGTTGTCCTTTTTAATAGAAGTATGTACAGACATATTATTCATAGAAAATAACAAATTGTATTTTAAATTATTGAAAATATAATTGTCCAAGAATAATTTATATTAGATATGAAACGGTAACAATTTAATAACAGGAGGAATTAGACCTATAGATATATAGATATGAAATTGGTGTACCTAGTATAGTCTAAGTATATAGATAATGTATGGATATTAACATTAGAAGTAATTAGTAATTAAGGTTTATTTTACTTTTAATAATATTACTTTGAGTTTGTAAATGTTCCAATTTAGTATTAATTGCTAATTAAGCCAAAATATATTTTTTTATTTAGTAGAAATGATTATTTGGATCTAGAAATACTTTAATGAAGTTTATATAGTTCCTTGAATTGTTCAAGATAGTAATATACTATAGAGCGTTAGAGCCATTAAGCATATAAAAGGAACTAAGGTTTTATCAAAGATCTAAGGATATATATATATATATAGGCAGTTTCTCTTAATAATGATGATAATTTAGATAAAATTTATGCACATGCTCACTATAGAGAACCTTATAGAATTCTCTCAATAAACCATTGTCCTAACAGTAGCATAATTGCCATATAGAAATACGATATAAGATACTTAAATGATTTACTTAGTGCAAATGAGAGATTGATGGTTTATTCTCTACAACTAATCGATTGACTATAGTTTAGTGACTTAATTATTTATAGGCATTCTTTATCTTATGCATATTTATATGTATATGGTGAAGTCTAATGTATAATGAAAAGAAATTATGATGAAAATATAATTATGAGATTAATTTATGTTAGGGATGCTGATAGGTTGAGCTAGGCCAAAGCTAGCTGACATACTATATTAGGGCTCAAGCCTGCCCAAGGCCTAACCAGGCCATAGGTAGCAGGCTTGAGCTTGAGTTCGAACTTGACCTATTTTTATTATTAAATTAAAAAATAAAAAATGATGCCAATATTTACAAAATGATATTGTTTTTGTTATAGTTTTTAGGCCCTAGGTCAGCCGAGCTAGGGCAATTCGAGCCCAAGCTTAAGCCTGACCAAGGTCTAGTCAACCTGGGCTTAGCTCACGCCCAAATGCCATACTTAATTTATGTATATCTTTTAAATTGTTCCAAGTCATTATTCTATTGAGACTAGACATTAATATAGCATAAAATGACTAGCATATGTTTTTTTTCTTCCTTACGAAGGAAGTAGTTGATCTCACAGACTAAAGTATAGAAATACTTAATCAAACGTATGGGTTCTTGTTATAGAACAAGTTCAATGAATGGATCCCATATGAGAAATTCATTTGGAACATTACTTATAAATCTATGAAAATTCTCATTGTTATAATTGTATAAATGATCCTTTGACTTAAAATCTCTAAAGTATCTCATATAGGGATTGTTATATTTTGATACTACTTATAACCTATTTTAGTTTAGGATAGCTAAGTCAGGAGTCATTAGATATAACATGAACTATATGAAGGTAGTTGAGTGATCAATAAGGGATATAATTATTTTAATTAGAGAATAAAAGAACAATTAAATGAGTTTAATTTATCTAATCTTAGATAATAAAAGAACAATTAAAGGAGTTCAATTTATCTAATCTTAAATATGATTTAAGGTTATAATCTACATCTATAGCTAACTTATTTGGCAACGTAATGAGTCTCACACCAAGAAAAAATTGAAGAGATTTTTTTTAAATTAAGTTGGACTTGATTGTAAAGTTTGAGTCTCACACTAAGAAAAGATTGAAGAGAGAAAAAGGTTTTTTTAATTAAGTTGGACTTGATTGTAAAGTTTGCAAAACTTTATGATTAAATATTTAGAAAATAAGGATCAATATTAGATATTAAACCTTATTTGGATATAATTGACATCAAAATATAATTAAATGTAATTTTGATGAAAGTTTAATTAAAACTTTAATTTAATTTTAATTAAATTACTAAAATGCTCAAACCTTATTACAAATGTACTTAGACTTTAAGGAAGCTAGTACTCCTTGCCTAAACCTCTATATAACAGTTGTAGAGTTCTCTTAATATGTTCTGTGAATACCGTCAAATGTCAGAAACTTGTGAGACTATGATTATTAAGATGAACTGATTTCATAAGTAGATCGAGCAAAATACCAAGAAATGGATCAAATTTTAGAATAAGGTACAAATCATGTTTTATGCTCTATTATGTTTTCTATGCCAATAATGTTATAGAATTTAAGTGATCTTAGTTTTTGAAAATCAAAACGAATTTGTATTGATTTCATTGCGTGTGGGACAAGATCTTACCCTAATTTTCCAATAATTACCTCTAATTCTACTAATTCTTTTAGTTCTTAAACTATTCGTTAAATCATATATGCATAACTAAATTAATCATCTTTATGGTATTCTAATTCAAACTTCAATGGTAGCCCAATTTGTGAGAAATTTTCAATATTCTCCCAGTTGGCTATATTAATTGTGTATTTAAAGTTATCATTATTTATGTTGGTGATCCTATTATGATTTCTTTTTAATGATATGCACTTAAAAGTTCTTTTATGATTCAAAATAAATTGGTATGTTTTCAAATCTTTGAATTTGTTTTCATAGAATAATAAAAGATAAATGAAAATATTAAAGAACTGTTGTAAGAAAAGATTTTACCATAAAACTTATTTACAAGGATGACATGTATTAAGGTATGAGGAGGTAAATATAAAGGTTGTTGATAAATTCATCATGTTTCTGCTCTATAACTTAATGTAAATTAGAATATTTATTGTCTATTAAGAAAAAATTTTGGCTGATTAAGAACATAGGAATAATTGATTTGCATTAGCATAATGACATCTACTTGTGGATCACTAGAATTAGATGAAGCTATTATGAAGTTTTGCTCTAGTTTATATTCTTGTTTCAAAATTTGAAAAGGAGAGGGTTTGTAAAAAATAAAATTTATCAAAACAAGAATAAATAACAATAGATTATTTATAAAGTTGAAAAACAATCAAAAATTGGTACAGACATTAACATATGATGAAATCAAATTAAATATGTAGAATTGTGGCTAGGATTTCAAAATTATATTAAACATAGAGAACCAAATTCGTGAATTTAAATCCTTTAAGTCAAATAAAGGTGCGTCTTAAACAAAACATAATATTTAGTTTTCAAAATTGCATGGTATTTATTTAATTAAATTTATTTACAAAACTATTGAGTAATATTTGTAGACTAAAAGTTTTCATATTTTACAAACTTAAATATACTAATTATCTAATGAAACTATATATCCTAATTAAAAGTTCTGTAAAAACTACAAAATGATACTTTAGATAAGGAAGAGATACAAAAAATATTATAATTCGATCTTGTACTATTTAACTCATATAAGTGACCACATATATTGTTTTTCAAATTCTATTTGAAATAACAATTTTAAATTAAGTAAAAATTTTAAAAAGCAATTAAACCTATTGATATATAAAACTACGTATTCTATTTAGTTTTGGAAGTCTCTAGTTTCTAAAGAATTGCTTCTTTATTTCTTTTATTCTTAATTTACTGCTTGTCATAAAGAAAAACATTTACTGAACCATCCCTGTGCTCAGCCCCCCAAGTTGAAGGTACTTTAAGTGTTGGAGCTTCTAATGTAGCTTTAGGACCCTTAAGATTTTGTCGATGCATTATGTTGTTGTTAGAACTGTCCTCTATGATATGACTTACGTGATACCACCTGAAAGGACCCATCCCGGAGTTCTCCTTCTGGAACTCGAGTGGAGGCCTCTCGAAGACCCCACGATAGCTCTCCAATCAATATCTGACTTGACCGAAAGGTTCCCACAAGGCCAAGCCGTTCAACTATTTAAAACCTTTAATAATTAAAAGTGTGGAAAATAATGGGAACTTTTTTTTCTTTCTATTGAAAATTTCAGCAGGATAACGACTGCATTTTGACATTCCCATAATTTTTAAAAGCCTTGTAAAATTTGAAAACACTTATATATTCACACCAATTTCTCAACTACAAATTTTGGACTTTAAGTCCACCCACAAAGAACCCAAACAAATAATTCTCAACAATCATTACAATAAACTTTTAAAATCTAAACATATTCATGCATTTCATTTAAAAGCTTTTATAAACATCCATTCTTTACACAAATGTATATAGCAAAATGACACAAGCACAGCAGCACTTGACAATACAACTAATCTTGAGGTGAAGTCCCAATTACTACAACACCTGTACGCATACCTGGGGTGGTTTGTTTAGAAACATAAAAATAAGGGTAAGCTAAATTGTAACATCCCACTCTCATAAGACACATACCCGACATTCTAGAGAATATCTGAGTACGTATCCCATAAGGGTGGCATGCTAGAGCAGTCACATCACTAACTTAATTATGGCATCATACACACACAAATATCATAGAACTAGATTGCCTCATCTCATTTATAGCCAAAAGCTCGCACTGTCATTTCATTCACAATGTGATTTACACTGTAACATTACATTTCATAATCCACATTTATACATTACAAATAACTGAGAGTTTAGTTTCCTATACATAACATCTAACTTATAATGGGTAATACAAAACAAAACATTCTAACTGGACTTCTCAGACTTCAGCTGACCAACCTTTGAGCCATTCTTGATTCTCAAAATGGACAACTTCATACCGACACTAGATTGTCTTAGAAGTTATGTTTTCCCCAGTACCTAAAAATCAATGTTGCAATTTTAATGAGTTTGGGAACTCAGTGAGTGAACTATTATCGATGTGTTCACTCAAAGGCAAGGCACAAACATGTCAAGACAAACCAATGTCACGTATATGTCACAATATTCAAAGTCACTTAGCATTTATCACATCAATCAATGTGTATGCCAAGCATAATAAACATATCATAATTTACTAACACATTAAGAACATAGCAATTCACAGTATCATCATACAAAAATTATCTTAGCACTAATCACCACCATCAATAATGTTTTCCGATCATTTTCATGGCACATGCAAGAATACATATGCAAATGCACATGAGACTCTACTTTCAATTTTATTTTTATTATGACCGAGTGCTTTTTTAACTATCTCGTATCTGTTGCGGATACTGTCATAATAATGTCCCATACCCATTGTGGATACCGAGCTCATTAATGTTGAGCCTATGGATTTGTGTGCACACAACTGAGCTTAAAGCTCTTTTCACGTTGGTCACTTAGGTCACAACACTTTTATCTGATCATGCATACCAATGAAATGAAATGCAATAAGTCTTATATCATGCTAATCAATGTCTTTCATTCGATATACACAATCACTTATCAAATTCATCGGACTCAGGTCCAGCATTCAACATGCAGTTGAGTATACACATTTCCTCATTCACATACAATCAACCAGTACTTCCTATACATTCCCGAATAATAACTCCTCAGACATTCAATTGTTCGGAATCACCAATATCAAGAAATAACTTAAGCAGAAACACATAAATAGTTGAGAGTACACTTCTAGGTTGACTTATAGTATGCTCCAGATAGCTATTGCCTTGACGATCTAGCAATGTTTGGATGTGTTCGCTCAATTTGTGCTTCTATACCATGCAATACACACATTTATACACATCACTAAATTATTCAATCAAATGAATATTAATCATGCACATGTGTCATGATTAATGCATGCTCAATTGACTTTCCTGGGCATGTATCCTTATTCACAAATCTTGATCATTCATATATCATATCTCATGAAACTTGATTACCCTAAGTTCATTATTCATTTATTCATCAATCATACATTTACCAATCCTTTCCTAGCATTACACATCTACACAATTTCCCAATTCTCATTCATTCATACCTAAGTCATAAGAACACTTTTACACCATTAACAACTCATAAATTCCAAGTTGAGATACATTCCTATCAAGTCAATCCATTTCTCAATTATAACATCAATCAACATCCTAAACTTATCAATCATTTAACCACTTAATTTAGCATTTATCTAGGTTCATCTCAAACCTGAATTAAGTCCAAAGACACCAAGTTAAGGTAACTTATCCTTGTTTGGTTAAACCATCTAACAAAATGACATTTTCTCTTGTCAAAGAAATTCACACGATTGCGGGTACCTTTCCACGATCATGGAAAAGCAAAACAGAAAATCTTTGCCTTCCAAACACTTCCCACAATCGTGGGTTTAGTGAACAGAAAGTTCACTATCCACTTCCTTCAATTTTATTTTTTCCAGTTTCGATATGTTCATACAAAAATCAACATCAATCCTACATGCATCTCATCCTAATTCACTCCTAATCAATCTTTATGAATGGTATGATCATAAATAACATAACAAAGCAATCAAATACTTACTTCTATCACTCAAGGTTTCCTCAATTAATAAGCTATGCAAGGCCTCCTTAAACTTCCAACTTAGACCAAGAGCAAGATAAGATGGAAGGGTTTCAATTGCAAGATAAGGGCTACGAAAATTTGGCAAAAATCTAAGGGTTTTGGGTGTTGGACCCCGAGCCTTAAGTGGTAATTTAGAGATATGAAATGAAAATTCAATGAGTGTTTTGTATGTATATGTAGTATGTTATAGATGATTTTGTGCCTTAAGAAAAAGTGTGAGAATA
>JAOTAX010000196.1:11445720-11463617 GCA_025629825.1 Erythroxylum guanchezii | reverse complement strand
TATTGTCTTCCACCGATCAGACTTGAAATGATATTTCATTCCACTTGATTTCACTATCATTGACAAAAGACTAAATATTCGTTTCTTTTCACATGTGAAAGTACAAGGCGTAATTAATGGAAGTGGAAATTCTTTTTATTTTATTTTCCCAGATAATAAGTTTATATGAAACTTTTACTAATCAAACTATATTAGTTTAGCATACGGTTTGAAAAATATTAGAAGTCCAAGAGAAAGAAACTATTCCCTGATTTCGTAAGTAATCCAAGAGCTGTTCATTAGACATTAGAAACCCATGAAATAAAAGTTAATTGTCTATCCCAGGTGTCTTAAATGTTCTTAATCATACAGCTGTTGGGATATGAAGGAATTGGAGTAACTTTGTACTTGCATGAGAATGGTCCATCTTATATGCTATTTCTTTCTTGATTTGATGGTTGAAAGAAAATCCCATTGAATGTTCCAACTTAAGTCTTTCTTTATTGGTTGTCTTGTCCTACATCCTCGTTAGGACCCACATGCACAGCCTCTTCTTTCAGATTAATAACACCTCATTGCACGCACAGGCAGAGCAACTAGATCACCAACAAAATTCCTCTCAATTTGCATATAAAAGCAAAGGACATGGTTGAGATTTGAGACGTTCTTGTTGAGGTTCAGATATATTCTAATTCTCTAGGGTGTAGATAGACCTAGAGGCCTATATATAAACCCTCTTTTCTCTAGCGTTTTCAGTTTTAACTCCCACTCAAAATTACGTGACAAGATCGTACCCTTACCATCTCTTGTCTCAAATAGTTACCATGAGGGCACCTGTGTCTTGTTTTACAAGGAGGATGTGTAATTCTACTGAAGAAGAAACTGAGTTGCGAAGAGGTCCTTGGACTCTCGAAGAAGACACTTTACTCACTCACTACATTGCTCGTCATGGAGAGGGTCGTTGGAATATGTTAGCTAAATGTGCAGGTAATGACTTGAAAAACCACAATTTCCATACTCATAATCAACTGAAAGTTTCGTTTATGCGTGGCTTTCTGAATTTTTCAGGACTGAAAAGAACTGGAAAGAGTTGCAGATTGAGATGGTTGAATTACTTGAAACCTGACATTAAGCGTGGAAACCTCACTCCTCAAGAACAACTCTTAATTCTTGAACTGCATTCCAAGTGGGGTAACAGGTAACTAAGGCGTTATATATCTTCTTAAATTTATGAAAGTCTCACAAGTAATTCGTCGGTCTTATGATATTCAATAAATTCAGGTGGTCAAAAATTGCACATCATCTTCCTGGAAGAACAGACAACGAGATCAAGAATTATTGGAGAACAAGAGTTCAGAAACAAGCACGTCAACTCAACATTGAGTCAAATAGCAAGAGGTTTGTTGATGCTGTCAGGCGTTTCTGGATGCCAAGGTTGATTCAGAAAGTTGAACAACAAACTTCTCATTCCCCTTCTTCCTCTTGTTTAACAGCCCTGAATTCACAAAGCCAAACAGTTACTTCTCCATCAATCCATTCAACAGTTCCGTCTTTTTCGACCTCATCAAATATTCCCCAAAGCACATTTGGTCACTATCCAAGTCTTGAAAGTGAAAGTGAAATTTTAAGCTCAAACACCAATCCTGATGATGTAATTCTGACAAATTATTCCATGGCAACATCGGACTCGCAGACGCCTCATGACATTCTCGAGAATTACCACATGAACCTATTTGGAACTGCTGACGTCTTCTGCAATAACTCAATTCTAGGTGACAGTTCCTACATGGGAGATAAAGATTTTTACATGGACGGGATCAATGTAGGTTGTCTGACAGAAACTGGGACAAGTTTTGAGAACTCAACATGGGATTGCCAGATAGGTGAATTCAACTGGGCACCAGATGACTTGTCGGACACTTTGTGGAACATGGATGATATATGGCAGTTCAGGGACTTCTAGTTGTGGTCCATCCACAGATCATTTATTGACGAGCGCAGACATAATTCTAAACCTCTAATTGGATGGAAAACTAGGATAAAGCATAATCACCACTGTGATTTTAATTAACGCAATATTGTTATGGTATTTTGAGTTTTGTTTGTTGGTAAGAGAGCATGATAATTAGCGCATAGTTTAGTTGATTAACAGTTGGAAGTACTTTATGGCGATAATGACCATCTATCCACTTTTTATTTGCATTTCTTTTCGTCATCCTTTTTTCACTAAAGAAGAAAAGACCGCAAAGGTGGTGATCAAAATCAATTTGAGGCGAAAAAAAAAGGGAGGGGAAGAAGTGACTACACATAGAAGTAGAGAGAGAGAGTTGGAATGACTACACGTAGAAGTAGAGAGAGAGAGAGAGAGAGAGAGTAGGAGTGATGTCTGTATACGTGTTTAGTTAAGACGAAGATAGATTTTTTGAACTCTGGAGGGTGGGTATCTGCAACAATGTAACCAGTAGGACCCGACATCATTGATCAGTTTTCGAAATTAATAACCAACTATAAAAAAAACGTAGGTGTAGAAGTGGTGTCTTTTCTTAAAGTAACTAAAAATGATATGATTGATAGTTCTTCCTCAGCATTCTTAGCTAAAGGTCTCTGGGGGCGCGGCAAGTCAATTGGTTCCCAAATGGTAAAAATACCTAACCATGCATTGACCGTGCGAGTTCACCTATAGTTTACACGTTCAAATTTATCTTCGCATTTACAGGATAGTTAAATTCCAATTAATTTCATGTAGAATGTTAGACTTTTTACATGCTCACGTTGTTGAAAATTTGGACTTCCTAAATTCACACCCAAAAATATTTGATATATAAAAATATTAGAAAATAATAACACAAGAGAATTTACGTGGAAACTCTCAAACCAGAGAAAAATCATGGGCACTAAGAAGAAAATCCACTCTGTGAAAAATTCTTACAATCACACAATCTTTTCTCTCATCTAATTCCCTAATACACCAACACACTCACAAAGAAATATTCGCAACAAACTCTTCAGCTCTCACATCAAAAGAAGAATTTAACTAGAGTCAAATTTCTCATACAAATCTTTGATTTTTTTTTGGTGTATTAAACAAAGAGGTAGCAATCTTCTTATATAGGCAAGAGTCTTGTCACAATTATTGTCCCCAACCAATATGAGACAACAAAGGAGCCAAAAACTCAACACACGTTCCGTATTAGAATTGTTTGTAATCATAAAGACTTAGTAAGCAAACATGTACAACATTGTTCTATTTAATTTAAATGATTTATAAAAATTTAACGGCATAATAATGATTCAGAATTTGATCTTAGATTTTCTACAAAATAATTAGATGGCGATCAATATGATCAACCCCACTTTAAGTTTCCAAGTTTGCTTTGATATATAGAAAATTGATAGGCGTGCTCTCAACTTACTATTTTAAGGTATATATGATTAATCTAAGACTATATCTTCAAATTGAACAAAGATTATAGGAACTTTTGAGCACTAGAAGTTGATATATAATTAGCAGCATAAAACTGTTCTTAGATGGTTTAATTTAATGCGAAACATATATAGTCCTCCCACTCTTACTATAAATAAATAAATTTGTGTTACATCGAGGCTTGGTTAGCTGAGAACATTGAAGCCTAAGTTTATTTAGTTGGCACTTGGAACCAAAGTTTTATTATGTATGTATATATGTAAGACTAATAACCCCTCCTAATGTTGTGTGAATTTAATGAAGCCATCCTTCCTAACCCGCGCGCACACACGTATATCCATATATGTTGTAAATAGCAAACTAAAATTGGATGTTGACGCCTAAGGAGAACACATTGTCTTGCTCTTGGTGCAAATTTGTCATGGTTTGGATTGGTAACACTTTGTGTAGCATAGGCATCCAATAGTTTTAAGGTTCTCATTGGTAAGTGGTGTAGCATATAAAAGTTCAAAGGGTTTTTTCCAAGAGAGTTGTAGCAATGGCATTTTGTTTATGAGATAAGTGGCAGCAAGTATGCAATCACCCCAGAAAGTCTTTGGAAGATTTGCATTGATTTTTATAGCTCTAGCTGTATCAAGCAAGTGCCTATGTTTCTTCTCAACTACCCCATTTTGTTAGGGTGTATAAGTCATGGATTTTTGGTGAATGATGCCCTGATCTTACATATATTTCAGACATTCTGTCATGACAATTTCAGAACCATTTTCTAATCTTACAAACTTAGGTTTGGCATATAATGGTTCTGTATGTATGTGACAAAGGCAATGAAGGTAGGGCAAACTTATTATTTATTGTGCAAAAGATAGGTCCAAGTAGCTCTAGTTTTGTCATCAACTATGGTTAGGAAATAATGTGCACCATTAAGAGCGGGTGTTCTATAGGGCCCCCACAAGTCAACATGTATCAATTCAAAAGGATGAGCAGAAGATATAGTGTTTTTAGGAAATGACAATCTATGATGTTTAGCAAAGGCACAAGTATCATAGAAAAAATGACTTGTATAAAAATGTTTACAAGCAGAGATATGAGACATTTTTGACAAAGAGGTATCACCTAATCTAGTATGAAAAGTATGTAAATTTGCTGCAATAGAAGAAACACTATGTAGGTTTTCTACAGAAAAAATTACTGCTCTTAGAGATTGTTTCAGAAGAATTAGTAGCTTTCCTCAGTGGAAAAGCCTTGTATTTGTAGAGTCCATTAGAACCCTTGCCAATAACAACAATTTTTTTAGTTGTAGGTCTTGAAAAGTACAATGAGTGGGATAAAAATTGGCAACAAGAGTTTGAGGTTTAACCAACTTTCCAATTGAAAGAAGATTATATTTAAAGTCTGGCACACAGAAAACATTTCTAAAGCCAACAGAGGAGTTAATCTAATTTGTGCTATAATGATGACAGATTTTGTGTTACCACTAGGAAGGGTTATAAGAATAGGCTTGGTAAAGGTCTTTGTAGCATGAAAGAGTGTAATATGTAGAGTCATATGGTCTGAAGCACCTATGTCCACTATCTAATCAAGATACACATGCATATCATCACGTTGGCAAGATAAATAAGAAGGGGTTTGTGACATAATACTTACCAAATTCACTAGGGCAGAATTACCACATTTGGGTATGGTCACCATAGGAGATTAAACTTTAAACATCTTCATCATCTCCTAGCACATTGCAGCAACAAGCCTTTGATCCACACTATTCTTCTTAGCCCCATCTATCTCATTTTCATAGTCAAAATCAAAAGGTGTATCATGACTAGACACATTCAGGTCCAGCACTAGCTTGAGCAACCAATCTAAAGCCTTTCTTTCCTTTCTTCCCTTTGTACCAATCTGGATATCCTAACCTTTCAAAGCATTGCTCGTAAGTATGGCCATCTTGTTGATAGTAAGTATAAAACCTTTTATCAACATCCTTCCCCTTCTTAAAATCCTTTTTCCCACCAAAAGAAGACTTTCTAGTATTGCTCTTTGTCGAGTAGGCTCAACTACAAATGTGGTTACTTGTTTTTGTTTTTCAACTTGTTGAACTTTATAGTATGCTCTATTAATACTAGGCAGAGGATCCATTGAAAGAATCTTATTGTGAACAGACTCATATTCATCATTAAGGCGCATTAAAAATTGCATTAGCTTTGAACGACCTTCAATCTCCAAAAATTTTTCAGTGATACCACATACACATTCTTTCAATTTGCCACAGTTACAAACTGGAATTCCATTTAGATTGTGCAATTCATCCTAACATCGCTTCAATTTGGTGAAGTAAGCATTAATTGAGAGATTACCTTAAGAGATATGACTCAGATCATGTTCAAATTGGTAAATCAATGGTCCATTACATTGACCATAACGCTACTAATCTCTTTCCACAACTCTTGTACAGATTGCGCATAAAGAAAAACGTCTGATAACTCAGTTACCATAGGATTCAGGATCCAACAAGTCACCATATAGTCACAACGAATCCACTTTTGGTAATCATAATCAGTGATCAGAGGTTTAGGATAAGAGTCATCAATGAATCCCGATTTGATTTTCACACCCAGCATCATTTGCACTATGTGACTCCACCCAAGGAAATTACCTCCATTGAAGGGAACATTCGTGAGTGACATGCCTTGATGATCTACACTCATCACATGAAGAAGATCGTTCACTGAACTGCCTCCTTGTTGATTGTTAACCACTGCTTCTGAATCAACCATTATTAAGAAACAAAATCAACAAATGCTCGGTGAAGTTCCAAGAAAAGACCAAATGCCTAACTATCAATATTAGATAATTTGAAGAATCAAGCCGATCAATCGGAAACAAACAACAAATTTGTGGAAAAGTTTTTAGGGATTTGGTAGAACCTTGGTCTTTGATACCATAAGAAAATTAGAGGATTGCTGGAAGAAGAAATGAAGAAGAGAGGAAGAGAAATGATGAAGAATGGTTCTTGCATTAGCTCTCACGATGTTTACAGAGAGTTCTAGAATAAAAATGCAACCCACTATCTAAATATAAAATACTTTTTATATACAGTTGTACATGTAATAAGATAAATAAAATAGTAATAACAAAGTCACTACATATTTCACAAGTTGACGCCTAAGGAGCTAAGCAAAGTGTAACTAGAGATCAAAGCAAAATCTAGGTCATATCCAAGCACCATAATAGGTTTATCTTAAGACAACTAATTATAATGTCTTTAACTGTAAAATGACAACCATTTTCTTATCTCTAGGTCTTTCAACTAAATCTATCAATATTATGAATATCGTACCGGTCCGAAATTAATCATAATATAATATTGTATCAGTATTATATTAAAAGGACTATTTTATATTTAAAAAATTAAAATAAGAGAAGGAATAAAAAACTAGAACTTCATTCAATTGAATATCTACTTAAATCACATTGACCCTAATTCAATATGGTACAAAATCTTCATCATTAAGAGAAGTCTTATCATCATCATCATTCAAATTCATTGCACCAAATGACATGTTAATACTTTTTCATCTAAGGTTATCTTCTAGGTCAATCTTATCTATCAAACTAGGTTCCTTAGAAACTCAATCCACCAAAAGATCAATATGGTCGAGGCAAATTGAATCTATAAAACTGCTTATTCTATTAAGAGTCCTAGTAAAATAATAACATTAAATTATTAAGATTCTATGGCAATGGAAGGGCCCACCAAGAATCCTCTCTTTCCTTTGACTCCTTGCCCATGATCGGTTACTTACCAACCAGTATCGTGTCTGTAAACAAATCACTATGGACGGCGATTGTCATCTTAAGGAATCATCGCTTCATGTTATGCGTGACTGCATTAAAGCCCATCACGTGTGGACCTCCTTCCCTACCCATCTATTGTCCAATGATTTTTTCATTATGCCGACCAGGGAGTGGCTTCTACACAATCTTTAATCTCACCGCAAGGAATTTAGGCACGACTGGTCGTGCCTATTTGGACTTACATGTTGGTTCCTCTAGCAATGGAGGAATTCGACCATCTTTGATGCCCAGTTTAACTGGCCTTCCTCACCCCTCTCTGCTATTTTGTCTTATGCAGGTATTGTCTACCAGTCTATTGCGAGGCCCAGTCGAGCACTTCCTGACGGTCGGTCCCGCCCTGTACTGTGCCCTAATTGGCCAAGCCCCTGTCTGGCTAGATCAAGCTCAACACGAATGGCACCTGCAAACGCAGCTCGACTTCCACCGCCGCAAAAGGGGTACTCTGAGACAGTGACGGTACCTGGTTTGGAGGGTTCGTCCAGAACCTCGGCTGGTGTTCCCCAATGGCAGCGAAACTCTAGGGCATCTATACAGGCTTAATTTAAGCTTGGAATCTGAGATTTCGCCGGATCGAATTAGAAGTGGACTCCACCGGGGTGATAGATCTTCTCTCCTCTGCCGCCCAAAAAGGACAGACGCTCAATCCCATCGTTCGGGGCATTCATGAGCTTTTCACAAGGAACTGGACTGTTGCTCATCGACATATCTACCGAGAGGGCAATAGATGTGCTGATTGGTTAGCCAACTATGCCAGCCATTTTGATGTCGGCGTCACATATTTTGTAAATTCACCTATAGGGTGTCACATCATCCTGCTAGAGGATGTCTTAAACAGAGTTCTTATGCATTAATTTGTAATTTCCCTTTCTATCAAAAAATAATAATAACATATATTTCTCGAAGCTTTTAATTATATCAAACAAAAGACAAGTTGTTCTGGAGTGGATAAACTCAAATGTGTTCTAATTTCTTTCACACCCTATTGAACTTACACATTAACATAGAATTCAAATTATAAACTTTTGCAATTCTGGAATACCACTTCCAAATTGGTCCCACCAAGTAACTATAAGACAACAAAAGTAACGTTATAAACAAAATAAAATAATAGTTAATTTTCAACAAGTAACAAAAGTGAAAAATATATACCTGGATTAAGTTTGTCTCTTTGATGAATAGATAATAGACATCCTAAAAACACCATAATCATCCTTATAAATTTTCACTTGTGAGCTTAAAAGATTTTGAATCATCTCATAGGTAAAAACAATTGTAATAGTTAATAACATTTCCCTATTAACTTCAAATTTCTTTGTAAAACTTGATTTGGCATAGACACTAAGATTTAAAAATATCTTAACTCAAACAGCAGAGAGTAAAGTTGTCTTACTCATCTCTCATTGATAACTACAAAATAAAATGTGTACTAAGAAACCTATTTTTCATATTGGTCTTAATTGCTTCATTTGCCCTCTTTATGACATCATAAAAGTTACTCATTGTTACTTTCTCATCACTATCAGCCAACCAAAGTATCATCACTAAAGACTTACAAACTTGAATTACAAATTGACATTAGGACTAAAATTTATTATCTTTAAATATAATTCTAGAAACCTTTAATATAATATTGGACGTAGCATGCTGAAATGCAATCCCCTCATCACTTATAAATATTTTCCTCAACTCCTTCTTCATTATAATAAAACACTAAAGTGATAAAAATTAGTTGTAAATCTAGTAATAGTAGGAAGACACAAATTTCTACCATTTTTGAAATCCTTTCTCATTAAATTTAAGACCCATGCACAATTATAAATGAACTTAGTCACTTTTTTTGCTTTTTGTATAGTCTCATCAATAATACTAAAGTATCTAGCAGCTCCTATGTTTTTCGATATCAGGTCGATGTAATACAACATAAGGAGTGTAATAAAAAGAATTATATTTACTTTGCAATCTTCTTCTAGTTGCTTTATAAGCAGAATCATTATCAATAATAAACTGAATAATATTTTTTGGCTCAACTTCATTAACAACTTCTTCTAATATTTGAAATAGAGTATCAGTATTCTTAACAAGACCAGATGCATCAATAGCTTCAAAACATTATCCTCTTTGCAAAATTAATAATAATAATAATAATAATAATAATAATAATAATAATAATAGATTCTTATCTTCTATAATAATAATAATAATAATATATTCTTATCTTCTATTTGTTCAACCATTACACATGATCGAACACCAAAAATTAGCCTAACTCATTATTGTTTTATCCAAATAATTTTTTATTTCATAATTGGAGCCACTCGGAAGTTTAACTTTGTAGTCATCAGTAAAAGAGCTTTATATCTTGGACCATAAGAAGAAATTGCATCTACTATAGGCTGATAATAGGCAACATTAAATACTACTTGAATCATGTCATTATCTAGCTACTGTTATGTCCACATTATGATTCGGCTCTCTAGATTGTAAGACATTACAGATTAAAGGATGAGCTTCAAGATTTGTTCATGGTACAAAGAAATTAGACATTTGTCTTCTTCTTTTCTTAATATCTAATGTAACATTCCTTTCTTATTAGATAGGAATACTACTACCTTCAACATCCTCATTATCATCCTGATCACCAACAAAAGACTTTTACTACCAATTTCATAATTTAATATTTGCCTTCTATCTTTCTCATTCTGATACTCTTCACGCAAAGTCTTCATTTGTCTTTTCACATTATGAATCACTTGTTTACAAGGCTCTACATCACCTTTGACCCTAGCTAAATGCTTCTTTAAGCTAGCGATTCCTTCACCTTTCAAGTGCTTGTTACGATACAAACAAATGGTATGGTTCTTCATTCTGAAAACTAATCCAGCATGAGCCCAAGCTAGATTATTGAATCTTCCTGAAGTGGCTAAATTATCAAGAGCACTTGAACTTCCTTCCATTTATCTGTGAAAATAAATGAAGAAATATATCAAAATAACTTAATACCTTCATATCAAAATAAAGTTTTGTAAAAAAAATGAAGAAATGGACCAATAATATTTTCTCAATAACTCATGTTTTTTTTCTAAACTCAAACATTAAATATATACATTGATTGTTGCACTTTCACAACTATAACTCATTTTATGTGATTACATAATTTAAACATAAGATCACAACTATAATTTTTTTTTGCAATTATATAATTCAAAAATAAGCTCATAATTATAACCTATTTTGTATTATCATATAATTCAATCTTAAAC
The DNA here is from genome assembly GCA_025629825.1 of Erythroxylum guanchezii. Taxonomy (NCBI): domain Eukaryota; kingdom Viridiplantae; phylum Streptophyta; class Magnoliopsida; order Malpighiales; family Erythroxylaceae; genus Erythroxylum; species Erythroxylum guanchezii. The sequence continues at coordinate 11,453,105 of JAOTAX010000196.1, read as the reverse complement.
TCACAAATTACAGTGATAACTCATTTTGTGTTATTATATAAATTAACTATACTCACATCTATAATTCAATTTGTGTAATCACATAATTCAACCATAAATTACAAATATAATTCATTTTGTGTAATTATATAATTTAAACATAAACTCACAACTATAACCTATTTTGTATAATTATGTGATTCAACCATAAACTTTAACTATAACTTATTTTGTATGATTATTGATTACTTGATTAAATATTCCAATCATAGACATAAAGTCACAACTATGACTCAATTTTTATAATTAATAATCATATAATTCAACCATAAATTAACTAGTCCATTTTGATGACTACAAAATTCAATTTATAATATATAACCTAATTTATAATAAATACTAACTTTTCATTTAAATTTCAATAAATCTCAATCTCAGGCTCAAATTTCAAACAAAAACAACCTTGAATTCATATTCCAATTCCAAATTTCACATAACAAATAAATAACTTCAAATTTATAACCCAGTTTAAACATAACACATTTTAATTTCTAAACAACACTAACAACTCTGTTACTTTTTATGAATGAAACAAATTCAAACTTCCATTTCACTATTCCACAATCACAAATTCACAATTTACAATTGACAATTCATAATTCACCACATCCACAAGTCCACAAGCCTACAACACAAGCAATCACATTATCAAATTCTCAATTATCACACACACACAAGGTTCCACTTCTGGTGAATTTTTGTTAGCAAAATGCAACCTTGGCTTGAGATCACGAGTCACAAAACTGCAATTTTACAATACAACACAACACAAAAGGGTGATGTGATGCACGATGGATGGCAACTCGCACTGTTGTGAGCGACTGGTGGTGTTATGAGTGACTGGCTATGACAAATGGTGACGATGGCAATGGCGCGAAAAGAAAGACAATGGCACGATTGGCAAAGACACACCTGATGAATGGTAATGACGTGATTGGCGATGGTTGAAGCTATCATTAACGTTGAGACGAATGGAGTCTGGATGGTAGACTAGAGAGACGAGGTCACGATAGAGAGGAGGGGTTGCGTCAGGAAAAACAAATAGCTTTTGTTAGGGTTTTGTTTTGCATTTCAATCCTCCAATTTCTTAAAATTCATAGTATTAACCGGTATTTCAAATATTGGTCGGTACGATATGCTAAAATTTTATACCATTTTTCGGTCGATTCAGCACAAAATTGACGACTTTGTTTATAACACATTAGAATTTAAAACTCTGCTCTTAAAATAGGAAGTACGAATCTCCAGGAATGGACCTTTCAATTCTATTCTTATGCGGTTAAAGTGTTAAGCGGTAAGAATCGTGGAGAGCGAAGAGAAGTTATATGCTTGTTTTTATGACAAGTCTAGGTTCTAGGAAGGGAAAGTGCACGGACATAATTCTATACTAAAATCAGTGTGTGATCATATGCATATATAAAAATTCTAAAGCTATGGTGTTGATTGGAGAAGTTTACAACGGCGGTATCTTATTCTAAGATATGTCCCACGATTGATGATTCCCTTATTTTCAAGGATATGTCTTGCGCTTGGATCAACTTGTCTTTCTTTATTGGTTAAGATAATAGGAGTCCCCTAGTCAAATCATCGGGAGGAAGGAGAACTACGTTATCATGTTGAGCCAAAGGGGTTCCAAGTGAAGGAAATGGCATAGGTGTGCCCAATTCTCTCAAATTCCAATCAAATCAATGCCTTTCACTGTCACCTATATGCGTGAACAGACTAAACTCTCAAAGATAGAGAGGAGTGAGGGGGGTGCGGTGGGGGCTCTGTACCTGGCAAAGTTTCAAAAACTTGCAATGTTGGCCTCTCTTATTGGTTCCTTTAAAAGCCCTTGAATTCTGGGGCCACAGTACCAACTATTTCCTACACTACAGAAGTTTTTACAGTGACAAGTTTTGAAGATTGTATTGGTGCATGCACTGAAGGCTCTTCAATGGTGGTAGGTCCAATGAAGTGAAAGGCAACTCAACCCCATATGGGCGACTTTCCTTCTTTATGGATTGGGTTAGAACATGTCCTACCATAATTCCAACTACCATTTAACATGACATGAAGCTTTTTCGGACTTTAACAGGAATCATGGTACAACTACGAGCAACTACTAGATGCCACGCTTCAAGGTCGTCATGTCTTACGAGGAAAATTATGCCGGCTGGATAGGATATAATTCGATATGACGTGAGTACAACGTCACATAATGTCAAATCCCCTCCACCTTTGAATTTAGATCGTCATTTCTACGCGTAGACGCCAATCATTTAAAACTAAGTTTTCGACTCAAGTAGGATGGATCGCAACACCTTCAAAGTTTCAGATTACCATACACAAAGTACACACCCAGACACACATCAGATTGATGGTCTCAGCAACTGTATGAAAGAGTTTGACCAAAGCGTTAATTCTACACCTGGTAATGGTAAGCTTTTGTTCCTAGTCTCACGATGGGAGAACGTAATACGAACACCAAACCCTTACTAGAAATTATCAAATTCGTGCAAGGAGCCCAGCAAATAGGTAAAAATGGAACTAACATTGCGTGGCATGACAATTTTGAGTGGAATGGACTTTATGATTGATAATGGCCATCTAAATAATGAATACGTAAGATGTACACGACTGCAGTGTACATATGGCTTTCATATATTTTCCAGTTGAAGCCTTTTTGTACATGTGCTTTCGTCCATTAAGATGAGAGTATATTATGCACCTAATATTGAAGTAACTTGGTGATACGAACAACCTCCAGACCATGAACTTAAATACATATTAATGAATGTTGGAAGCCTGGCCATGCAAAACTACTCATTTCAAAGGACTGTCACCTAACAATGCTTGTTTCATTCCGTATCCACTTATCTTTAATTCCCACCCTTGCCATAGCTGTCTCTTAGGGTTACAGTCCTATTGAAGATGAGATTCTCAGTAGTTGAGTCTTTATCCACCGTAAAGTAACCTGGATTGCAGATCACAGCAAGATACTTAGCCACAAAGTAAAACTTGAAATATCACGGAATGGTCCAAAAAAAAATGGTAAGAAGTCAACAGTTCAACCGATGATACCGAGATATTCAAACAGCAAAAGTTTTACCATTCTGAACTTAAAAAATAAAAGAAGGAACTTACCAAGACGTTCAAATTGAAATCTATCACCTGGGGCAGCATTTTGAAGTGACGGTACAGCATATGCATCAGATATCACAACTTTTGAATGTGGGTTCAAATCAGAAAGCCAGTTATCAAGTTCAGCAGGATTCTGATTCAACAAATGGAGATGTAAGATACCTACTTGTTTGCAGGAAAGAAACAGAGATATCAATCAGGCAATATGAACCAAACAATTGCCAACCTCAGAATTGAATAGCTTGTCAAACAATCTGACTGCCACTTTCAATGGTTTGACCCCAGGGGAAGGTTCAGCAACCCAGTGTAGAACACCCTTAAAAAATGAAAATATAGGTCAGTAGATATGCTAAACAAGCAATCAAATCCAAGCAAAGAAAAAGAAAAACTGATTATAAAATAGCAGTCAACAACAGAAGTAAAAACCTTAGGTTTAGTCGCCTTGGAAGGATCATATTCAGCACGGATCTCAGCAAGAGTCTCGTTATCATCAGCCAAAACAACCTCTGTGCATTTTATAGGGAAGGCATATCTGAAAATAAGGAAAGTCTATGATGCAGCAATTTCCTATTAGGATTGTCAGAATATTCTCGATTCCAGTTAAGTAATGCTGCAAGTAAAAGAACTCTTTACACACCTCAGTAGGACAGATTTACCAGGTGCAAGGCCATAATAATCTTTTGAATCTTTCATCCGAAAGTCAGAATGTTCAATGTACACAACATTGGAAAATGGTGCCTATAAGAAGACAAAGCATTTCAGAACATCCAGCATTTGTTGTGATTATAACATCTTAACTATTACAGCATCACCTAGAAAGAAATACCTGATGAAATAAATGGAACAAGGTGGAAATACAGCAAGATTCACTTCTCAAACTACTCAAATACAGCAGGTGCAATATAAATTTGGCACTTCACTTAAAAATCAGGGACATGTAAAGCCATTCGTTTATTATATAGATATCCTGTCTAATTTTAAACTTAACTTGTGTTAAAGTTCAACAAAAAACACATACCTTGTAGAAAGCCGAAGAATCTTCAGTTTGAGCATCAGGCCATTTCTTTGCATCAAGATCCATAATTGTCTCTGAATCCAGGTTAGTTATGACTATCTAAAAACACAGAAAATTTTACCTCAAAAATGAAGAAAAATAGTTCATAAGGAACTACACGAGATAAGATGAAAGAAAAACCTTGAGAGGCTGCAGCACAACCATTGTGCGAGGAGCTGTTTTGTTCAGCTCCTCTCGAACGTGATATTCAAGACGATCCAAGCGTATCATACTACAATCACTGCAGCATCATGTATGACCCATATTTACAAAATAAGTACAAAATAAAGGTTTTAGAAGTTGGCAATCCTAGTTTCAAAATCAAGTAAATTGAACCTTCTGGTGATTCCAATTGCTCGTACAAAAGCATTGATTGCAGATGACGTTACACCTCTACGCCTCAAACCAGCCAGTGTCATAAGACGGGGATCATCCCAACCATCCACATGATTGTTCATGACCAAGAAATTTAACTGCACAGCATGATGGAATCAATAAAGATTACCTTTGTCACAGTTCAGTATATTATGATCAAAATTTACAAGCTTCCCATGCAAAATTGTTTAACATATTGCTGACCTTGCGCTTAGACATCACAGTGTTTGTAACATTCAATCTGGAATATTCCCATACATAAGGTTGATAAAGGCCCAGTGAATGCAACAGCCAGTAGTATGATGCACGTCTTGTCTCAAACTCCAGTGTGCATAGCTGCTCATAGAACCATGATTCACAAGAACTGAAATGACACTCCAACTAACACATATAAACAAGCAAATAGCTATTGTTGAAGGAACAACATTATATAAACAAGACGAAAGTTTTCAAATGAGTGAAAAAAATGTATCAAGCAGAAATAAGTTAAAAGCACTTTGACTGTGATTTTGATCCTAAATGATAAGCTTCTAATAAGTAGGGCTAACAATTGAAAACCCTCAATCATGTCCTACAATAGTATACAAAAGAAGGACGGATTGCCTTGGGATAAAAAAGAGGGCATACCGAATGTGTAATGTTCTCCAGAGAATCCACAATGCAGTGAGCATAATCATAACTTGGATAGATACACCACTTATCTCCTGAATGTGGATGAGGTGTAAACTGAACAAAACAATTTAAAACAGTAAAAGTGTGAAGAAAGACCACCAAATAGATCGTGAACATTTATCAAATTGCAGTTTACCTTGATCCTGTAAGCAATGAGGTCATACATATTGAAGTTATCACTCTGCATGTCTTGCTTCATTCTTAGTGTTGCCTTGCCTTCCTCAATCATGCCTCGTTTCATTTCATCAAACAGTTTTAAGGATTCTGCAATAGGTCGATCCCTCCAGGGACTGTTCATCTTCTTTTCTCGATACTCTTTAATCTCCTCAGGTGTCTAGAATGGTAGTTAGAATAGCATTGCCTCAAATTCAATGTCAGCATAATTTTAATAACGGAAAGTAGAAGTTATAACAAGGAATCAACCCCTAACTGAAGAATTAAATGATTGAAAGAAACTGTCATTTTCCCTTCTCTTTGGATGGCGTCCTCATGATTGAAAATGCTCAAAAACATGAACAAAAATTATTATAGTTCTAGTGCAACCAAAAATTATTATAGTTCTAGTGCAACCAACCTGGTGATCAACATAAGCATGGCCCCTCCGTATTAGCTCAACTGCTAAATCATAAAGATCCTGGAAGTAGTCACTAGTATATGTGATCTGAAAAGGTTCAACAGATAAAGCACGTCATTAGAGAAACAAATATTTAAAAACATGCAGACCACTCATACAGCTAATGATACAACCTTGAATGGTTTCCAACCCATCCACTCCACAATCTCTTCAATGTGATCAATATATTCTTTTTTTTCAGCTTCAGGATTTGTATCATCGTACCTGAAAATGACAAAGGCCAAAGTTTAAGTCAGAAGCAACAGCAGTTGAAAACGTCTGGCAGCCCTTTATGGCATTATTCAATCAGAATTTAGCCATTTTTTGCTGTTTTCCGGTACATATTGAATTATAGATACATCCCACACTGATTTTGATCATTTTCAACCATTTTCAATATTTGATACACAACCAACACCTAACAGCAATGAAAATATCGATTATAATCCTAGGAAGTAATTTTTTTTTTTGGCCAAGAAGAATAAATTACTAGAGAGGGAACAGAGTTTTCCTCAGAGGCTTGAATCAACAATCAGATAAGAACTCCAATTAGATATATCCAAATTTAGAATTGTATACTCTATATTAGGACTCTAACCTTAGGATACTAGAATTTACTATATTATTGCAATATAACGGTAATATATATATCACTATCGTCTAGGAATATAGTATTCCTCCCTAACAAGAGCAGATCTGCTCCTCCCTCCCTAACCAGAGCAGATTTGCTCCTCAGAAGGTGTGAATCCTCCTTCTGTCACTCTTCTTCTATTTGTTTTCTGCCTACCCTCTCCCTTCTCTGCCTACCCATTTTTTGCTGTTTTCCGGTACATATTGAATTATAGATACATCCCACACTGATTTTGATCATTTTCAACCATTTTCAATATTTGATACACAACCAACACCTAACAGCAATGAAAATATCGATTATAATCCTAGGAAGTAATTTTTTTTTTTGGCCAAGAAGAATAAATTACTAGAGAGGGAACAGAGTTTTCCTCAGAGGCTTGAATCAACAATCAGATAAGAACTCCAATTAGATATATCCAAATTTAGAATTGTATACTCTATATTAGGACTCTAACCTTAGGATACTAGAATTTACTATATTATTGCAATATAACGGTAATATATATATCACTATCGTCTAGGAATATAGTATTCCTCCCTAACAAGAGCAGATCTGCTCCTCCCTCCCTAACCAGAGCAGATTTGCTCCTCAGAAGGTGTGAATCCTCCTTCTGTCACTCTTCTTCTATTTGTTTTCTGCCTACCCTCTCCCTTCTCTGCCTATCCTCCATCTCAGGGTGATGGGTCGGGCTGACCCGAAAATTACTTCTATTTCCTCGCTGGGAGCTCCAGATGCGTGTGCGAGAACCATCACTGTCTACACCACCCATCTCGCCATTTACTTCCTCTTCCACTGCCGTCGCTATCTTCATCATTTGGTACCTATTCACAGGTCCAAATGTTCGTACTCTCCTTCGAATATCAGCTCTCAAGCCA
>JAOTAX010000196.1:11434679-11445620 GCA_025629825.1 Erythroxylum guanchezii | reverse complement strand
TTCTCTAGGTACATTCTGTTATGCCACATCAGCTGTAACTAATTCCTTCCTCTAGAATAATCCTCTCTCTCTCTCCCGAAGATCCTAACACTATAAGATGTCTATCTATCTATATATTAAAAGAGATGATGCTTCAACATGATTTGGCCATATAGGACTAACATGAATCATTTAAAATACCCCTACTTAAATGCATATATGCTCACATTTAGGACAATTAGTAATGAAATTCACAATTAAACTAAGTTGTATATTAAATTTTAAATATATAGAACTCTCACGACATAAGTAGAATTCTAATTCTATTTTAGATGTTACATAAGATTCGAAGTAACTATAGTATTAAAATTTTAGTTTTAATTTTGCAGTATAAAGTTTGATTTTACATATTGCTAAATTTATTTATCTTCTAATTGTGATTATTCATAATACTATTAATTGCGTTTAATTTTCTAAGTTAAGAATTTTTTACAATTAAGATATTGATGTCACTATGATCTTTTATATTATATGTTTTTTAATATTTAATACTTTTACGTAATTAAATGTGTCCGCACATCAAACAGGTAACCATCTAGTTACAGATAAGAGAGAATCAGAATCATGCTCACCTAAGGTAGCAACATCCACCTCGCTCTTTTGCTAGGCCAAAACTAACAAACATCGCCTGAAAAAGTTGCAAAGGGAGCAAAATTACAATGTAGGCCAAGCCTTAATTTTGTTCACCTTTGATTCCTTCTTGAAAAACGTGGAAGAAGGGAAAAAAGAATGAAAAAAATGAACTCCAAATAGCAGTAACATGATAGGTGAAACCAATTACACTAGGACCAGTAATTTTCTTTACATAAACACTTTTCTACTTTTAGAATATACCGACAACAAAACAAATTATAGGAAAGAGTAAACTGTTTACACTATTTCACATCCTCTCAATCTTTCCAATATCTTTCAACCAAGATAGTGTTAAATCCACTGTTTTCCTCTGAACCCAATCAATATTTTCTTCCTCTCAAGTTTTCTCATCCGAAATGAAGAAGTACGAATGGATGGGATTTTAAGTACCTTAGCATGACCAATATGTAGATATCCATTTGGCTCAGGAGGAAAGCGTGAGAATACTTTCCCCCCTGTTACTTTCAAATGTTTATCGAGCATTTCCTTACTGTTGGCACATCTTAGAACAGAATTATCACTGAAGAATACCTCGGTATGCACCTGGTAATCAACCAAATAATATTACAGAATATACTAATACATATCGACATTACTTAAATATTGCAGAATGAATCACATAATACGAAGAAGCATATTTCATGTAAAAATGAGGGTCTCAACAAACAATCAAATGATTGGGTATAAATGACCAATCAATCATAACAACTGTTTTTTTTTTTTTGATAATTGACAAACCTTAGTATACCAACATTGTATTGTTCAATGCAACTGTTTGACAAGATAATTCATAAAAGTTGATGGCCTCTCTCAACATGAGGTTCCATCTTCAATTCATATTACGTAGTGTTCACTGGCATTCTATAGGAGAGACTAACTTAGGAGACCTTTTTTTGCTTTCCCAACAGAATAAAATAGAAAAATAATTCAAAAATGTACTCACTACCAATAATAGAACCACAGGAACCAGAAATAAGTCATAAATGAAGCTGGACTAAAAAGAAATTAACAAACTAGGCTGCTAATACCTTGAAATTCTCCTCCGGATTGGGGAATATCAAGAATGGATTAAGTTCTTCTTCAGATGGCTGCACTGGCTTCCCCTCAACGACTTTTTTATCCTACACAAGTTTCAATGTTTAGCAGTATAGGGAAAAAAGAATTAAAGTCTCTTTTCTTCTGCAGAAAAAAAAATGAAAAAAGTACGCAAAATGCATATCTAGACCTATCTTAGTTTTCCTCTCTTTTGAGAGCCAATGTACGTGTGTTTCAAGGCTGCAAGTAAATGTTCTCATTCTCACCTCAACTTTTGCAGGTTTTTCCTTTTTCTGTTTAGTGGGTTTCTCATTATCCGCTGCAGTCCTTTCACCAAGTAATTCATATAGTTTTGCATCTATGCATTGCTGACAAACAAGAACAAGATAAACAAATGCAAGTTGACAAACAAGATAGGCAAAGATATTCGTGGTGATAATAGATAAAATTAAGAAAAACAGATTCACCTTAACAATTTTTGGATCAGCCCATGGAAGCTTTTTACGAACATGTGCAAACAAATCACCAACTTGAAAAAAAGGAAATCACATCCAGATAAGAACAAAGTAACAGAACATAAATAAGAAAGCATGGGTGTTAAGGTTAAAATAGCCAATCCCAAACAAACACGCACACACAGTCAACGACCCAAAAGATGTAACATAAAGAAAGAATTGATAAATTTTAATGTTCAGCTGAAAATTTCAATGACAACAGAATGAAATTGCAAGAACAGAAAACAAGTAAAATAACGCATTGTGCATTTCATTGAGTAATTAAGCACCCAAAAAGGAATATAAAAAGAAGATTTGCGAAAAAAGGCGAGGTAGACAAGTATCTTAGTAATTAAACACCTACCATTTGTTCGATACCGCAGCTCCAAGATTGATTCCTTGCTCAATTCAAATACTTCATTTACAGTCTTTGCTATATCTTCCAAAGAGACTTCCACCCCTGGTTACAAGAACAGAACACTTATCAGGATAAATCATCGCAAAATTGTGTATGGTCGGCTAAGTAACTGAATCTCCTAACCTTGGCAAATATATTTAATAACTAAATCTCAGTCCATTATTCAAATTTGAATAAAATGAAAATGATGAAACAGAAGAATTTATAGATATTTTCCATGTTAGAGATGGTGAAGAGAAATATAACATGACTTTCCCGGATCATCTTGACTCGGTCCATTTAAAAAGCTTACTTACCAACACCACAAGTATCTTCAAATTCATTCAACTGGAGACTCTCCGAGGCAGTTCCAGACAAAAATGAAAATGCAGCCTCTAGTTGAGCAGTACTCTTAATCTGCAAAGCTTCACAACTAAGTTAGCACTCAAACCCTGGTAATCTTGTCAAATTCAACTGATTAAGGAATAGAATATATAAATAACCAATAGTAAGAAAATCTCAGTTGGCAACCACAAAATTCTTTTTAAAACAGTAATATTGCATCTCAGACCTTTGAAGAGACAATATATCCAAGCAAAGTAGGCCTGTGGACAAGAGCATTTGGTGGGTATTTCGTGGCAACCTATGTAACATATTTGAAAGAATCAATGTATCAGACGTTTTTGTGCCATTAAAAAAAAAAAGGAAAGAAGGAACAATAACCCAGGGATCAATAAGATATCAAGCAAAAACAAATATCAAAAGAGACCGTAGAATTCAACCACACAAATAAAAAATAATACATCATCAAAGTTCAATTTTAGAAGTAGTTTCAGATTGCATGTTAGCAAAATGGCCGCAAGTAATTAAGCTTCACCATCTGGGACGCTTTCAATTACACACAACGCAAAGGTTGTAGATGAAATATCTTACAGTGTAAAGGAGATTTCCAATAGTTCGGTTGCATCCGTCGCTGACACCAGCCTGAAAAATAGATACATAGACCCGCATTGGAATTAGCAATTAATAAAACTAAATCTCTGAGAGGCAAGACCAAAGAAAAAGAAAAGAGAACTTTGAGGAGTTTCAGCCCCAAAAAAATTCCTTTCTTTAAAATAATGAAACAAAACCCAGAACAGAAAAGAAATAAAAGAAAATGACGAATCGCCATACCTCGTTGATGACGGCGGTCAGATTGGTGGTGACCTTATTGTTAGCAATAGTGTTACGAGCAGTTCTCTCGTCGAGACCGATCTTGAGAAACAAGTCTATGGCGGAACCTCCGGCGTCGTCGTCCTTCACAACCATTGTAGGGCGAGAGACGGCGGTGACGGAGGATGTGGTCTTTGGATGTCTTAGAGCGGAGAAAAAACAGTTGGCTTAGAAGAATAGGGCATCAGACAAATAAAAAAACACTTGTAACTATGTCGGAGTATGCGTGCTGTGTGATACCAGGGGTTTATGGGAAAGGATTCTTATTCTGCGTATTAGGGATTTATTAGAGTTCTATGTTTGTTTGAGAAAGAGAAATGTTTGTTCGACCAAAAAAAAAAAAAAGAAATGTTTGAAATGTCTATTTTGGTGTCCTATTAGTCCCTAGTTTCAGTAATCAGTGTTGACTTCCAACGTCCCATGTATTCCTAATCCATTGTCCGGGAACAAGCAACGAAGAAGGGCGTGGCTGGGTTGGGGGTAAAAAAGTAAACACGTATCTTTATGCGGTAATCTAATTCCCAAATTGATTAACGGTTAAAAGACAAGAATTAAAAAGAAATTATTGCAAATAATTTATAGTTATATTTATTTTTAATAAATACAAAATTTTAACCATAGCATTTATATCAAAATACAAATACTTCTTACCCATTTTTCAATAAAATGATTCCTATTTTTTTAACAATAAGCCTTAACAAATATATCATTAATTTGAATAGATTAATTTCGTTTATATATAAAGTCTCCCTATTATCTCATATTTACGTATTTAAGTAGAAGATTAACATCATTTTATTCATTTAAAAGATAATACTTTTTCGTCATGTGTTAGTAATAAACTTTATATATGACAAATAGATTTTAACTTAATTAGAACATTAAAAATGGTTTCTGTAAATATATTTCACGACGTCAGTATTAATCCATTTCCCTTAAATTCACCCGAGTTATTTAACCTAAAAAAACTAAACACTTTTTGCATTCATTTTGAAACTACACAATAGTTAACCTTTTTCTTTGTCAAAGAATACAAAAATAGTGAGTCCCTAGCATTTAGAGAATCCAAGGTAATTTTCCAATCTTATAGTTCCTTGCGATTTGTTTTATATATGTTGTTCAAGGAGTAAAAAATAAGTTGTTAATATGGTCCATCGACATTCCATCATCTAGGATTCAAGGGTGGGCCAACGTCAAGGACAACTTCGAAGTGCATTTTGGACTAAACTTCCCTATAATTAAGTCTAATTACTAGTAATAGGGTCAAATATTTGTGAGTTATTGGTGTAGTCTTCTATCAGGTATAATATAATACAATTAAGGTCAATTTGTTATAGGTTATACTTTTGAATATTAAGTATAACTGAAATTGAAACCTTAATTATTAGTATTAGGATCCCAATTAAAACTATCACATTTTGCTTGGGTTAACAACGTGTAACTAGGTCATTTGACTGATGAAGAAAAATATATGTTATACAATTTGCATTTATCATGTATGTTGTCAGCCCATGAGATTTTCCATCTAGGAATTTATGCAATATGATCCCTTAAATTCTAATACTATCCCCAAATCATTTAAGTAGATGTTGTATTTCTCCTATCAGGTATCTTTCTCTAGTTAATGCAAAAGATTGTACATCGACGAAAATCCTAGAATTTCATATAAAAGGATGTGGATGAAGACTTGATTCCTTATTATGATGATTGTGCAATTTTGATGCTATTTATGACCTATTTTATAAGGTAACTCAATTGGTAATATTTAAATATAGTATAAACTATATAGAGATAACTGAGTAAGTCAATAAAGAATTCATAACTCTAAGAGAGAATGTTCCACCATTCTTAATTAGTAACGATTTAAGAAATTTTTTGCCACATTGAATTGACATTCAAAAAATGTTTTTAAATATCAAATCTAAATTAATTACTAATTAGCATAAACGAACATGATTGTATTTAAAAGAGTAAACAATGCATTCATACTCTATATCCAACTGGAATATTGAATGATGTAAAATTATACATCATAACAATATATAGATAAGTTAAGTCAAACTACTTTAACATTTCTAATATTTGAGTGGTCATAGCATCTTGCTAGACATCAATCTTGATTTATAATTATAAATTGCTTATTTTGAGAATTAAAAATAAGTTTTAATTTATTTAATTTTAATTACAAAGTATAACTATAATTTATAATCATTGCCAACATATTAAGAATTTAATAAGTCAAAAATAAGGAGTAGTTAAAAAGATAAAAATCAATTTAAATTAAATTGGACTTAATTATTAAGTTTAAGAAACTTCAATGTTCAAATATAGGGCATTTGATTTTATTTAAATTAAATTGTAATTATAATAAGATTTTAACTTTAGTTATAATTAAGAAATATAATTTCAATAAGAAATCAAAAGACTCTAATATTTGTTTTTTAAATAAGAAATAAGCGTGAGGGAGCTAACATTCATATTTATTACTCTGAAGTATTGAGTTCTTTTCCTTGATTTTGTAAATATCATGATAGCCTAAACATTTGAATAGCTTCTGGTTAACTCGTAACAAAAAGGCTTTAGCAGAAATTCGAATAAGATACCATTCAATTATCTTTATAATTCATATTTTTAAGTTATTCAATTATTAAACTTCTATTGAAAAATTATAAAATTATATTATGTTTGTTGTGTTTGTAATTAGATTATGGTTTGTTTGCCAACTATATAAACATTGAACCATAAAAAGATGAAAGCTCCACCTTGCTGAGTCTAATCAGTGAACATAAGTATAGAGTTTACCCATATCTATATTGGCCGCATTCGGGAACTGGGGCTATGAACGAGGTTTATAGTTAAACATGTATTGGTAGAACATCTCTCATAACTCTTCTATCTTTTTCCTTGCATTATCTGTATCTCGTAGAATTTGGATTAGGCGTCTATCAATTTTTTTTAGTATTTCCTTAATTTGATTTCGCAGTGATTCTTCTATTTTCGAACATCTAGTTTTTATATATCTTTTATTATCTATGGTAATATCAAAAATTGTTTGAAGAGTTTTGCTTGTAGACAACGAAAAATCGATGCTTTGATATTAAGTGTTATGGTAATTATGAATGTGAAAAGGGGAAGTTTCGGAAGATGAAGAGAGAAGAACAAGGAACGTAAAGCGACTTTTCGAATGAGTCAAGATCTTCTGTTCAATATTATGATTTTTTATTGTGTCCAATAAATCTCAGCCATTTATTTATGTAGGTCCCACGTAAGACCTGCGTGGGATCCGCAAAATAAATGACTGAGATTTTACGAGATAGAATAAGACAGAGTAAAACTGGACAAAAGATCTGGACTCGAATATTTGCCGATGTATAACTTTTAAACTAACAATTTAATAATAGATTGAAAAAAGTACAACTAATTTCAAGATAACATATTCTTCATTCTTAACGGTACATTACGACAATGTTTCACTTTAACTAAGTAAAGGTAACTTCTAGATTTCTGGTCTTTAAGGTCAATTCACTTAAGTTCCATAATTTCATATATCAATAATGTGCCCTTTGTTTTCTCCTTAGGTCGCATATCTTCAGAAAGTATGAGGTATTCTACTTCATTTTTTGTTTTTACTTATTTACTATTTGTAGCATAGACAATGTCTTCCATATTTACATGTTATTGTCGTGGACATGCAAAATGAGGTCTGGCATCAACACCTCCATATTCTCTGGCATTTTGATGCCACAAGTCCATATTTCGATTGAATATAGTACCTGGGGATTACAAGTCAAAATCTTCTAATGCCAGGAAATTTAGCCAATTTGCAATAACTTCTGGGTTTATCCTTACAGTACGACGGACATGGTGAAGGATCATATTTTTAAGCGAACAATTTCTTCACATTTCAAGTGATCGAACAAGCGAATAGTTCTTGTTCGGAAGTTCATATCACATAAATCCCATATGTAAAGAACCCATCTATTAGGCTATTTTATTTATTATTTTGGATATTTTTTGTAGTTTGATAAATTTGATATATCTTTTATGATAAGAAGTTTAATTGGTGTTATATTCCACTATCTTAGATTATGTTGTATTTTTGGAAGATAAGATAGTGTGGAAAGAAGAAATTCTAATTGAAATAGATTCCTAAAAAAGATTGGATTTGTTGGAGATAAACATATTTTAGTGAGATAAACATGGAAGAGATTCATTGGAGATTGACTGATTGCTTGCTGATGCATTTTTGTACATGTGTGTGAACAATTGCAGGATTTGATCTATCAGTTTTACTTGGAAAAATAAGTAGTTGATTAAAATATAGACAACAGTTGTGTTTTCTTTATGAGTGTGTGAACATTATATGTTCTATCCATCATTATTGACAGTTGTGTTGTTGGTATGTTTTTAGGATGAAATACATGCTTGATTGATGAGTATTGAAGCTGTTGTGCACTGGTTTATTAGGTGATCAGTTTAAAAGATTCACAGTAGATTTTTTTTGGACAACTTCCCATGATTTCAATTTAATGAGACTGCACGTATAGGGAAATACCTTTTTGCTCAAGTGTTTTTTTTGTTTATGTTATTATTGATTTAATCACTTGAGATTTTATTTTCATCTTCATTATCATTCGTTATTGCAAAAATCTTCTGTTGAGGTTAACATGAGATGGTCTTGCTATTGGGTGCGAAATACTTTAACAGGGTGTAAGTATGAGTGGGTAGCGTTAAGGGGTGAGTGATATCGGCTCAGTAAAACCTTGTTTAAGACTATTGTACTTGAGTGAAAGTTGATTAATCTAGGTGAGGGGCTTGTAGAGGTAGGTTGTGTATGCCGAACTGTGTTAATAAATTTTGTGTGTTAATTTATTTGTGGTATATTAAGTTTTTTTTTACTTATAATTAAATTCTGGAAAATTCACAGTTGTTGATTCAATTGTTTTCTGATAAGCAACCGTTATATTCAATTTGAAGTAACTGCGGCAAAACATATATATTGTAAAATTACATCCTTCAAGTTTTTTAATTAGTATCAAAGGACGGTTCACCTAATCAAAACTTGGTGTGTCAAGTTAGTATAGATTAGTTTTCCGCAATCATGGCTACTAGAGAAGGGGCGTCAATCACTAGACCACCTTTACTAGATGGTTTTAATTATACTGTTTGGAATCAAGAATGAAAGTGCTTAGTCAAGCACAAGGGAGTAAAGAATGGACTTCTGTGTTGAATGACTTGATTCATCCTATGATAATTGATGAAAAGAATGAAGCAGTACCTAAAGATCCATCTGAATAGACAAGGGCTGAAGAAGAGGGAGAGTTTGGTAACTCTCAAACAATGCATCCAATTTTCAATGTTGTAGATGAAGGATGTTTTAGCATGATATTAGCGTGTGAATTAGCAAAAGAAGCGTGGGATACATTACAAACCATACATGAGGGATCAAAATCGGTGATTACATCAAAACTTTAAATTTTGGTTACTAGATTTGAAGAGCTTAAGATGGAGCAAAGTGAAACTATCGGAGACTTTCATGAACATCTACGTGATATTACTAATCAAGCACATAAACTTGGGAAGAAATATTTAAATCTAAAAATTGTTAAGAAAACTTTGACATCATTACCTTTTAAATTCATACCAAAAATTGCGTTGAAAAAAGAAGCTCATGAAATTAATGACTTATATTTGGATAAGGTAATTGGAATTCTCACAAATTGTCAGATGAACTTGTTAAGAGACAAGCGTAAGAAGGACAAAGGTTTGATGCAGCAAGCCAAAGTTGCTAAATCTGTGAATGATTCAGGAGACGACTCCGATGAAAATGAAGATCTGATGTTGTTGACAAGAAATTTCAATAAGTGGCTGAAAAAGGTGAAGAAAGATAGACCTGAATTCGAGTATAGTGGGAGTTCATCAAACAATAATTTCAAATAGCAAGCAAAAATTCAAAAAAGTAAAAGGAAGGCAAAGAAGATACAATTTCATGAATGTGAAGGTTTCGAACATGTTCAAATGAAATGTGCTAACACTCTTAAAAGGAAAAGTGGGAAGTCTTTTGCAGGAAAGTCTTACGCAAGAATTTAGAGTGAAAATAAATCTAAAACTGAGTGCGGCAATGAAGAAGAAATTGTGAGTAATCATACTGTGTTGGTTGCTTTATACAACAAAAGTCCAATTGTTGTTTAGTAGCAACTAGCGAAGAAATTGACGATAAAATCAGTTCTAAATTCTAATTCAAATTGTGACGATGATGACAATAACTCAGAATTCAAAAAGGAAGACATTTGCAAGGCCTATAAACTAATGTATAGCAAATGGGTGAAAAGATGAAGCAAAATGAGAAGTTAAAAAGGGAGAATTCAACCATGAAAGATGTGATTCAAAACGTAGAGATAAAGTTATTGTCAACACTAGATGAACTTGATGAAACAAAGCTAAACTTGTTTAATATAGATAAAAGAATAAGAATGTTGAATGGTGGTACCTAGAAGCTAGACAAATTGCTGGAAATTGATTTAAAAAAGTGGATTTTCAAGGTGTTGGTTATTAAGATGAATGTTCTCAGATGAATAATCAGCAAAATGGTGAAGTCAAACGTTTTAATGGAGAAACATAAAGAAGAAGCCAAAAATATGTGCCTATATGTCACTTTTATGGTGTAATCGGTCATATAAGGCTAAACTGCTACAAGTTGACAAAAATTGTTTCAGAAGGCTCCAAATAAAAAATCCAGACATTCTTTGCAAAATTTTCAGCAGCAACCAATGTTACCAAATTAGATTTGGGTTAAAAAGAAACAACTACAAGCACTTATGACTCTTAAATCAATACATGTCGCTTCTCACAATGGATAGTATTTTGATAGCTGGTGTTCACAACACATGATAGGTGAAAGAAGTTATTTGGTGAATTATCAAAGTTGTATAGATGGTCATGTTACTTTTGGTTATGGAAAGAAATCAATGGTAATTGGGAGAGGAACCTTTGCATGGATGGACTGCCTCACTTTAAAAATGTTCTTCATGTGGACAGTTTAAAAGCCAACTTAGTGAGTATTAGCTAGCTTTGTGATGATGGGTTGTTAGTTAAATTCACTAATGGTCAATGTAAGGTGTTGGACGAATA
>JAOTAX010000196.1:11413873-11426012 GCA_025629825.1 Erythroxylum guanchezii | reverse complement strand
TTAGAATAAGTGAATTTGTGAAGATTATAAGTGTTTATGATGTTAGGATGGTTGTAGGAAGCATGAAAGAGGGTTTGAAGGACTTTGGGGAGACCCAATGTCCGTTTAATGGACCTTCTCGGGTGTAAAAACACCCTTTGGCCAATCTATGTCCGTTTAACGGACATTCTCGGGTCATTTGGCCTCCTAAGCCCGATGCATGTCCGTTTAATGGACATTCACGGGAAAGATTGTGATTTTTCACCCCTTTTAGAGGCAGAACCAGGTTTTGTGGTCTTCATGAAAGTTGTAGTTCTTGAAGTCTAATTTCTAATGGTCCAAAAATGAAATCAATCCGACATTTGTCGTGAAAGTTATGGCAATCACGCCAAGATAGGTTCAAATCGATTTAGGGTATAAACATGATTTATTCTTTTGAGTATAACTCCCTCATACGGCCTCCAATTGAAGTGATTCTTGGACCAATAGATTCCTAAGACATGTATCTATCTCTCCATGAAAAGTTGTATCATTTGGAGTTGATTTGGGCAAGTTTACATTAAAGTAAGTGAGAGTTCGGGTAGGAGAGCATGTTTGGAACAGGAGCACACTTAGGCTTTTTAAGTATATCTTGAGTTGTAGAACTTCGATTGAGGTGATTCTTTCTTCAAAGCAAACTAGAAACATAGATCTAGGATTTCTATGAAGAAGTCAAATTGAAATTCTGATTTGAAGTTTTCCAAATTCTGTTCACAAGAAGGAGAAATGAGTTTGTGCGTGGTAACTGTTTTTGTATGGGCATGCCATTGATCACTTGTGAGTAACTTTTTGGGACGTTATGAAAAAAAATGATGGCTAATGAGGGTTTAATGAAAGAACCCTTCAAGTTAATATGCACGCTCACGTTTCTTGATTATCAGAGCAAGCGTTGGACTTTGGAATCAAGCGGGGTCCAACAGATGAATGAGTAAGCAAGAGAGTTAGGTCTCGGGTACGGGATCCAATAGTTGTAGTATCAGAGCTCATGTTTTATGGTTCATGTTTTATGATCCGTTTTTGATGAGTTGGGCTCCGAAAACGGGGTTCAACACCACTCCTTCAAATTTCAGAGGTAACTCTACCATCGTCGGCCTTGTTTGCTTCTAGCTCTCTCCAACCACCATCTTTCCTTAATCATGAAATATCCTCTAAAAACCATAGTCTTCAACCTTACTTTAGACCTCCTTCACCCCAGCCTAAATGCACCTGGCTTTAGGTTGTAGGTAACTTTGTACCTGAAATCAAATTGTTCTTTGTCCTTCAAACAAAATAGTTAATGATTGGATTATGGCCTCCTCTTGACATTCTGGTGATTGGAGCTAAAAGGTGGGATACCACCCTCATTGGCTTTTTCATGGACAAAAGATTGTCCTTTCCCACAATGAAAGCATGGGCTTAATCAGTATGGAAACAATATTGAAGTAAATCACTTGTTAATATAGGAATCACGTAAAATATACAAAATACACAAGAAGGGGGGTTGAATTGTGTATTCTTTTTGAGAATATAAATCTTTTGATATTTCTTGAAAATCTTTTCAAATATCAGATGAATACTAAAGACACCTTACTAAAGTTGATACGTATTTGAATCGCAAGTAATTTTTATCTACTCATCTAACAACAAGAAAAAAAAATAAAGTGTAAGATTAGAAAATAGACGCCGCAATTTTATACTGGTTCACCCCAAACCTTGGCCTACATCTAGTCCTCAGAGTTCGTCTGAGATTTTACTATACTCTTCAACTTTACAAGTATTATTTCTTCTCTTCCAGAGCCTCTTTAGGTCTCTTTCGCAAAGTATTCTTTTTGCTATCTTAGCTTCTCTAGGCTTTAGCCTTTTCTTTCTCTCACTAGAAAGATATTGTGAGCTTTTCGTTACAGTCATATTTGCTCTCTTGTTTCGCACTTTGAATACAGGATTTTTTCTAAGTAAACAAAAAGTTGTTTCAGTCTTCGACTAGGACTAGTATTTATAGCCTAAATCTCCAACTGCTTTTTGAGAAACTGCTTCTTGTTTCTTCTAGAAACCGTTATTTAGTTGAGTTCTGTAACTAACTCCAACTAACTAACTGTCTGACGTTCTAAAGTGTCTTCTTCTTTGTATCATCTGATTTTGTCGTTTCGTCTGTGTTTTGCGCTTCGTCTGTGATGACGTGATGTCTGGGATGACTAAGTGATACTTACATTTTTCTGCACACTTAACAAACTTATCAAAATAGTTCATTCATTTCTAAAATTATTATTATTTGATTGTCACCAAAATTAATATAAGCGAAGTCTTCTTGACTTAACAATCTCCCCCTTTTTTATGATAACAAATAATCATAATTTTAGAAAGATAAAATGAAATTCAGATGAATAAACGAATATTATTTAGACGAATAACGAGACAACAAAACATAAGAAATGCACTTGCATATATGAAATACATATATGATATACGAAGATACAAAAAAAACTTGTCTACTTTTCTATCTTCTCTTCTTGTCTCCCCATATGCTTTCTTTCTTCTTCTCTTCTCCCCCTATTTGTTATTAATCAAAAATTTCAATGAAGACAATTCATAATTTCAGGAAACATATGTTGCATATCAGTGCGGATCATCTTGAGGTCTTGTTCAATAGTAATCCGTAGATATGCTACTTCCTCATGAAGATCACCCACAGAGTCACTCAGGTCATCAACCTTAGTATGAATTTCCTCAATTTCTTTTACTAAGGCTTCCTGAATATCCTACTTTGTGTGACTAGCTTCCTCTAAAACAACAGTAGAATCTCGTTGTGTTTCACTTGGTGGATGGAAGTTTTTAACAACATATGGTTCTGAAGGTAAAGCATCTAAATCTATGATTTTGATTGTGGGAGGTTTGAAGGTTTGTTTAACTTTTGGGAGATCAAGATCATCAGGTATAGGTAATTTAGGAACTGGTTGTCTAAGAAGGTGTAACACTTCTTTAATTGACGGTATGAAACTTAAAGGTCTAAAATGCAAGATCAAATGCACAAAGGTCTCTAAGTTTAAATTGATACCTTCAACCATGATAGTTCTGTACTATCCTTTTGTCACTTTTCCAACTACCTTGAAGTTTACATCTATGGTGGAAACTCCAAACTGACTTCCTGATGGTTTTGAGATATGATGTGGAACATAGATATCTCCAGGTTGAGCTGCATTGTATGCATCATCTATGTTCTTCACAGCTGCTTGAATCTGATCTTCTGTAAGATCATCTTCATTTCCTTCAGGGAACAACTTCTTTTTCCCTTTTTCTTCATTTCGCACAAGGTTTGAAGATCTCAGTTATATATCTGGCACAATTTTGATCAATGTTCTGCTTGTAATCAAATAAATTGTTTACCTATCCTTTGACATCTTCATTGGATATGGTTCTGTCTTTTCATCAAGCAGAATACCATATAGTCTTCTTTCTTCATGATTTAAAAGACGTATTGATTGATCATTGATCAGTATAGGGTCGACTTATACCTTGACTAACTTTTTCGAAGGTTCTCTTATAATAACTGAGTTTCTGCTTTGAACAGGTACCGATTCTTCTATAACCTTCATTCTCAAATCCTTTTTGCTGATAGGTTGAGAAGAATTGTAACGTGCCAATTGGTGTTTAACTGTCTTTGTATTTTGTTGAACATCAGATGAAGCACTCTTTTTCTGACTGGCTTCTGCTTCTTTTGTTCTTCTGCCAGTTTAGAAGAAAGTTGTTGTTGAGGCTTCTTCTTCTCAAACACTAATTTCCTCTTAATTTCTGTCTCTTTAGATGATTTTACTGGTTGGCTATGCAAAATTGAGATCATTGATCTAGTAGCCTGATGTGTTTTCTCTAACTTTTCAGAATCTTCGCCAACAGTCAAACCTTTTTGTTTCTTCTGTTCTTGTTGACGTAAGGTCAATAGTCTTGGTGACCTTCTTGATTGTTTAGATTTTTTGAATGAAGTGTCTCTCCCTTTCTCTTCAATGACACTTGTTGTGCTGATTGTGTAACTTGGCTTTCTTCTCTCTATGAAATTGTCTTAGCTTTTATTGATACATCTAACAATTTCTTTGTCTTTTCTTCTATAGATGTTCTCCTTGTGGGTTGAGGTTATGTCTTTCTTGCAGGTGTAACACGTTCACTCCTATTGCTCTATCTCACTATATGCTCCCCCTTAGACCTTGCTTTCGGCGTAGAACCTATATCCGCCTTGTCTTCAATCTTTAATCCCATTCTGCTAATAGTGGTTGCATTAATAATGCTTTTCACATCCATCTTCATCCTGTTCCCTCTATTAAGAAGGATTCCAGAATCTTTAAAAATCCTTATTAACAGCATACCATTCTATAAAGAGCTAGAATCTCTTTTTGACTTCATCATGTACTTCAAAATTAAGTATGGAAGATTAATAGGTTGAAGATTGAGTAGATGAAACAAACATTGTTCATCGATCGTTGTCACAACGTGCTTCGAGCCTGATCTTGGTAGAACACAATGAAAAAGTAAAGAATGTAGAACCCTAGCCTTCGGAACAAGAGTTGACACCTTCTTGTCTCTTGTGTCACTACTTCCATATAGTTTTTGATTGAAGTGTGCTTTATCTACACAACCTTGAGTCATCCATTTTGTATTATGAGATAGCTTTACTCCAATACGTGGACACTCACTGTCCTTCTCGATTAAATCTAATATCACGATAACCGACAATCTATCTACCATTGATACTAAGGTGTCGTCTACCACCGTTGCATTCTTCCAAAACTCATATAACTCGTTCAGATAGACTATTTCACGAACCTTAAAGAATTTTTTTCATCCAACTGCTTCAATTTTTGGTTCAATGTCCATCTGATTTTGCTTCAAGGAGATGAAATCAACATGTCTTCCATAGATAATAGATTGCTCCATTTGTGATCTGTAATTAATAAAAACTAAACACACAAATATATTTTGCTCAAAGTAACGATGTTAGTATCTGAAGATAAGAATATGAAACGAGAGAACTTGAAACAAAGAATAGGGTGATGAATCATCTTGGTTAAGAGCACTACAAAAGTCAATTTCAAAGTATTTCGGGAATATTCTAGAGTGAAAGGTATTCTATAATCTTGAGAAGGTTTCCCTCTAATACCTACTCTTGAAAAGTAATCGTCTATGACTTACCAGTATTGTTTACTTGAAAACTTACAACTTTTATCTTCTTCTCTTGTGAATCATCTGGGTCATGACGCATAAGACGATTGGTCATTCAACATTACCATATTCAAGTTCTGTCTGATTTCTTTGAATCTATCTTCACTCAAAGGTATAGTGAAGATATCCGCCCATTGGTGATTTGTCTCAACAAATTGTAGACTGATGATTTTTCTCTGTACATAGTCTCGTAGAAAATGATGTCTAACTTCAATATGCTTTGCCCTCGAGTGTTGTATTAGATTCTTCGATATGTTGATAGCACTTGTGTTGTCACAGAAGATTGGAATTTGTTCTTCTTGTATAGAGTAATCTTTTAACTGATATTTAATCCATAACGTCTGTGAACAACAGCTTGCAGCTGACATATATTCAGCTTCTGCAGTAGATAAAGCAATTAAACTTTGCCTCTTGCTTGACCAAGAAACTAGATTATGACCAAGGAAGTGACAACTTCCACTTGTACTCTTCCTATCAATCCTATCTCTAGTGTAATCAGCATCACAATAGCCAATTAATTTGAAATCTTTACCTTTCTTATACATTAAGCAAAGATCAGTAGAACCTGACAAGTATCTCAATATTCTTTTAACAGTAATATAATGAGATTCTCTAGGATCTGCTTGAAATCTTGCACACAAACAAACACTAAATATTATATCAGGTCTGCTTGCTATAAGGTAAAGTAGAGAGCCAATAATTCTTCTGAAAAGAGTTTGATCAACCGTCTTACCTGTTTCATCCTTAAATAAAAAGGTTTGAAGGATGCATAAGAGTTGACATAGGTTTGACCTTTTCCATTTTATATTTGACCAACAATTCTTTGATATATTTCTGTTGATGAATAAAAATCTTTTATTTCTGTTGATGAATAAAAATCTTTTCTTGAGTTTGCTTAATTTGTAAATCAAGAAAGAATTTTAATTCACTTGTCATATTCGTTTCAAATTCACTTTTCATCTGATTTTCAAAAATGGAACATAGCTTCTTAGAAGTTGCACCAAAAATAATATCATCTACATATATCTGTACTACGATGAAATAATTTTAAATACATTTTCTAAACAAAGTCTTATCTACTTAACCTCTAGTAAAGCCATTTTCAATCAAAAAAGAACTTAGACGATCATACCAAGCACGAAGTGCTTATTTTAATTCATACAAAGCTTTATGAAGTCTATAGACATAATCTGGTTTATCAAAATCTTCAAAACTAGGAGGTTGCTTTACATAAACCTCTTCATCTGTAAAACCATTCAAAAAAGCACTTTTTACATCCATTTGAAACAGTTTTATATCATGACAAACAACATATGCAAGCAAAATCCTAATAGCTTCTAATCTAGCTACAAGAGCATAGGTTTCATTATAGTCTATTCCTTCTTGTTGATTATAGCCTTGAGCTACTAATTTAGCTTTGCTACGACTTACTCTACCTGATTCATCTAGTTTATTTTTAAAAACCCATCTGGTTCCTATGATTGACTTATTGGAGGGTCTAGGAACTAAAGACCAAACTTTGTTCCTTGTAAATTGATTCAACTCCTCTTGCATGGCTAAAATTCAAGCTTCATCCTGAAGAGCTTCATCAATTTTCTTAGGCTCTAATTCAGAAATAAAAGCTACAGTTGCCTCTCTTCTAAATTTAGACCTAGTTCTCACACCTTCTGAAGTTTCACCTATAATAAGGTTTTCTAGGTGAGAGGATTTATACTTCCAGTCTTTTCTAAGACTAAGGTTTTCAAGAATATCTTCTACTTTATCTAGTGGATCATCTGATGGTGACATGTCTATATTATCAACTAAGGAAGCAGATAGAGTTTCATCATCAGAATCATTTCTTCTCTCTGGTTGTGAATCATCATCAAACTTGACATGCATAGATTCTTCAATAGATTTAGAAGCAAGATTATAAACTCTATAAGCTTTAGAAGACAATGAGTATCCTAGAAAAATTCCTAAGTTGATCTTAGAATCAAATTTATCCAATATTTCTTTTGTATTCAATAAAGTACATTTGCTACCAAATGGATGGAAGTAAGAGATATTTGGCTTCCTTCCTTTCCATAACTCATATGGAGTTTTATTTAACAGAGGTCACAAAAGTATTCTATTTTGAATATAACAAGTTGTATTTACAACTTCTGCCCAGAAATACTTAGGAAGATTCATTTCACATAGCATGGTTCTTGTCATTTCTTGAATTGTCCTATTCTTTCTTTCTACAACTCCATTCTGTTGTGGAGTTTTAGGAGCAGAGAAATTATGAAAAATTCCATTCTCTTCACAAAATATTCTGAATTTTTCATTTTCAAATTCACCACCATGATCACTTCTAATTCCAGCGATAGAAATTCCTTTTCATTTTGTAACTTTTTGGAAAGAACTTTAAAGCATTTAAAAGATTCATCTTTATGTGATAAGAACAATATCCAACAAAATCTAGTAAAGTCATCAACAATTACAAGAGCATTCTTCTTTCCGCCAACACTTAGTGTTCTAGTTGGACCAAACAAATCTATATGTAACAACTCTAGAGGTCTAGACGAAGTTACAACATTTTTATAAGAAAAAGATGTTTTAACTTGTTTTCCTTTTTGACAACTTTCACAAAAGAAATATTTGTTAAAACTTATTTTTGGTAAACCTCTTACCAAATCATGTTTAACCTACTTGGAAATATGTTAAAAACTAACATGACCTAGCTTTTTATGCCAGATCAGTTTTTCCTCATCTGTTGATATAAAACATGAAATAATTTGACTTTGCAAATCTTCTAAATTAATCTTATAGAGATTGTTTCGTCTTTTGGTAGAAAAGAATACGGAAATGTCCTTGTTTTTGACTACACAAGAATTTTGATTAAAGGGTACTTCAAAGCCAGAATCACATAATTGGCTTACATTAATCAAATTATGCTTTAAACCTTCAACTAGCAGAATATTATCAATAGATGCAAATGAATCTTTACCAACTTTGTCGATTCTAACTATTTTGCCTTACTGGTTGTTTCCAAAAGTTATTGATCCTCCTTGCTTATTTTGGAGGTCTAGGAATATAGACCTTCTTCCCGTCATATGTCACGAGTATCCACTGTCCAAGTACCATTGGTGCTGGTTGCTTTTTCCAAGAAAGGAGATCTGGAATATATATTATGTCCTTTTTAGGTACCCATATTTTCTTGGGTCTTTTGGGGTTAGTCTTACAATTATTCATCGAATAAAAATAAGAAAATTGTTTCTTTTTCTTCCTGTAAAGAAAAAAACTCTTATTGTGATGAACATTGCTATTAGTAAACCTTATACCACTCTTATCATTAAGGTGTCTATATCTTCCAATCATGTCATTCATCTTTTTCTTACTTTCAGTCAAGGTTGATAAACCTGCTGAAAGAATATTAATCATTTGTTTCAATTGACTAATTTCCTCAGATCTATCTACAGTTACTTTCTTTTTCATATCGTCTACTTGCTTTTTAAGGCAGACGTTTTCTTTTACTAACACTTTCGTATTCTTCAAGTTTTTAGCAAATTTCCTTTTTAAAGCTCAATATTACTTTAATATAGCATGTGAATCTTCTAATAATTCTGAATATGCCTCTTGAAGTTCATTAAAATTAGAGGTTACCTCATCGTCGCATTCTTTTTCAGCTACTAAGCATATATTTTCTTGTACTGATGCTTCTGAATCGGAATCAGATTCGGACGAATCCAAATCTTCCCAAGTTGCCATCATGCTCTTTTTTGTTTTCTTTACTTTTCTTCTGTTTTCTTCTGAGCAACGGACATTCAGACTTGTAGTGTCCTGGTTTGTTGCACTCATAGCAAATGATAGAAGTTTTCTCGTTCTTGACTTCGTCTTTGCTATTTTTCTAAAAAGAAAAATCTTTATTTCCTTTTGCTTTCTTTTTCCACATCCTCCTAATCTTTCTTGAAATGAAGGATAATTCATCATCATCTTCACTTGAATCTTGATTAGATTCACTGGCAGCATCATTCTTGATTTCTTCAATCTTTAATGCTTTTGAAGATGAACTTCTATTTCTTTGGATCTTTTGATTTTTCTGACTTGGCTTTAATGCTATAGATTTGTCTCTTCGAGGTTTATCTTTTGCATCAAGCTCTACTTCATATATCTTCAAAGAACTAAGCAATTCATCTAGCTTCAATCTGCTTAAGTCCTTGGCTTCTTATATTGCTATAACTTTGGGTCTCTATCTTTTAGGCAGACTTCTGAGAATTTTTCTGGCATGGTCTTGATTATCGTAGATTCTCCCAAGAGTTTTAAGTCCATTAACAATAGTTTGAAATCGTCCAAACATCTGATCAATACACTCATCCTCTTTCATCTTAAACAGCTCATACTGATGTACAAGAATACTGATCTTGGACTCTTTCACATGATTTGTACCTTCATATGCAATGGATAAAGTGTCCTAAATTTCCTTTACAGTTTCACATCCATAAACTTTATCATATTCACTTCTGCTTAGAGCACAACTTAGAAAGAACTTGGCCTTTGAGTTTAATTGAAATCGAGCTTTTTGATCAACTGACCATTCGATACGAGGAATGATATTGCCTTCATTGTCTATTGGTGTGTATGGTCTATTCTCAATAATATCCCAAAGATCAATATGTGTGGATTCTATAAAGAGTCGCATCCTGCCCTTCTAATAATGATAATCTTTACTATTGAACGCAGGAGGTCTTGTGACCGAGGCACCTTCAGCTATAAAAACATATGATTCAGCTATGGATCTTTGTCCTCACTTTGTAAAGGTGGTTCTTGAAAACCGAGCTTTAATACCAACTGAAGTAAATCACTTTTTAATATAGGAATCACGTAAAGTATACAAAATACACAAGACGGAGGTTAAATTGTGTATTCTTTTTGAGAATATAAATCTTTTGATATTTCTTGAAAATCTTTTCAAATATCAGATGAATACTAAAGATACTTTACTAAAGTTGATATGTATTTGAATCGCAAGTAATTTTTATCTACTCATCTAACAACAAGAAAAAAATAAAGTGTAAGGTTACAGAATAGACGCCTTGATTTTATACCGGTTCACCCCAAACCTTGGGCTACATCAAGTCCTCAGAGTTCGTCTGAGATTTTATTATACTCTTCAACTTTACAAGTATTCTTTCTTCCCTTCCAGAGCCTCTTCAGATCTCTTTCACAAAGTATTCTTTTTGCTATCTTAGCCTCTCCAGGCTCTAGCCTTTTCTTTCTCTCACTAGAAAGATATTGTGAGCTTTTCGTTACAGTAGTATTTGCTCTCTTGTTTCGCACTTTGAATACAGAATTTTTTCTAAGTAAACAAAAATTTGTTTCAGTCTTCGATTAGGACTAGTATTTATAGCCTAAATCTCCAACTGCTTCTTGAGAAACTGCTTCATGTTTCTTCTAGAAATCGTTATTTAGTTGAATTCTGTAACTAACTCCAACTAACTAATTGTCTGATGTTCTAGAGTGTCTTCTTCTTTGTATCGTCTATGTTTTGCGCTTCGTCTGTGATGACGTGTCGTTTGGGATGACTAAGTGATACTTACATTTTTCTGCACACTTAATAAACTTATCAAAAGAGTTCATTCATTTCTAAGATTATTATTATTTGATTGTCACCAAAATTAATAGAAGTAAAGTCTTCGTGACTTAACAAATATGGTATGACTAATATTCTTGTAAACAATAAAAATGTGTTTTTCTTCAAGTTCTCTAGCTCCATTTTAATGAAGAAAGTTTTTGAATTAAGGCCCTGACATATCTATAACAAGCCTTTTCTACTTTAAACCTAGCTCCCTAATCTCAATATAGAATATATTATGTAATTTAACATCCTTATATGGATTTTTGTCAATGACATTCCTTTAGAGTATTGGAAAAAATTAGGACTCATTCATATTGCATGTTTTGTAGGGAAATCAATATGTTTAAATGAAGCCAAGGCTGAAACTAAAAGGATCAATTTTGCAAAGATTTGTATACTTGAGGCCATGAAGGACTTTCCTAAAGAAATACCTATCTAAAACCTGAATGATAATTATGAGTTGTTGGAAGATATAGTGATTGTCATAATGCCTAGAAACCAATCAATAAGAATGTGAAAAAAGACACGGACGCTAACAAAGAAGTTGTTCAAAGTAGGTCAATACATAGAATTAATGGCATAGGAGATGGAATAAGATGAAGAACAAGATAATCTCAACATTGTGCTCAATCAGGATAATGAAATGTTAAATTCCAATACTATAGACACTATAGGGCCTAATCTTGAAGTTGAAGAGAACCAAAACACTCAGGGCATAGTGTTGTTTACACCTACAAAGAATGTCTCGAATTAAGGAATTAGGAATAAGGAGGTAAACACTAATCCATACCCACATTCTAAATTGAAAGATAAGTTTACAGTACCTAATGAAATGAAGTCTAGTAGGAACAAAAAAACCTAATGAAATGAAGTCTAGTAGGAACAAAAAATCATCTTGTTTTGGTTAGACAATGTTGGAACCCAATCTCGAAACCGGATCCCAACCGGAAAAACAGAATCAAAAGTGAAAACGAATGGAAACTTCCGGAAACAAAAAGCGAAGGTCGAACCCGGAAGTGGGCCGAAGCAAAAGCGGAAGTAAAAGCATAAGCGACATTGAAACGAAAACGGAACCGCAGAAGCGAAGCGAACGAAAACGGATTCGAAAGAACGAAGCACAGTAATTCGAATCGAATTCCAAACGAACTGAAACAAACTGAGTGGCAAGATTCCGACATCCGCGAAGAAAAACTTTTCGAAACAACGTCGCGTTGGATACCCTAAGACTAACTTGGTCCAAACTAATCCGAAACCGGTATAATTTTTTTTTCATCTTTATTCAATCTCACACAAATGAAAACCATATAAATTTTCCCCTTTGGAAAGTCGTCATCAATC
>JAOTAX010000196.1:11397176-11410444 GCA_025629825.1 Erythroxylum guanchezii | reverse complement strand
AACAACAACAACAACAACAATAATAATAATAATAATAATAATAATAATAATAATAATAATAATAATAATAATAATAACAACAACAACAATTGTAACACCCCACTCCCAAGTGACCCGAACCTGACGGGGGTGGGATGTTACAACAATAATAACAATAACAATAACAATAACAATAACTATAACTATAACAATAACAATAACAATAATAATAAGGATAAGGATAAGGATATTTTAGTCTTTTTGTTGGTTATTCCTTTCCTATTCCAAGTTTATATTTTCAAATCAAACAATGGAATAAAAATTCTTTATCTATTCCATTCCTTGAACCAAACAAAGTAATATCCATTCTATTCTATTCCTCATCTTTTCTATTCCAAAGAATAACTATTCTCTTCCTTATCTATTCCATTCCGTGAACCAAACAGGTCGTTAGAGAAAGAATGATGAAGTTCCACTCCACTCTTTCAAAAGCCTTACAAACATTAACTTTAAGAGCACAATTCTTGCATGAACCCTTGAGCTTATAATTCTTGAATAAGTCTTGAACTATTAGCACATTATCATGTACTGGCCCTCAATCAAAGTAGCCTAAGCTTGATTTACAACGTATGGTAACACCTACTTAAGCCTAACAAATAGGACTTTTAAGATGCTTTTATAGAATATGTTACAATGGTAGATAGGTTAATATTTCTTTATAAAAAGATGAGTTAGAGGACTTGGGATAAAAAAAAAAGGTGATTTTCATTCCAAGCCCTTGACATTCTAGAATTACAGAAGAATTCCATGATTGCCTCATTTATATTCCTTTTAATGAGGTTATAAGATTTTTTTAAGAAGATTCCATTAAGGCCATCTGGTCCTGGAGCTTTATTAAGGCTATTGCTAAAATCTACCTTTTCAATCTCTTGAAAGGAGACAGGTTTACATAAGAGCTCACTTTCAGAGCTAGTGATTAGATTTAGGATAAGATAATTGATGGATAAAATGGAGGTGTAAAAAGCACTTAAGGTCCTTAGAATCTTTGTAAAACACCCTTTATCATGAATTAGAAGATCTTTTTACTCAGTAAGGTCAACCCTTTCCTCAGTCATAAAGGAATTGATCTTATTCCTGTTCCTCTTAGACAGGAGGGATATGTGGAAAACTTTGTGTTGGAATCTAGTTCTTTCAGCTAATATACCATGGATTTTTACATAATGATGTAGTTATATTCTTCTAGAGCTTCCATATATTCCTCCAAATCTAATTTCTTCATTTTTAATTATATGACATATAGAATTGTATAGGTCCCTTTGCCTATTTACAATGGCCTTCCTTGCCTTGTTAGTGGATATCTAAGGACTACAAAAAGAATGTTGGTTTAGTTTTCTAAATTCTAACTTGACTATTCCAAGTTTCGTATAAAATTTGTAAGAGTCCTTGAACTCTTAGTCCTAAGCTTCTATGAATAACGTTATTGAAACCCTCCTTACCAATAAGATGATTAGAGAATTTGAATGGATAAATCCTAGCTCAGGTCCTAGTCAAACCTATTATTTCTATTGGGTTATGATTAGAACATAAGCCATCACTAAAGTTTGCACAATTATTCTAAAATTGCAAAACCCATTCATAATTCCTAAAGCTTTATCCGGTTTATCCCCTTCTTGTCTATTGCACCAAATGAAGTGATATTTCACTAATTTAATATCTATGACCTCTATGTTAATAAGATAAGACATGAAATCATCTCTTTGTAAGGTTTTGCATTACATTTGTTTTCTTTAAAATTCAATACAAAAAGGGTACAATTGAAGTCCCTAAGTACCAATTATGGGTATTTGATTAAGTTTTGAATTCCATTAGCTCCTTCCACGATAGAGTTCTTTGGAATGAAAAATTATAGGTATTAATGAAGGTGACCAAACAAGTCTCTAGCTCTTTAAGTTCAATCATCAGGTCAATACATTGAATAAAGGTATGAACATTTAAGGTTCTCACAACACTAGTGTCATAATCAACCATAATATGACCAAGGTGGTTATGGGTACGATTTGTGATAAGATTCCATTTATTCTTAAGGAACCAAATGCTGAAACAATTCTCTAGGCTAATTTTCATCTTTAGTAGGAAAAAAAGCATTGGATTTATTGAGTTAACATAATTAGATATAATCAATTACTTTTTAGGGTTGCTCATTCCCCTAATACTCCAAGAAAATATAACAATTAAATAGGTTATAAAATGGCCTTTCACTTAGCCTTACATCCTGACTTCCTTCTCTCTACTGTTGTAAATCGTTCTTGAGCTTTACTAAGAGGTAATAACTTGGAGGGGGCAGTTAATAAAGTGTTTTGTTCTATGACATCTCTCTAAGAAATGTCATTCTCTACTACAATAACAACATCATTATTCAAACAAGTGATCTAATACCTATCTTGCTTGTGAAAGGGGGTTTATATATACACCTCCTCCTAACTAGGTGACTTGTCTTAAGGAATTAGTTTCTCCTAGGATTTAGATTACCCTATCAACTCCTCCAAGTCTCCTCTTACAAATATTTTTATAATTGGACATCATGCCTTACCTTGTTGTAGAAGAGAAGCTCTTCATTGGTAAGTAACTCTAATTGAGTCTTCTATCAATTTTTAAAACTCCCTTAAACTAAGGAAAAGGACTTCATCTAGTTGGTCCTATTTTATATCCATGTTGATGCATAACCATGTATAACCCACCCTCTTTCGAGAAGTTGCTTCATCTCTAAAAAATAGTTTACCAATATAGCTTGCAAGCATACTTAATCCTTTCATATAAAGGTATTTGCCGGGAATTTTTGTGAAAATTCACCTAAATTAGGACATGCTTCTACTTCATCGTTTCAATCTTAATAAATAGCTTCCATGTGTATAAAAAGAATGGGAGGCTATTAAAGTTCCAAAGACCAACCTCAATGACCTCTTGAGCTTTATCTTTATTAGAGAATTTAAAAGTAGAATTATTTATCCTTGTTAAGAATAACATATAAGAGGCCCTTTAATTTTCCTTTAAAACCCATTGTTTGATGATTGGAAAGGTTTGTCTCTTCTTTACGAAAAAAATTGACCTTTATCGAGGACTAGCAACTTGCCTCTTACTTAAGAATGTCTATAAGTGGGGAGATGATAGCGAACCATTCTTGAGCATCAGGGGGTTGAAATGAAGTGTGGAGGAAAAGGGTTCCCTAAGCAAAAATTTCAAATTAAGTCCAGGGTGTAGCTTCAGGACCCCTTACACTGCAATCAGGCAGGTTTGAAAGAGGTGATTTAGGTTATGGGAGGAGGAAGTCATCACCAACCTAGGAAAAAAGATGAGAAGCTTTAAATAGCATAAATGGGAAAGATATGCTAAAGCATTACCCTAGGTTTAAAGACTTTGTTAGAATTGCCATAAAGGGGGAAAAAAAATAGTGATAAGAGAAAAGCCCTTAGAAAATAGTAACATTAGTTAGGGCTGGAAGGAGTGAAAACTCCAAAATGACCTTACTATAGGAATGGAGACTCTTTTTTAAAATAGGAGCAAGACTAGAAATCAAAAGAGAAACCAAACCTAGAACTAGGAGGTAGCATCTCAAACCAAGGTAAGGATTAAATAAGAGAAATGATAATCGAAAAGGTGTAAAATAAGGATAAACATATGGCAAAGGAAAAACAAAAAAGATGAGGAAAGCCAACACATAAAGGAGATGAACCAGGAAGAGAAGATAAGTGAATATGAAGTAAGAGAAAATAGAAGAAGTAATATTTAGATGAAGGAGAGGTAGAAGCTAGGTATGAGGTAGGTAGAGAGAAAGAGGAGGACTTTCTCTCTTATGTTTATGTAATCCAATTAATTAATTTTTTTGATCTACTATCGAGGTTTTTTTAAGTTTAGAGATTTGTCTAATTCTTGACATAAATTAATAATGAGTAAAGGAAGAGGGTAAATTGGATGGTAGGTCTTTACTCATTTTTATAACACAATTCATTACAAATAAGATACAAAACATATCATCAAACAACATATTAATGTGAAAATGCTTACCATTTACTTGAGAATGTGAGGAAAGTTTAATTAATCAAATATTTATACGGAAATCAAAAAATTCAACATAACAATTGTTAGTTTATAGTTTAATTTTGCTCAAATAACGTTTAACTACTCATAAAATGATATAAACACTAAAAATTATAACCAAATAATAAGGAGGAATGACACTACCCTCTATCTATTAGTTACCCTCTAAAAAGAGAAAATAAAAAAACAATAGAATTTTGTAGATAAAATTTTGATTGAATAAGGTAAAATTCCAATGAATTGCATAAGTTAGAATGTAAAAAGCATTAATAGTTTATTTCAACAACTTTGTACTATAAGTCTTCATTATTATCTTGTAAATATTTTTATAATTTTTTGATAGCCTCAACTTTCATAAGATTTATAATATTTTATTTCTACAACATTATCTCATGTCTATAGAGGTTCATCAATGTTGTTAATGAGATATTACTTATATCTATCTATTTAACTCTATTAGGAATAATATTCATAAAGTAATAACCTTTTTATTTTTCATATGTAAGTAGTTAGAATTTATTCTTTATAATAAAAAAAATCTTGCAGACTAGTACAATTCTTGATAAAAACTCATTTATATTGTCAAACTAAATGATAACTTCAAAACATTGAACTTTCATAAATAAGTGGCTTTAATTTGCATTTTTCATGAGGCTATTGAACCCAGTTTTCTAACCTTTTAAGGGAAAAAGAAAAGAAAAATGAAATAACACCTTTTATATTTATAGATGAGTCCCTATTAGAACAAACAAAAACGAACTAGAAGAAACCCAATAACATTTAAAGAAGATATAATCCGAGAGCATATGTTTTTCCTTAGTCTAGTCTTTGACCACTAAGTCATTGTAAAAAGACTCTAAACATATAAGACCATGTCTAAATGCGAGTTTGAAATGAACATATAGGTACCAACTATTGGATTACCAAAAAAAAAGAGATGAACATATAGAAAGTTAAAAGAGAGACCTCTTAGATGCTCATCCAGATGATGAAGAAGAGAGATACTATCTATCCCTGGATTAAGCATAACATAGGTAATGGATAAAAAACATGGTTTTTGTTTGATAACTGGTTTGACTCTAGTCCTCTTATTCGCAACCCTAATTGCTTCATTATACCTCTGAACCTTAAAGCCTCATCTCTGATCTGCAATGGGGAATGAAATGGATATTTTAGAGGTTTTTAACAACTTGTGCAATACTTCCCCCATTTTATTGATGTGTTGAATGAAGATTAAATAATTTGGATACTCAATCCAAATGGTACATTTTCAAACAAATCTTGTCATCATCTTTTTACAAATGGTCTCCCTGATGTCCCTTGGTTCAATCTTCTTTGGAGAAACATTTTGAATCTCAACGCCTCTGTAATTACTTTGCTAGTGATTAGAAATAGGCTCAAGACTAAAAGCCAATACAATGTGGACTCTACTTGTGCTTTCTGTAAGATGGTTGTGGAAGATAGAGAGCACCTCTTTTTTCTATGTAGGTTCTTTAAAATAGTATGGAGCATGATTCTTCACCCAATTACATGGGACAATTTAATGTATAATTAGGAGAAAACATTGAATTGGGTTATTATCCACTAAAAGCCATATATGGATAATGGAATTATTCTTACAACTGCTTTTACTACTACCATTTATACACTTTGGAAAGAGCGAAACAACAAAATTTTTACACACAAGGACGAAGACAAGTACCAACTAGCAGATAGGATCATCAACTAGATCAGATCAACTATTGCTGTAAAGAACATTCAGCACACTTTTTCACTAAAAATGAAACCTTGATGGAAGTTATAAGTAGATGACAATATTGGTCTGGTTTTCTTTTTGTAATTTTGTTCAACTATAATGTTCTTAATTGTAGGCTTAGTAGCCTAGAACTCATTGTAATATTGTTTTAGCTTCACCTATAGTTAATGCAATTCATTCATTTTTCAAAAAAAAAAGTTAAAAGAGAGACAAAGAGAGGAACAGGAAAGAGATAGTTATAGAAAGTCAAGAGAGACATAGAGGAAGAGGAGAGAGATAGTTTATATATACTATAGATATAACATCCCATTACCTATGGGAAGGTTAGAATAGTAAATATGAGTGATCAATGAGAGCTTAGAAAAGCATTTTCATGCTCATACATAATATGGCATACACATACACGTGAATAGTGAATTTTTCTACACATGAAAATAATTGTACATGCATTCATGAATAATTTCGGGTATATTTAGAATGAGTTGTGATTTTTGGGAAATTTGTGAATTTGGAATTTATTTATATTGGAAATTTTATTGATTAGTCGAATTATTATATTTGTGAATTTTGATAAATTTTGGATTTATTTCAAAATTTATAGAGTACTATGGAAAATAGGAAAAAGAAGAAAAGTAATCAAAAGAAGATTTGGAGATAGTTGGATTGTAAAGATGAGAGTTAAATGGAGTTAGTTTCAAAAGAAACCAAATTAGAGCTTAGGCATTAGGAAAGTGACAAGTGTCACTGACTAAGTGATTTTTTAGAACCCTGTAGAAAGTAAGTAATGATATCTGTGAGTTAAAAGACTAAGTTTTCCTAAGTTTCCTTCTTTATCATATCACCTTCTCTAAAATTCTTTCCATACACAGAGTTTTTCATCAAACACCTTCTGAGTAATTACTTTGCTTTTGCTTCCTCTACCACACTACTATATGTCTTTTCTACCTAAGGAAAACCAGAAGTTGGTTAGTTTACACAGAGGAGTACGTGATTTTGCATGGAGTTAGGGCTTGAAGATAGTTGAAGCTTTTGGAGTTTTCAACAAGTAAGTAGTGAATAAAATTTGTTAGAGTTGTGGATTTTTGAAATAAATTGATGAATTTACTGTTAGTTGTATGGATCATGGCATTTACGTATATATGTTTATGAATATTGTGTTGATGGATGAAAAATTTGGTCATAGTGTTATTTTAGTTTTGATGATTATTAGTGATCAAATGTTGTAGAAATGAATTTTGGAGTTTGAAATATCAATAAAATGGTGTATAAGATGAGTGTAGGAAATGAAATATAAAAAGGTGGTATGCTCTGTTTTCTGCTTCTTCAATGTGTATATATATATGTGTGTGTGTGTGTGTTTACGTGAGTTCCATAGAGGTGATTAAGAAAATGTTTTTTAAGTTGAAGAGTAGTTGTAAAGTGATGGTCTGAGATGAGAATGAGCGTATGAATGAAAGTTGAAATGAAAATAGTGAATGTTAACAAAAGTTGAAAATACAGGTAAAGGTGTAGAACATGAAGAGTGGAATACTGAGGCTTGTTTCTTTTTGATGATTTTGAGGATTTTGACTAAATTTGCATTTTTAGAGGCAGTGTGAATTTGTGATGAATGAGTTTAATGAAATGGAGTGGAATTGACTAGAATAAAAATAGAAGTGTTAGATTTTGAAAAAAAAAATGGAAGTTTGAAAATTATGGAAATGAATAGAAGGAGAGAGCAAAATTTTCGCTCGAAACTTCGACGAATTTACTATACTGATCTGGGCAGACTTTGACAAAATGTTCTTCATGAAAGTTGTAGATCTTTCTTTTAACTTTCCATTGATATAAAAGTTTGTAAATTTTGGAGTTCTGAATCAAAAGTTATGGAAGTTTAAAATGGAGATGTCGATGGAGAAGAAGAAGTAGAATGGCACCATCAACTTTTGGGGTTCAAAATGGATTTGCACCGTCATGCTTTGAGGTTAGCGAAAATGCACCGTGGTGCTTCATTGGATTTGAAGGGTGATTTGCACCCTCGTGCTTAAGCACGATCGTGCATTTGGGATTTTCGCTTTTACTGAAAAGTCTTGTTTCTTTTGATAATAACTTCTTCTTTAGACCTCCAAATAACTTGATTCTTGAACCATTGGATTCTTAAGACATTGTTCTACCTCTCCATAAAAATTGGTAGTATTTTTAATTGATGTGAAAAAGATTGATTCAATGAAATTGAGAGAATCTGTTGGAATGGTATGAACTGGTGTTTTTTTACTGAACATACTTCGGTATTTTGATTATATCTAGATCTATAGGAGACAAATGAGATGGTTTTTGATTTGAAGTAAACTAGCAAAATAGGATTACAAATCATATGAAAATTTTGAATTATGATTCAATCCCTAAAATGTTGAATTTCTGGATGGAAGTTGTGGATAGTACACTATTTTTGAATATGAATAACTCGATAATGTTTGAGATATATCTTCCAAATTACTGAACCAAATTGAATGATTTTTGTATCAATGGAAAGATAAGACATAGAGGAACACTTTTCTAGAAGAGAGTATGACCAAATTACATCAGTTTCACTTTCTGATTGAATAAGAATAGTAGATCTGAAAGTGTGACTTGAAAAATTCTGAAGTGAGTCAATGAGAAAGGAATAGAGATTTTAATGGTTTTAGTGAGTAATAGACCTAAGTATAAATTATACTTAGATGAGTTTTGATATGAGAATGACTTTTTGATGAAATTAATGGTAAAATACCTGGGATTGTCATGAACATGCATTGTACATATTTCATTTCATTCATGTGCATTACTAAACACTTATGATTGTACAAATTGTGATGTATGTGTATCTTGCATAAATGGGTTGTGCAGATTAAATGTCCGGATTCAAGCATTCCCAAAATTTGGAAGCTAATGCTAATCTAGAGCGTATTGTGAGTAGACTGAGATGGTCTCACTTTATTGTTTGTTATTTGAATTTTGTATTAATTGATTACTGAATCATTATGTGAATTTGATTGATTGCGTTGGTTTCTGGAAAGAAGGTCGGATGAATGTGATGTATGGATGAAATATTGAAGTGCTCATTGAATGTGAATTGGATGAACTAAGTGTACGTAATTTGATTGTTCAATGTGTCCTGAAAGTGCATCTGCATATGAATGAAAATGTGAATTCTCAACTTTAATGTTGAATGCCAGACTAAGGTCCGATGATATGGAAAAGTGATTGAATGAGATTATGCAAATGTGAAAGATGCATTCCATATCATTAATGCATGAAATATAATAGCAGTTATGACTTAAGTAGCTACCGATCAGAGCTTAAAGCTCATCGAGTGAAATGAGCCTCGAGCTCAGAAAGTGATTAAGAGCCTAAGGCTCATTATATATAATGACCCCTATCCCCATCAGATAAGGGACAGTTAGTAATGAGCCCGGTATCCAATGGATACGAGACAGTTCAGGCACTTGGTCACAATAAAGTAACAAATGGAAATTGGGTCTCATGTGTAATACATATGCATTATATGAGTGATTAAATTGTATTGAATGTGAAATGTGAAATGTTGTGAATGTGAATTATGTGTTATGTGACTGGGTGAGCCATCGATCATGGTCACTCACTGAGTTCGCAAAACTCACCCAAAATTTGCAAATAGTTTTCAGGATCAGAAGAATACCCTGTTAGGCAAACGGGAGTATCCTACTGCATACAAGTCAGATATAGAGGTCGGGATCAAATCGCATCTGCATTTGTATTTTCCTATTTTTGTATAAATTCTATATTCAAAAATTATTTTACAAATGTGTTGACATTGTAATGTAAAGAAATTCTGTCTAAAGTGTTTTGTATTTGTAATGGGCCCCAAGTGATTAGTGAATCTCTTATGAGTTGTGTACTGGTTGTTACGTGTAACTGAAAATGTTTATGAATGAAATTGGGCCCAATTTGGTTATGGATTTACGTACATTATGTTTGTGGTTTCAAAAAAAATTCTATACTGACTTTTGACTGATTAAGTGTTCTAGTATGCCACTCTCATAGGGCACGATCTCGGATATCACTTAGGATGTTAGGCACATGTCTTGCAAGAGTGGGATGGTACATAAGTGGTATCAGAGCCCAGAAGTACTATCTTATATGGGCATTTTTGAAATATGTGTCAAGTCACATGCATTTTGTCATGTCATAGCAGGCAGCGGCAACTGATCCCCAATATGAGTCACATGCATGAGCATTCCTTAAGATTTTGAGCTGTGAGAAGCACCAAGAAAAATGATAATCTGTCAGAATATAGGAAAAAGAAAGTTTGTGGATATCTAGAAAAGAGAAATGGTATATGGTTTGATATGATAGGTAGAGATTCACTGCTTTGGTATTGGTGGATGTATTATTGAATATGATGTCAATATTGTATTTTGATTGTATGTCCTCGAATGTGTTATAGATGTGAATACACAGTCATGGATTGTTTAAGGAAAATAGGGATATGAGCAAAAATAATGAGATTAAAGTATACAAGCAGAATAGAATGAGAAAACAAAAATATATATATTATGAACTTAAGAAGATGAACTAGTTGTTGATCTTCCTGACAAGAGCTATGACCCTTCGTGAGAAAATATTAGTGGAAATTGAGATCGAAATTTTGGGATGAATATGCATCTGTAACTCTGAATGGATTGCGAATATATATATGTAAGATGAATAAATGACAATAGGAAATGAGATGGAAATAAGGAAAGAGTAAAAAGGGAATGAAATAGTAATAAATGACTTAATAAGAAATGAATGATGTGTAGTAAGGAGAAAGTTAGAGATGCATATAAGAAAGGATTTTATGTAGGAATGAGATAAATAAAAAGATGACAAATCAAATAAGAAGAATTGATTTACTCGATATGGTAGTTAACCCATTACAAAATGAGGTAGCCTCAGAAGAGATAAATTCTGGAAAATTGGAGTAAAATTGGTGTTAGCATGTTGATAATGAGAGGAGGAAAGTGCAGGGCGCGATAGTGGCATGAAAAAAATAGGTTTCTGTCATGATCGTGTTGGGATACCCCAATCATGGGCAGGAATAAGGATAGAAATGTTGTCTAGAATCAATTGGAATTTAAGTATCATTAGCGAATGTTATTAATTGGAGAATTGACATAAATACATCTCTAGATAAGATGTGATGATTTTGGATGGTACATACTAAGGTATTAGAGTAAATGAATTTACTTAATGCCTCACTGAACCTTATTATAAAGGATGTTCTAATCATATAAGTTATGGCATAAATTGATCTTATTATGATATTATGAAAAGTTGAAATTGATCTTTTTGAGGTACTAAGAATAACTGATAAGTAATCATGGAAAAATAGTTGATTGATAAGGATTGAGGATAGTATCAAGAAATCTTCTTCCAAAGAAGAATTTCACTAAGATAGGTTCAGTAAACCAGGTGATTCAATTTAAGAATGATTAATGAAGGAATAAATTAGAAATGAGTAGTTAATGAGTCAAAAGTGAATATTGGAGTCATATCCCTAACGAAGACTCAAGCATAAGAGTTAGAAAATGCTACTAAGAGTGTATGCATTTTGTTGATGTAAAGTATCCAAA
Source organism: Erythroxylum guanchezii (assembly GCA_025629825.1). Lineage (NCBI taxonomy): Eukaryota > Viridiplantae > Streptophyta > Magnoliopsida > Malpighiales > Erythroxylaceae > Erythroxylum > Erythroxylum guanchezii. The sequence goes on along the minus strand of JAOTAX010000196.1, from coordinate 11,399,002 downwards.
TAAGTGATGGATTCTTGAATTTGAGGTGACAATAAGTATAAAAGATACAAATCAGATTTGGTGAATGTGTTACCAACAAAAGAAGTTAAGTTCACAAATAAATTGAAATGTATGGAGAAACTGGTATGAACTAACAGACATTAGAATAAGTCAATGTGAAATATGAGGAAATCTAAAGAATGAAGAAAATTATTTGAGAAAGATAAGTCAGTTGGGAAACTGAAAATAATATAAGAGAATACTACCTCATTGTGGTGTTAGATACTTAAAGCATTACGAGAACAAATCATGGGCACAAAGAGTTTTGGGTTATATTTGTTAGAGTTAACAATGCCCCTGACAGTATTATGGTATTGAAGATTAAAGTGATCTAAACAAAATTGGACCAATTAGTGACTATGATCATAGATGGTATTTTGAGTGTATTCAAAAAGTAAAGAGAATATATTGAATACTAGAGGAAAAATTTGTAAACTGTATGAGTGATGATTGTATAAAGAGTTTTTAAGGAACTATAACTCCAATGTTAATTATGCCATCCGGATTTGGAGATTTTGCATTATATACAATAGAGTTTCCCATTAGAGATTAAGATAAAATCTATTACAACATTATAAAGTGATTCTACGTACATAGGGACAATTAAAGCCTCATGAGCTGAATTTTGATATATGAATTGGAACTTGCTACAATAGTGATTGTTTTGAAAGTTTGGAGATTTATATGTAGAGAAACATTTTGGATATTGAGGTTATCAAATCTAGTGCGATAAAAAGTGTAGAATGTTAAACTGATAAAGGGAAAAGGAAGTATTATTAGTTATTGAAATTTAAAATCAGTTTTGCATAAAAGGATTAGCAAAACCCAAACTGAGGATTTAGAAATTGTGAATCTTCTCAAGGAAATTGAAAATGAAAATGAATTTTTGAGTTTAAATCGGAAGAATGATATTTTGTGGTTGAAATAAGAAGTATGTATACCCGATAAAGATGATTGAGTAAAGAGATTGTTAGAGAAGCGCATTAACAAGCTATGATATACATCCCTAGGAATACATTGAAAGGGAATTTGATGGCTAAAAATGTGGGGCCAAATGATTATAGGTATAAGTTGGTAATAGTCTTATCTATTAGAGATATGCTTAAAGCTTATATTTTTGGAGTTCATAAGAACGTGAGATCAATGTATAGTTCTAAGTGACTTTAAGCATAATAATCATTATCACATTGATATTATTAGAATATTGTATGAGTCGTTATACGACAAAGGAGTCATTTGCCCTTACATTGAAATAAAACGGGCTAAAAAAAAGGGAGGTTGAAGACCAGAATTGATTCGAGATATTGAAAAGGATGAAAGGAAGTTATAATAGAAATTAAGTGGCTCATAAAAGGCGAATGAATTTGGTGGGATAACATTGAAGTTATGAAATGTAGTGAGATAGACTTAAAATTTAAATGTATTAACACCGATGAGAAGTGAAAAAGATGAATTGTCTCTGAGAGTATCACCTTGCGAAGATATGCTCACATTGAGTACAAGATGTTCTCAGATTAGGAAAAAGGATAGACTAAGCCCAATATGAATTGGTTTGTAAGAAATTAGTATGAGTTAGTGTTACTGGTAAAAGGACGTCTCAGATCCATAATGTGTGATATATGTGTTGGACCCCGATCTTTAAGTGGAATTTAGAAATATTAAATGAACTTGAATGAGTGTTTTAGCATATGTTTTGTGTTATAGATGTATTTTATACTTAAAGGAAATTGATGAGAAAAGAATTGTTTGATTTTGATAACTTTGGGATTTGAATAGATTTGTATGGG
>JAOTAX010000196.1:11363325-11378189 GCA_025629825.1 Erythroxylum guanchezii | reverse complement strand
GCATGAATTGGGAGAACCATCGATGATGGTTCCTCATTGAGTTCGCAAAAACTCATCAAAATTTTGCACCTATTTTTCAGGCTTTGAAGAGTACCCCGTTCGACATGGGAGTATGTCTACTGTAGGCAAGTGAAAGATAGAGGTCGGGATCAGTTCGTGTCTGCATTAGTGTCGTATAATTGTATTCTGAAATTTCTGTAAAGGATGCTTGTAGTTGTAATGAGCCCAATTTGGTTATGGCTTTTTGTTCATTAAATGATTGTAAATTTTTGTTGAAGGATTGTAATAACTGAAACTGTTTAATTCTGAAACTAAGACTGTTTATTTCTGAACGTGGGCTCGATTGTTTATTGTCTTTTCCGCTCACATGAGAGTATTGAAAAAGGAAAAAAAAACAAGATTTGTCTGACCGACTGATGTAGTACGCCACCCTCACGAGGCACGGACTCGGATATCACCAATGATATCGGGTTCGGGTCACGTGGGAGTGGGGTGTTACAATTACAATAATGATTTTTAGGTTTAAGGGAGAGCTAGCTTCAAAGGTAATCTAGTAAAAGTATAGTACCTACGTTTTAAGGACACAATGGCTCAAAGGTCTAGTCAACTGATTTTGAAGAGTCTAGTTATAGTATTTTGGTCTAGCATCCTATTTCATGTTGAACATTTTGTATGGAGTTGTAAACTCTTGTATACTATGTAATGTTTATACATGAGTTATAAATTATAATGACATAATGAATGTTATGTTTGTGAATGAAATAAGAATGCTTGATCTTTGAAAGATCTTATGATATGTGTGATGTCATAAATAAGATAATATGTTTGCTCTAACGTGTCATTCCCGTAAGTTATGTGCTCAGATATGTTCTGGTATGCCGAGTATATGCTCTATGAGAGTGGTATGTTACATTTAAGGAGTTATGTGCTAGCTACTCTCACTATTAGATTCCTGAACAACTTTTGAGTCAGTACTTTTATGAAGGGCTATTGCTAATGGATAAGAGTATGATAGATGCAACTATTGGAGGAACTTTGGTAAACAAAACACCAAAAGCAGTCAAACAATTAATAACAAATATGGCAAAAAATTCTCAATTGTTTGGGACAAGGATGGACAAATTTGTTAAGCGCGTGAATGAGGTAAGTAATAAGAACTTTGAGGATAAAATTATGAATTTAACTACTCTAATTCATCAAATTGTTGTAGGATAATTGCAATCGACTCAAGTGAGAATATGTTCATTCTCTAGACATCTATAGATATGTTCTCTACATTTTAATAAGACTCTCTTCAAGAAGATAATGTAATAAGGGGATTTCTTAGCCAACCTAAACAAAAATATGACCCTTATTCTAATCATTACAATATATGATAGAGGGATCATCCAAACTTTAACTATGGCAATTAAGGAGGGCAACAATGATATCAACCTTATAATTTCAATAGACAAACTCAAGGCCTTATATATGCTCAATCTCAATCTTCAAATTCAGGTATGTATTTGGATGAAATTATTAAGGCACTTGTTAGTAATACTCAACAATTTCAATGGGAAACAAGAACAATTCTTTAAAACTTTAGAAATTGGATCATTAAATTAGCCACCTTTATCAGTAAATTGGAAGCGTTAGTATCAAGAAAATTACCTTCCCAAATAGTGGTGAATCCTAAAGAGAATATGAGTGTAAAGACATTGAAAAGTGGTAAGGAAATTAAATCTAGATCTTTCGTACCAATGGAGGTAAAAAAGCATGACAAAGGAGAAAAGAAAGATGAACCTTCAACTTGAGAATCAATAAAGGTAAAAAGATGATTCATTTTTAGTAATATCAACTCATGCATATGTACCTCCTTTTCCTTACAAGTTGTCCAAATCAAAAGAAGAGGAACATAAAAGAGAGATCAAACCTTCAGAAAGCTAGAAATCAATATACCACTTTTAGAAGCCATCAGGCAAATTTTAAAATATGCAAAGTTTGTGAAAGAACTATACACAAATAAATGAAGGTTGAAGGATAAAGAGAAAACAATTTTGGGTAAGAATATATTAGCTATGATAAATAGTAAATTATCAGAAAAATACAAAGATTCAAATATGTTTACACTTCTATGTGTCTTTGGTGATAAGAAAGTTAAGTGTGTCATGCTAAACTTAGGTGCATCTATTAATGTCATGCCGTTTTCAATTTATTGAACTTTAAATCTGAATTCTTTACAAGAAACCAATATGATTATTTAGCTAGCTGATTATTCGTATATGCATCCTATTGGTGTTATAGGGGATGGTTTAGTATTTCCAGTAAACTTTTACATCTTGAAAATGGATAGAGATAATGTTGAACATTTAGCTTCAATTTTGTTGGTAAGGTCGTTTATGAAGATGGCCAAGACAAAAATCAATGTGGACAAGGGTACTCGTTTCACTGAGTTTGATGGAGAGATAGTAAAGTTTAAAATTTTTGAACTAATAAAGTACCTTAATGATATTCAATCCATTTATCATGTTGATATGATGGATTCATTTGTACAAGATATTTTTAATGAAGGAAGTGTTGATGATGAGTCGGAGTTTAATGTTAAATAGGAAGTGAACAAGCAAGTTGATAAAACTTATGAAGTTAAAGAATCATTATCATCAAAGCTAATAGATTCGAAAATTTTAAGTTATGAAATTATTATAACACATAATAAGAAAATGTTGTCTTATATTTTGTAGGCTCCAAAGATAAAATTGAAGGACTTACCTAATCACCTAAAGCATGTCTATTGCAATCATCTCAAAAAGGTTGACTACAGGGCAAGAGAAAAGGCTAGTGACATTACTTAAGGAGTATAAAACTACAAACATGATTCTTTTAAAAGAGAATGCTAAGCTAATAAAAGAACCCTTTTACTAGTTTCATGAAAAGTATATTAGTTGATTCAAGTTACTTTGTTTGCATTATTTTAATTTTAATTTTTTATATAATGGGGGAGAAGTATAAAAAAAGAGAAATATCTTTTTTTATGTTCTTGTTTAAAAAAGAAGAAAACAATAAAAAGGATGCTATTTGAATTAAGTGAGTCTTGGACAAAATTTAGTAAAAACTTGTGTGGATAATTTTTTATGATTTCCTTTAATATATTTAACATAAAAATTTCTTTCATACCTTACCTAAGCCACATTATAACCCTTATTAAGTCCCTATGATTTATGTTTTAAGTTTATTTTTATTATTAGTGGAGATATGATTTGTGAGCAAGCAATTTGTGAGCAAGCTTATGGAAATAACTTGCTATGCCTTGATTTGAGAGCTTAACAAATTAAACACTTTGAGTGCATAGAGTGAAATCCATGAAAGGGTATCAAGTTTTGTTTCATTTGATTTTAATGGAATTGATGAAAGGACCCATCTTGGAGTTCCTCTATTGGAACCCGAGTGGAGCCCTCCCAATGACCCCACGGTAGCCCTCCAATTGATATCTAGCTCAACCGAAGAGTTCCTGCAAAGCCAAGCCGTTCAATTGTTAAAAACCATTTATACTTTAAAAGTTAAAAGCGCAGAAAATAGTGTGAATTTTTTTTAACTATCTAAAAATCCAGCAGCATAACGGGTGCTCCTTTTAAGATTCCCAATTTTAAAAAACTTGAATAGTAGGATTTAAAATACTCATAGTATTTCATATACCATCTTAACTTATAGAATAAGACCTTAGGTCCACATCACAAGCAACCACAAACATATAATTCTCAACATTTTAAAACCATAATAAATAAAGATTAATAAACAATATAAATAAAACATATATATTTTCATAAACACATACAATGTTTCTTAAAAATAGTTGGGCTTGAGTTTGAGATTTCTACCCAAACACTTACGTACCTCATTTCTATTGAGGATCAAAGCCCTCATAGTTCATTAAGTAAAATATATTTACATTCCTAAAAATAATTACAAGATCACACTTTTAAACCCTTTCCAAAATAATTTAAAAGATATATACAAATAACTAAGCCAATTTCAAGAAAACACATACATAGCAAAAACTACATAAGCACAGTAACACTCAACGATACAATTGATCCTGCGATCTCAGAGTTCATTAAGTAAAATATATTTACAATCCCAAAAATATTTACAAGATAACACTTTTAATCCCTTTACAAAAAAATTTAAAGCATATATACAAATAACTAAGCCAATTTTAAGAAAACACATACATAGCAAAAATGACATAAGCTTCAGCACCCGATGATACAACTGATCTTGTGATAGAATCCCAGCTATTGAAGCACCTGTATGCATACCTGGGGTGGTTTATTTAAAAACATAAAAATAAGAGTGTGCTAAACAAGAGCTCGATAAGTATTAATCATTTTACTAAAAATTAAAATATAACTAAAATATTCTCATACAATAATAAAGCTCATGGTAAAATAATTGCCATAAAAATCCATCTGTGCATTATAGAATCTGGTAATAAAATAACACTTCTTAAATCACAATTTCAATTTTTTTGAAATACTATTTCGAAATTAAACTCATAATATAAAAGTTTCCATTTTTCCTTTTCCTTTATCCTTAAACAATAAATAATGGTGGTAATAAGTTTTCTGAAAACTTTTATACTGAAAATAAGCCAACCATTAGAATTGGTACCATATGATGCCTAAGGTATATATGGCAAAGCAAAATTCCTACAATGCATATATGGCAAAGCAGAATTCCTACAACGCTCAGGTTGTATTTGCTGGCAGAGCCTCGTGCTTAGGCCACGATTTCGGTTTACGTAGCAAAATCTTGTATTGCATACGTAAAACTAGCCAATATATATCCAATAAGTACAAAGGGCAACTCATTGAACTACTGACAGACACAATACCACCCACTGTTAGTAACTGACACCCCCAAACACTGCCATGCACGTTTTAGGGTACTCTGACCGATAAATCTGTAATACCACCAAGGCATACCATAGGCTAAAAATTCATTTCCTTTTTATCAAGAAATAACATAATTTCAATGTAAATTCAAATCATATAAATTTTAACTTTAAAACTAAAATTCATATGTTGCTAAAACATAAACTTATATTAGCAATATTCACTTGTAATATATCATTTCACTATAAAATAAAATCCATTTATATAAAATCAATTTAAAGTGCACTCACAATTTGCTAGTTTCCTTTTCACCACTTCGAAATCCTTTAATTGGCTTAATTTTCCCATCCGAAAACCTAATACAAATACATTCAACTCCTTAATACATTTTCCAACTAAATACACCATAAACCATTTCAACTTCATTACTTTCCATATACACTCCATATACTAATTTTTTTTCCAATTAATAAAATAACACTTCATTTAATAATTCCAATGCCACAAATACATGTAATGATTATCCTTAATCACATTCACATGGTCATTGCATAATAACCATACTTTTATACCAAAAATGCCCTTAAGGCTAAACTTAACATATTTTACATTAAACTTTTCCAATTCAAGTCTATTTGATTTCTAACACTTAAAACCAATCCAAATTAACTTTGATGACATTTTAATACCCACATTTAAGCCATAAAATTTCATTAACAAATTCTTACATAATCATGTACCCTTGGTTGATTGAATTTCAACCAAAATCAATTCTTTTTCATTTCTTTACTTCATTAACATCAAAATCATGCTATGAACATCATAAAACATCAAAATGGAAATTTGAATCATATCACATTAAAATCCCTAGCCATGGCCAAAATTTCATCTAATAATTTCTATGGCTTTTCTTCCATTCTTTCATCTTTAAACTAACTTTCCAATGTCATTCATTAATCTTAAATCATAAAATGGCAAAATAAAACACTTAAGGCAATGGATCTCACCTTTGACTAAGGTTACACACACTAGTTTTCTTGATTTTCTTCTCCTAATCAATTCCAATGTAATAAAACCTTGATATCGCATCATAAGGGTGCAATTCACACCATCAAAACCAAATCTAAACTATAACACAACAAATCCAATTTTTTAACAAAATTAGTAAGCTTACCATCCCAATTTCTTCTTCCTCTTCACTTGGATGGCTATGGGATCTTGTTGGATACTTGATTGGAGTTGGAAAAGCATGAAAAACTCTTTGGATCACTTATCCATGGCCTAGCCAATCCTCTCTCTTCTCATTTTTCTTTTATTTTCTTTTTTTCTCTCTTTTCCATCCGTTTTCCATCAATTGTTGGCCACACCCTTTTAAAGAGATGAAATTTTGCTTAATCACACTTTTTGCCCACCATTTCCATTAATGACATGTCATAATTACACCTTTACCAAAACTTCGCATATTTATACTTTAACCCATGCCACTTGTCACCATTTAATTGGTTACTTTCTAATTACACCTTTACCAAAACTTCTCATATTTATACTTTAACCCATGCCACTTGTCACCATTTAATTGGTTACTTTCCAAAACAATTAATTCATGGTCATCTCATGAAAATCTTTCCATGTAATGCACGTATGGAATTTGGATGCATTTGGTTTGATAAAAGGACCATTTTACCCCTTTTTTAAAATTTAATGCACTTTATGCCCAAATAAATTCCAAAAATAATCTATGGTCACCCTAACTTCAAATTGAGTCGTAAATACTCTAATTACACATAAAACATTTAAATTGGGTGCTTGAAAAAATTTAACGGGAGAAAAAATCACTAATTTCCATTATTTTTCAGTAAAGGGCATTTTGGTCCAATAATTTCATATCTCTTGAAATCTATTTGAATGGACCTATTCTCACTCGAATACAATCCTTTTTTAGACTTTATAATCTTTTTCGATAATTTCTGATCATTAAGGTCCGCTCGTCAAAAGTTTACTATCCATAGATACTATTCACTAAAAACATTATTCATCCAGAAACGACTAAAAACTTTCCTCCTAAGGTACTATGTCTAGGGTTCCACACATATAAACACCTTTAGATCTCAAAATGACCATTTACCCTTTACCGAATTAAACTATTAAAATTTTCTAAATAAATAGAAAAAATTCTATATTATTATAAACCTCAAATTAATCAATATACTGTAACTAAACCTAAAACCCTTCAATTGCTTGCTTAGAAAAATTTAATTGGGCACAATATCCTTAAAATCCACTATTTTTTAATACAGGTCTTTTATCAAGAAATTTTTAGATTACCCGAATTTTATTCAAACAACCTATGTTTTGACCTGTTTCAGTTCCTAGGGACTCCAATGCTAATTCAGGAGCTTTTCATCATATTTCAAAATTGTTTAGTAACTTTTTTGGTTGCTCGGAAGAGTTTTTAGATTGAATCCAAAAATTACTAAATGTCACCAAAATTGTCTGAATTTCATTCAAAAGTGTCACCTAAATCTCCAAAACACATTTCAAGGCTTTTAAAGCACATTCAAACTCATTCCACAGATTTTTGGAGTTTTTAGAAAATTTCAAAAAAAATTTAGTCAAGTGCATAACCATCTTCGGTCTATCTGTGATCTCTGTTATAACCTCAATAATATATTTAAACGCTTAAATTACTCTATATTAGTGAATATATAAAACCAATTAAATTGGCCTCACATAATATCTTAAGCTAGTATGGTAAAACGGTCATTTAACATGGTATCAGAGCATAAGTGGTCGGGAGTTCAAATCCTACCACCCACCTATTATTCAGCACAAGGTAGAATGAGCTTGTGCAAGTTTCAAGCCCAAAGGGCTTTCATTTGAAGGGGTGTGTTAGTGAATATATAATACTAATTAAATTGGCCTCACACAATAGCTTAAGCTATTGTGGTGAAACGGTCATTTAACACTCTAGTATACCATAAATAGCGCATACTCTATAAAACATGTGTACAACTCAATACACAATCAAAATAGTATACTAAAATTGATGAGATGCCATATTTTAATTCTAAAAATGTATCCTATAAGTGTGTGTTCTCTCAATTGTTATTTTATCCTAAACCTTAAATGTGTATTAGCTTTTGGGATATTTTTGGACAACATGAAAGACGATCAGACATAGTTATGAGAATGATTGATGCATTAAATTGACATATGCTTGAGGATAAGCATGAGTCCAGTATGGGGAAATTTGATAATATGTTATTTTTTATATTAATTAGAATTATCTCTTTTGTTTTTATGATATTTTGGTGTTTAAATAGAAAATTTAATATATTTTTTATTTTAGGATGTGACAAGTGGACATTGCATGAAATTGGAGCTGTATTGGTCAAAATCACAAATTTTGAAAAAAGTGGACAGATTACTATGGTGAATAAGGTGAGATCATGCCTAATGTCATATTCACTACAAGAGTTGCAATTCAATTAGAAAACTTATTTTCATCCTTATTATATAGGGATTAAGGTTTGGTTTAGATAGGAATCTTTGCAAGATAGAAGTAGATTAGAAGACAAAAACATGTCTACCACTTTCACTCATCATTATATTTTTGTCTCTTTGTAATTTTCTTCTTTCACGTATCATTCTTTTTTTTGTAATTTTCTCTCAATCTTTCATCTTTTCTTCGATTTTTGGTGTTGGAACTAAATCTATGTATGGCTAAATCCAAATATTTTGAATCAAGGGTATTCAAAACTCTAATTGTAACCTTGTGAGGTTTTGTTCTAAACTTATATTCAATGATTTAATTCAAGTATTTCTTGTTTTTATGTTCTTATATTTCGTGAAGAATTAATATTGATTGATCTGACAAATTGATTTCATGTTGATTATTCTATAACTATCCATAAATTCAATGACTTGTAATTATCATGAAGGATTGGTACAATAGTAACTAGGTTATTTATGAAGTTGTTTATTTAACCTATGAGAAACAAGAAAACTAAATTGAGTAGCTGTAACTATCTCAGTTATTTAATTTAGAATCTAGTCTTTTTCACTAAGCTTATTGTTATCATTTAATTGATATGAATGCTATCATACCCAATCAATTGATGGTAAGTTTTGGTTTGAAATTTAGGTTTGAACCAATTAATTTAGGAAAATTTAAGAGTTATTATGGCTATTCCTAATATGTTTTAGACTAACTGCATGAATTATAAAAAATATTCTTTGTAGACCAATGATCAATGTTACAATTAGATGAGCTATTTTCCTTAAATCGAAGTTAAGTACTCTTAAATTTCTCACTTTTACATGTAGTTAATTTGTTTTGGTTCCTTGTTAATTTTAGTTAATTAATCACAAGCCCCCACTTTCTTTTGTTAATTGAAATTAAGAAATTAGTTTTTAGTTATCTTGAGATTCAACTTGGTTTCACGACTACTATAAGAGTTTAAAAATCAGAACTAATTTTAAAGGCTTTGACAACCCGACCAATGATGTCTAGTTGAAGAACAAGTATAATAAATTGAGGGTTTGGTTGAAGAATTTCAAAATTTTACTTAAAGAAGTTGGGATCAATTATAACTATTTCACCAATGAAATTGATATCGTAGATGCATGTTGGGATAATTTATTTAATGTAAAATATTAATTTACTATTTGATAATCATATAATAATTTTTTAATGTACAATTTTCTTTATTGTAGGTGCATAAAATAGATCACAAGTTCAAAAAAAGGAAGCATGAAATTTTCAAACTTATATCATGTTTTTGGAGATATTACTAATTAGTTTGTGTGCACATCCATCAACTAAATCTCTTTTAGTCTGTAATGGCACCCAAAAGATAGTGAATTGGGTATTGATAAATTTTAAACAAAATATTACTTATAACTTAATGTGTTAATGAACATAATTTATTAAAGATAAAAAATAAAAAATTTTAATAACACGCTTAATAATGTAAAAAGAGTGAGGAAAGAGAAATGCAAACTGATTTATAGTAATTTGACAAATAACCTTGTTTACATCCACTCCCAATACTCTTCTTGAAATTCAACAATTACTCTTCTTTGAAGGCAAATAATAACATTGTATAATCTTTTCTCGGCAAAGAAGAACCCTTTTACAATCTTCCTCAAAGGTGAAGAGGAACCTTAATATCATTTGGAGCACTTCTAAGTACAATACACAAAACACCACCAAAAGTTTACAACCTAAAATATCTCACTTTATCACTTTTATAACTCTAAATAGGCTCACTTAGTCAAATATGAGACAATGAATACCCAATTGCTTGAAAAATAATTAGACATGTGTATATGAAACAACCAAATAATTTTCTAAACAAGAATCAATGTGAAAATATTTATTTATATGATTTTGAGACCTTTACTAATCATTGGAGCAAAAAACTAACTATTATAACTTCTAATTCTAGCTCACTGGTCAACCAATATGCATTTTGTGCATAAAATTTACTAGTCATTTCTTATCGGTCGACTAATATGTCAATAAATATTGTTATAAACTTTTAGTTCATCAAATTTTACAACTTTAACATATATTGGTTTACTTCTAACCCATATTAATTTGCCAATCCCTTCAAAACAAGATTTTAATAAATTAAAATGATCAAACTCAATCTATCTAATATAATTATAACTTAAACACTTCTAAAAATATTCCTCAAACAATGTTTTAAGGTTTAAGAGCTTTTCTTTGAAACTAAAAAATTTAATTTCTCATAATGATTGAAAAAACTTATGCAATAAAGTAAGATAAAATGTTTATACATGGTGAGTCTTTAAGATTATCAAAGTGACAAAATGAGATTACAATTAATACTATAAGATATGGAATAACCTTGATATGCCTTGATCTTCTTTTGTTTTTGACTTAATCTCCATTTTGGAAGCTACAAACTTAAAAGTTTTATTTATCATCTTCATGAACTATCTTCTTGAGTTACTACTATATCTTGTTCTAATATTGCTTCTCATGAAAATAATAAACTCATTAATAGTAATTATATTTTGTTATCATCAAAACATCAATTAGAACCTCCCTTAGTTTAATAATCTCTATAACATATTGCAAAAGAGGAAAATAGTATTAAGTTTGATAAAGTTTCTTCCTTCAATGAAAAGAAGACCAAGTTATAAATTCTCCTTTTAAGAAAAAAATATCCTAGAAATAAAAAATGAAACAAGGACATATTCTAACATTATAGAGAAAACATCTTGGGTATAATTAATGAACCGTTAAAAAATGGTGATGTTAATGAAGTTGAACTTTCATTAATTAATCAAGATATTAATATAATGAAAGAAGGTGTGCAGTATAGAAAAGCAGTGAAGGCTTTATATGATTCTCCACTTTATAGGGAGATTTTTAAGGACATACTAGATGCAAGGAACTTAAATTGAATTCTTTCTCGTTAATTATATTTTAATGTTATCGAGTGTTAAATTGTTATTATTGTAAGCACTTTCATATTAAAACTATTCTATGATTTGACCATCTTGACTAAATATTCGATATAAACTTTTTAGATTTATATTATATGTTTTGTTGTTTAAGGATAACTTTAACATTTATATTTAATGTCTTTGTTAGTTATTAAATATTATTATTATAGATACATAGCCTCTTTATTAGATTTAAATCATATTTAGATGATGAAACAATCAAGATAGTTTTAATTTGTTTAATTGTGGAACAATATAAAGATTTTGATTTAAAGAACCAGTTATGTAAAAATTTTGCTTGATCAAGTCATAATTGAATATTGAAACTAACAAATGGGAATCTTACAAAGATTTGTGAGAACTTAAGAATGAATAAAATAATCTTTTTAAGCTTATGTAATATATTAAAATGTTTAAGAAGCTTAAATTTAACTAATCACTTAATTGTGGAAGAGCATATTGTAATTTTCTTGATGAAGATAAGAATAGTAAGACATCAAAAAGTTAATGCAAAATGCTTTTAACATTCGACTTAGATAAATTCAAAGTATTTTGGAAAACTTTTTTTTATGTAATTAATCATTTTACCAAAAGAGTCATTGCTCTACCATCATTTATGAATACACCTCTTAAGATTTAAGATAATTCAACAACCTTTTTATATTTTTAAGCATATTTATATACTTTATTACTATTTGTATTATTCTTTTATATTTAATAATCATTTTAATCGTACAATTATATTTTTGTGGGACTATAAAGAAGCAATAGATGATACACATATTAATGCATACAGTGAAACCATATGGGGGTAAAAAATTAATTTAACACAAAATAATTTTTTATATTTCTTATTTTACATATGTTTTCATATATGTAAATGATTGGATGTGAAAGTACTACAAATGACTCTCGAGTTTTTTTAGAAATGGTAACAATTCTAATGAACCAAGTTCCTATGCCTTAATAAGGTATTACTTTATTCTTAACAAATATAGTAAAAATAATTACTATTTATTATTTTTTGTTTATATTATGTTCTTTATATTTTTAAATAAATTCTATTGAGCTTACTCAAGCTACACTAATATGCATGTAATTCTTTCATCATATCAAAGCTAAAGAAATTATTTATGGGATTACACAGAAAGATCTCAAGGTTCACAAGAATTATTTAACTACAAATATTATTTAATGTGGAATACTAATGAAATATGTGTTAATGTTCATTTAAAGAAAGATTTCTCATGCTTTTTAGCATGTCAACCCCTTGTCCTTCCATTGCCAATACTCCTCTATCATATGGAAAAAAAATTCAACAACTATGTAACCTCTCCTCTCCATAGTTAAATTGTCTAAAGCTCATTGATTAGATTAGTCAAAGAAATAATATACACAAAGGTGACTTTTTAACATACAAAATTTCGTTTGGAAAAACATTTTATGTCATTTGGAAGGAAATGAACCATATAAATTTTCAAGGAAAAGAGCTCAATAACAACTAAAGTAAATCACACGTTAGTATAGACTTAGTATTCAATGTACAAAACGCACAAGAAGGGTGGTTGAATTGCGTGTTCTTTGTCAGTAATCCCCTTTTATATGAACTTCTTGAAAAACTTGCTTTTTCTTAAAAACTATTGAAAGTCAGTATTATGAAGTATCGCAATTTATTTGTAAATGCGTGTGTAAGACAGTAAGAGTAAATGTTTGAGAGTTGAGAGTGAGAATCGACACGGTAGATTTATACTGGTTCACCCCAAACCGTGGGCTACGTCCAGTCCTCAGAATCCTTTCTGAGATTTCACTATACTTCACAAAGATACAAGTATTCTTTTCTCCGAGCCTCTTCAGGTCTCTTACAGCAAGTATTCTTTTCACACTTAGCCTCTTCAGGCTATCTGCTTTTGTTCTTTCTACTGAAAGATGTTTCGAGCTTTGTTACAGACAATAGTAGCTCTAAGTTTATCACACGGAATAAAATTTCTAGCTCTTTTGAATTTTTCACTAACTTTATAACTTCTTCAGTCTTCGGCTCCGACTCGTATTTATAGCCTTCGTCTTCAATTGCTTCTTGATAACTGCTTCTTTCTTCTTGTTTCTTGATCTTTGAAGAATCAGTTATTCAATTGAGTTTTGTAACGAACTTAAACTAATAATCATCTGACGTGGTATCAGGTCTTTCGTCTCAGTTTCTTCTGTCTCACTTTTATCGACTCATTTTTTGGCTTTGGCTTCCGTCTCATTTTTTTTCGTCTCATATTTGCTTCCGTCTCATTTTGCTTCCATCTCATTTCTTCTGTCTCATTTTGTATCTGCTTCCGTGCCATTTTCTTCCGTCTCAGTTTTATATCTACTTCTGTCTCATTTTCGACTTTGGCTTTCGTCTCATTTCTTCTGTCTCACATTTGCTTCTGTCTCATTTTGTATCTGCTTCCGTCTCATATCTTCCATCTCATTATTTGTTCTTCATCAAAATTATTTAAACGTAAAGTCATTTTGACTTAACAATCTCCCCCTTTTTGATGATAACAAATAATCATAGTAGTAAGAAAGAATTTATTATTACTAATATGGTAGACAGTATATGACTATATGCACTTAAAAAATAGTCTTCTTCTATTCTTCTCTTCTTCTCTTCATCTTCTTTTCGCTTCTCTTTCTTCTTCTCTTCGTCTCTTCTTCTCTTCGTCTCTTCCTCCCCCTATCTTTGTCATCATTTCTTTCTCCTTTTCTCCCCTATCCTTTTCTCCCCCTATTTGTTATTGATCAAAAATAATTATGACCGTAGATGCTTCATTATTTCAAAGAACATTTCCTTCATTTCCGTGCGGAGTGACTTAAGGTCTTGTCATATTCGAGCTACTTCTTCTCGTAAGTCACTTACTGAAACTTGCCAATCATCATCCTTCTGTTGTTCTACTTCAATAGCAATAGTAGTGCTATATGCATCTGAAGTTATAACAATCGATTCACTGATTATAAGGCCAGGAGGTTGAACAGATTGGTTCGGTTCCAGGAGATGAAGATCATCAGGGATGGTTAGACGTGGAACTTGTCTTCCAAATAGGTTTAGAACATCTCCAATTGAAGACACAGTACTTAACAGCCTAATGTGCATAATCAGGTGCATAAGAGTCTCGATTGAGTAGCTGACCTCTCAAATCCTAATAGATCTGTACTATCCTGCTGTGATTTTACTAACTACCTGAAAAGAATCTTCAGCGGTACGCCGACCACAGTTGCTTCCTAAAGCTTTTAAAATGTAGTGGGAAACGTAGGTTCCACTCTACTGAGCTGCATAACATGCCTCATCTATGTCCCTCACTTCAGCTTAGATCTGTTCTTCTGTCAAATCATTTGATAACCCTTCAGGGTATATTTTCTTCTTCCCTTTTTCGTCATTACGAATAATGTAAGCTTTAGGTTGAAATTTAGGCACAACCTTGATCACAGTTCTCTTTGTGATTGGAAAAATAGTGTACTTTTGCCTTGACATCTGCGTGGGGTATG
>JAOTAX010000196.1:11326735-11338918 GCA_025629825.1 Erythroxylum guanchezii | reverse complement strand
ATTGTTTAGTATACTTTAAATATTATTTAGCATAAATAATGTTATTATAAAATAAAATATAGTTAAAATTAATAAAAAGTACTTTTTTTTTAATGTTGTCAAACAGTCTACTATATCAAGCTCTTTTTAAAAAGCTGTTTATTAATTGACAGCCAAACAGTCAACTGACTTTTTAGAAAAGCTCTTTTCAAAAAAGCTCTACTGACAAAAGCTCATCCAAACAGGCACTAAGTATAAACCTTGGCAATAATTTTAAGCCTTATATTGTTAAAATTTTCCATTTGAGTTGCGTTTAGTTTTAAAAAGTCATTTACACCTAACTCATTTAGAATCTTCTAGCAATTCAATGAAATCCCAAACTTCATTATCATCCATGAACTTTAAATCATTTTTCATGTCACTAATCCATTTTTCAAACTCTACATATTTTATGGCTTACAAAAATGAAACTAAATCTCTATTAATTCCAATATCATCATTTGACTCTTATAAATAAACCATCTAATCACTTAAAATAGCTAACTCTTTTTCTTTGAGATCTTCTCAAACGTTATTTCTTGTGGTTCATATATGATAGGTGGTTGTGAGTTAATTTCTTATAGGTGTGATCCTTTATTCAAATAACGTTTAATATTGTCTAAATTTTCTTTAATTAACAGAAAAATAATGGGAGAGACTATGGATGAAGAAGCTTTTACGGATAAAGGAACATTTACATTTACTTTTTTGATATCCATATTTTATCTTTCATTACTCCCACTAACTTTACCATTCTTAATGAGTATGGTATATATAGTTTCCATAATTCTAGGACTATGATTTAGGCAATTAAAATTAAATCCTTTAGATTTCTTTGGGTAACCTATAAAGAAACCATTAATCTTTCAAGAATCTAATTTCCTTTCATGTGGATTATAGATTCTTGCCTTTATTAGGCAACCCCAAACATAAATATTTTTCAAACTAGGTATACTTTCAGCCTGTAATTCAAAAGGTGTTTTTGGAACTATCTTACAAGGGACCCTATTTGATAAATACATAGCATTTTTAATGGTTTACATTTATATAGACTTAAGTAGCGAAGAGTTAATTATCATTCTCTTAAACATATCTATTAATGTCCTATTATGTTTTTCTCTCACACCATTTTATTAAGATGTGACTAGCATAATAGACTGTGTAAATATGTCATGTTTGTCAAGTAACTTTAAAAAGGGATATGGACATTGTTCTGATTCATCATGTTTCCTATAGTATTCACTACTCTATTAGATCTTACAATTTTCACCTTTTTGTCTAATTACGTTTCAACCTTAGTTGTGTATATATCTTAAGTGCATCCATTATTTAAAGGCATCCACTATTTAAGTGCATCCATATCATGAGAATTCAATGATAAGAAAAGAAATATTTTTCTCTATTAAAAGATGGAACATTAAAAGGTCTACAAACATTAATGTGTATAATATGATAAAATGGTTCAAATCATTATAGATGCATGGATTAACTAAATTGTAAAATGTCTTTTGAAGACTTCAAATCTATTCATTATGTTGGGAGAAAAATAACACAACTCTCAAAAAATAAAACTAAATACCAGCATCGAGAAATAAATCTTCAAATTATAGCAGTAGAACAATACGAGAATAAGAAACTCAACAAAGAAACAAACACCAAGATTTAATGTGAAAAACCCTCTAATGTAAAGGCAAAAACTACGGGATAAACCGACAAATAAATCCACTAAAATCAATAAGGAATTATAGAAAAAGTTGATCTCTCAACCCCCCCACAGCAACAAGTTGTTGCACAAAGTTTCATGATTGAAACCAAAGTTCATATCTCAATCAACAAACCCTCAAACTAATTCCAAAAACAATCAAACAATGATGAAAATCTAACCCTCTTTACCCTCTCTCTATTTTTCTTACTTTTGGACATTGTGACAACACTCACTATCTCTTCTCTATCTCATGTATGGAGCAAGGCTATAATAAGGTATTTATAGGCCCCTCAGACTTACCATTCAAAATTTTAATTGAACTGAAGTAACTAAATCACTTCTTATCCTAATCAGATTTCATCAAATTATCCAATAAAATAATATCCCTATCTAAATAGAACTCTATCTTACTAATAAGATAAAAGATTATATTTAACTAGGAATGATACATCCTTATCCACGAAGAACTTCAGTATATTCAGATGATCCTCCCACACGATTTTTATTTTTTAGAGTTGATGTCTATCTACTGTAATCTTATCCGTCATATCATCCAAGATCCAAAAATAGGGTTGGATACTCAACAATCTCCCCCTTTAGCCGAAATATTGGAAGACAAGTTATTCTCCATCATCTACTTGAGATTCATCTCCCATGCTTATTTATGGGAGCCAATTTAGTTAGCATATCAACAACATTCAAATATGTATAAATATTCTTTAACGTTAATTGTTGCTCTTCTATCACAAACCTCAACAAATGATATCTAACATCTTCATAAAATGCAACCTCTTCCACATCCTTAGGCTCCCCCTCAGTAATAAGTAACAAGTACTCAAAACTTGGATACCTTTTAGAAAGTCTATTCTTCCTTATCGACTTTCAAAATTGCGTTTCATCAGCTGTTGTATCCCATTGCTTCCCTATTCATTATCCTCAATAAGACCATAGATATCTGAATGCATCAACTCTAATAACTCTGACTTCCTTGCAAATCTTCTCTTAAAAGGGACTCCATGTTGTTTTCTAGTCAAACAATGTTCGCAAGGATTAACCAGATGTGAGTTCTTAACTGGGATAAGGGATTTTCTAGATAGCAACTTTAATCCCTTTTCACTCGTCTGTCCCAACTATTGATGCCACAGATTTGGTGAAGATTTCTCTTTGGTTATGTATAGTTCTCCACTACCACACACCTTAAAGTGTGTCATATATAGTGAGAAACAAAACTCTCCTCGGGTTACCGTCATTGCACCTCTAGAAAATTTTCACTTCCTATCCTCAAAAATGTGCTTAAATCCTTTTTGATCTAACACATTCACTGATAAGAGGTTCAGCTTAGATCGGGGATATATCATACATCTCTCAAGGTCAGTAAGTATCTGACATTTGTTTAAACCTAGATATCACTTATACCAACTATGTTGGCGGAGCTTTGATTTTCCATCTTGACGTTCCCAAAATGTTTGCTCTTATAGCTTGAGAAGTACTCTTGCTTTGGAACATAACGATAAGATGCTCCCGTGTCGATCAACCATTTTGAACCAACATTGTTGACATGGAAGCTTTCACTAGTTGCACAAACAAGTGTCACCTCATCATCCATACTTGAAACAATTATAGTTATTACTCTTATCATCATAATCATCCTCATCCTGATGAGCTTCCTTTTTTTGATCCCTCTTCCACTTATAACAAAACTTTTTAATGTGTCCTGACTTATCGAAATAGTAGCATGTCTTTACGTATTTATCACCTTTAGACTTTGAATTATTTTTAGACTTGTCATGACCACTGTGCCCTCTACTTTTGTTCCTCCCCTTGCTTTCTATCACGAAAGCCTGCATGTTGTCAACTTCAATCTCGCTTCTTCTAATTTCTTCATCAAACATACTCTCTTTGATTACATCCAAAAAGAGCACACCTTCAAGAGTTGAGTTGTTAATCGTCACCACGAGTGTTTCCTAACTATCCGGTAATGAACTCAACAGGAACAAAACTTGGAGTTCTTCATCAAGAATGGTCTTCAATATAGTCAACTTGTTGATTATGTCCTGGAAATTACTTAGATGCTCCGACACTGATTTTCCAACCTTCAACTTCAAGTTCATAAGCATCTTAATCAGAAAAGCCTTGTTGTGAGCAGTCTTCCTTTCATATAGACTTTCTAACTTTTTCAATAACTCAAAAGGATATGTTTTTTTGAGAAACACGGTTGAATATGTTGACGTCAATCGATTGTCTTATAATGCCTAAAGTTTCCGCTTTATCTTTTCCTATTCTTTGTCGGACATCTTTTCAGGTTTTGAAGAAATATCATCCTTCACACCTCTATCCACAACAATAGGATCAAAAAGATCCCTACAATACAGAAGGTTCTTTATCATAGGCCTCCAAATTGAGTAATTTGATGAGGTTAACTTAACCATAGAGTTACTTACACCTTCTATTATGATAGCTCTGATAATACTTGTTGGAAGAAAAATAACATAACTCTTTAAAAAGTCAACCAAATATCAACAGCAAGAAATAACTCTTCAAATTGTAGTAGCAGAACAATACGGGAATAAGAAACTAAATGATGAAACAAATACTATGATTTAATGTGAAAAAACTCTCCAATATAGAGGAAAAAATCACAAGACAAACTAACAAATAAATCCATTAAACTCAATAAGGATTTACAGAAAAAGTCAATCTATCACACAGTAGCTACTGAACTGAAGGTCCCCCATTTATCCTATAATGACTGCCATGAGGATTAGGATGAAGTTATGGAGAGAATGTCTGATTTGAACATTAGCGCAGATTTCCAGTGTCTAGTCATTATGTCAAGTGGGTGATCCAAGAAGCTCCATGTGACGGCCAATTTTAAGGCATAGTTTATTCGGGCATTTTTGCGCATGTACATCCTTTAACAAGCGACGTGATTTTGAAACCAAATTGAGTGAGAAAAATGAATCTCCTACTGCACCCCTTCGGCTACAAACAGAGTGGCTGCGAGGGATTCTACGTTTTTCCCTTAAGACAACAACCATGTTTTGTATTTAGACTATGGCCCAATAAAGCACCATCTACGAACAAATGTTTCCTATATCCCCACTGGAGCTTACTTAGGCTAGTGAAAGTAAGGGCCTTGATAGTAAAATTGAACATTATATTCAAGGCCTTGAAAGTTGGACTTACACGGCATAGCCTATCAGTATCACAATCCTGATTGGACTAACATACACTAATCACGCTGGATGGCTGATTTAACGGTAGAAAATGTCCCCAAGTTCATGAACGAAAGAGGCTTTAAGCTTGGCAATGGAAACAAAACTATGATCAAAGGAACCTGAACAAAGTACCTTGAGTGGCAGAAATGTGCTAAAGTTTTGACAGAATTTTTAAAATATCAACTGCAACAAGGTGCATGACCGTGGATGTGGGGTAGTGACTTGTAATAATAAGATAAAGATAGAAGATTAAATGATACAATTAAGTCCCGCTGTTAAGCACACGATCTCTACTTAATTGGAAATGAACTTGTTAAATTAAATAAATATAAATTTTGAAGCATGTTTTAACTTAACGTCATGTATATACTAGAAAGCCTCCATATATACATGGACTTTGTACAGGTATTGCTCAATTAAACTATTATTTCACTTGCTCGGTCATAAGTCACCACCTGAGTAACTATAATCTGTTCTGAAATGATGCAGCCTAGGAATCCCCAAACTTCAAAGCCTCTCTCTCCACTATGGAAAATAAACTTCTTCCTGTTGAATCCTTTTACTTAAAAAAAAAGGCCGTTTTCCAATTTGTTCAATCGTGCGCCTGTACCGTAGAGCCTAAGGAATTTTTGCACAAATTAGTTTAACATGAATGTCACGAATTCTCTCGGAAGGATTTGACGGTTTTGATTGCAGTATAAATATGATAGTAGATTCATGATTCCGATGTTTCAGCTATGATTGTTGTCATAAAGCATTCTGTGATATAGTAACTCTACTTACGTTTGAATAATTTCATGAATGAAACTTCTTTAAACTTTAATCTCTTCATAAGTGGAATATTCAATATCAAATATGATAACATCCCTTTTTATGTATTCCTTTCTATTTACTGGAGTATGATATAGGCACTAATTATTTACTAACACTTGCACTAGTTACCCTGTGTAGATTAATGCAACTCTTTTCATGTGTAAAGGTGACCAAGTTACTGTTAAATTTGTGATACCATGAAACAATGTTATATTAAGAGTTAATACATCAAGTAAAATTTTTAAAGTATTTATACCATTATAAATATGGTTATATATGTTTCTTATTACAATTCAAGTGCACCAAAGTTACGCCTTTCCTGAACACAATTCTTGCAAGCGAGAGCTCTTGCTTAATGTAGCCTAAAAAAGGGTATAGTAACAAAATTGATCATTACCTTATATAGAATCAAAACATCATTGTACTAACATGTCTAAAAGCTGTTCAATCAGTGACTACATTGTTATCGGTGCTTAAAGCACACAGTACCAAAAACAGTTTAAAACGTAACTTCAAAGGCACATCGTACAAGATCGCATGTCTGTGTTAAGGCCACTTTTGATACTGAAATTTGGAGACCCACAATATGATTCTGCTATATTTATCGTGGAAAGGATTTGTAAAAGCCAAGGTTTACGCAATGCCCCTCACCACTACCACTGGTCGTTAAATCCTTTTCATGCCTCCTAACTTGTGGTCCCTAACTAGTCTATAAATAAAAGAATAGGTATAGATGCACACTGCCGACAAGTTTAAATATATTCTCAAATGTGGCTCCGTGGGAGATTTCACTTTTCCTTAAAAGTAGAATCCTTCAGCTTGATCCCTCAAAAGTGTACAGGAGAACTTGTATACGAACAGTTTCGAAATGATAAAAACTTGTCATGTAAAAGGTAACATTGTACTATGCTACAATACTTGCTTGATGGATTCCATATAAAACCATTTCGGACTGAAGCGCCCTATCGATTAGTTCCATTTACTAAAAGCAAATTGAGTTATTTCTACAGCAATATATTATATGTCTGGTCCCATACCATCTCAACGAAAGATAAAGGTGCTGATTTGGGGGGACATGAGCATAGGACTTACTGGCACAGATTTCATTGATCCAAAATTATGTCCAAGTTTATCAAATTCAATGAACCTCTTCACTGGATTCAATTCTTAGTTGGGCGATGAATTGTGAAATTATCTAGTTGCAAATTAATTATTCAGTTTGCTACCTTGCAAAGTATAAATTAATTAGCTGACACGATGGTATTCAATTTCATAATTTGTAGGATGGTGTTTAAAAAGAAAGTAATATGTGATATTATTGGTTCAGTCAATCCAGTTTCATATTATATGGCTAGTTAGTTTTCCAATGCTTGGAATATATATATTACCTCTCTGAATAAGCTAAGTCAAACGAGATTGTGTATGTTAGACTTAATTTATTCATCAGATTGGATTGGTGCTCAATAGAGGCGACTGTCACCTTGACTACAAGAATATCTTCCCAAATGGAAGCAGTTAATTCATCAGAAGGTAAATTCCATTCTAAACGAGACATCTTTTCTTGGCGGATGCTCTCCATGCCGTACACAATTTGTTAAGGATAAAGTGGATATATTATAATAAAGAGAGGTACTTCCATGTCAGCAAATACTAGCTTATATATAATCAAGGATAGTATATTTTAACCTAAAAGTTCGAAGATAATAGATTACCATTAAACATAATTTACTTTATTCTCTTTTGATATGGGACAATTTAATTTATTTATAAAATTTTTATATTTTATCCCTGATGATCGTTTATCATACTTAAATTCATGTATTTCTAATCATTGAGTTTAATTAACTTAATTATGATATCAACAAAAAGTTTCAATGATATTTGGAAAGAAATTGGATTATATTCAAATGAACTCGCACATAATTAAGAATACTACATTTCAACATAAAATCTTAAGATGATAGATTAATGTGAAACTTGTATTTGTTTAAATTTCACTTCAATTTTATGTTCATCTTTAGAATTAGAACACTTCACTTATAAATAATGAAGAAGAAAATTGCGATTGCTTTATTCTTAAGGTGGCATAGCCCTGGAAACTTAAAATTTGCATTCCGTAAGTACCCAGTAATTGTCACTCTTAGTTATTGACTAGTTCTTTTCTTCTGGTGAGAGCCATCTCCTAATCCCAAACCAGACACTTTATGAAAGGTGGCATAGCCCAGGAATTGGAAACTTAAAATTGTATTCAATAAGCACCCATTAATTGTTACTCTTACTAGCTGACTTCTGATGAGAGCTATCTCTCAATGACAAACCATGCATTTTACGGAATGCATTGTGCCACATCTACTACTTTAGGAATGTATCCATGTCTAAATGAATGTAAAAGTAATCCTTATTATAAAAACAAGCATGTATAATAAATTGTAGTCAAAGTAATTTTTATTTTAATAAATATTTAACATATATTATAAAATTAAAGTATGAAATAAAGTATTTTTATTTATACTTATAAGAAAGTTATCATATTTAGCTAATATGTATTCTTATGATAACATTACAGTAACTATTTGATTACATATATGTATTATTAAAAGGTGAGTTTAATTTTAAGATTACAAAATATTAAATTTTTATTGTAATAATTTAAACATAGAGATAGAGTCGAGAAAGAGTAAACTCTAGCCCACCTATCTCGTTAGAGTTGCTTCCCTTTCTAACTATTATACAATTCAAAAATCAGTTACCTTTTAAGATAATAGAGCAGAACCTTCCTATTCAGGCCTCTACCTTCACCGAAATATCTTGATTTAGGCATGTTTCCCCTTTTACCTTACAACAGATGCAGGATTCATGCTTTTCTGCCCCAAAGTCTCCTCTAGGCTTTATCAAACCAATCAACAAGAACATTTATATACCATTATTACAAAACACCACAACTGTAGGTGCTTTAGCTCCTCCAAATCCTATTACCGTGGCCTTAAATGCATTCTTGATTTTAGAGTAGAACCCAAACTCAACTTCAACTCCAAAAAATTCAAATGGCAAGTTTGCATAGCATAATCCTAGGCTTCTTGTAGAGCCTAACTTGTCATTAGAGTCAAGACTTCCATCCGCATTAGACTTTCCACCCTTAAAGAAGCTAATTACTTCCATACGATACCATTGAAGAAATGTAGGAAACAAGTCACAGGTGATCAAGTTTAACAAGACAATCTAAAATATTTCCCCAATCAAGGTCATGGATAGGATTCCATAGTTTTTCCACCTTTAGAAGTGCTAAAAGTTGGGGTTATAAGATGGAAATCATCCCTTGTAGGTTCCTTCATAGGAAAGAACTTCCTTTCTCCCTAGTAGTCAAATGTTCTGAAGCCAACTGAGAATGAAATAGTTTAGAGAATACTCATTAATGAAGGTGACTACTTCATCTTCAGGTTTGATAATGAGAAGAGCATGCTTAGAATATTGGAAATGAAGTCCTGTCACATTCAAGGTAAAGCCCTATTGATGAAAACCAAAGATGTCTTTAAATAAAAATAATATAAGAAATTTGCCTATATGGATTAATCTCCACAATATTCCTTTTAAATATTGGCCAACTACTAGATTGAGTAATTTAGTAAGCTCCATACGTAGGTATTTATGCCTAGATAAAAACACTAGCTTAAGAAGGATTGGATATGCAAGAATTTGTATAGAAGTGGGTAGCTAAAAGCTACCTGATACACTGAAGGTGATGAGACTGAACGAGCAAGGTGGTTGTTGGAATCAGAAGCTAAACTCTCATTTAATGGAAGCCTAATCCTAGACAAGGAAAGAGTATATGAAGCTCACAAGGTAGGATTCTTAACCTTGATGTTATATCTAAATTAGCTATAAAAAGAAAATAAAAGAAGGGACACTCAAGATACTCGAAAGAATGAGAAAAAGGCAAACCCTATAAAGAGACTGGATAATGGGGAATATAATAAAAAGGTGGTAGAAATTATTATCTGCTTCTCACAAAGAATGGTAAGACTTGAGGAAGCAAAAGGCCAATAAAAGCAGATAACACAAGCTGATAAAGAAATAACATCGCCAGAAGAAAATGTTAGTACTTATAGAGTTACGGAAGAGAAAAAGTAAATAGATGATAATCTCATTATTGATACCCACCACAATGAATAAAGAGGAGAGGCCACTAGGTGAGAAATTGTTATCCTTTATTCTCTAACCCCTAATAGAGAATTAGGGTAAAAAGGAGAGAGGCCTTTAGTTGAGAATTAAAGGAGCTTTAAAATAATTTAAGTACCATAACCATGGGGAAAATATGAAGAAAATAACAGAGAAAATGGCCTCAAACCCTTATCTCTCATTAATGATTATTGCCTGGAATGTCAAAAGCATGAATTACCCCAAAAATAATAAATAGTTGAAGATTATTTATTGTTAGAAAACTCTAAATTGTTGGGCTTTTAGAAAATAGGGTAAAGAAAAGGAAGATCAAAAGTGCTTTAAGATGTTTGATAAGGAATGGACAATAACTACAAACAATAAAGCATGTCTTAATGGAAGAATTCTAGTAGCTTTTAACCTGAAGATCTTCAGGATTCAACAAACCATAATCAATGACGAAATGATTCATCTATTGGTTAGTCCAAATACATGATCTAGAAATATTGGAGTTACTTTGATATATAGAGCTAAATAAAAGTTCTAAAGGTCCTCACTTTGGAGTAGCATTTAAAGTCTAAGAAACTCTATTAACTAAACTTAAATTGCCCTAGAGGATTTCAATAATATTACACTGGTATAAGAGGTGTAAAGGGGCTAGATAATTATTAAAGCAAAGAATGCAGATATTGTTAATTGCATCATTGATGCTAATCTATCAGACTTAAAATATGAAGGAACTTACTTTACTTGAAATAATAAACATGGGGGAAGCTAGCTTATAAGGAAAAATTTTGGATAGAGATGTGGTCAATCCTTAATGGCTTTCAACGTTCAGTAGGGGTAGAGCTTTATCTTATTTTCCTTTATGCTTAAATTACACACGTATCAAGGTTCTTCTGAAGTTAAGAAAAAAAGGAAAAGAGTTCATTTTAGGCTCAATAACCTAATGGTGAACATAAAGGGGTTTTAAGAGGTTATCAAGAAAGGCTTAGGTATGGAAGTGAAAGGGTTTTCATCCTAGCTAGGAAACTCTATGCATTGAAGGAAGAGCTTAAAAAACTCCATTTGGAAAAGGTCAATAATACAAACTTTAGCATTAATATGGAAAGTGAGAAGCTTTTCTCTACATTGTATGAACTTTACCTCACACATAAAAATGCAAAGCTAAGAATAAAAAATTGAAGATTTAAATAACTACAATAAAACTCTAAAGAATTATTATTCACTATTAAGATTAAACAACATAATAGAACTTTAAGACTTCAGGATGATGACAAAAGCACCAGCTTCTTCTATAATGCCATTCTAAACATAAGGGACTCAAACAAAATTTGATCCTTGGAAAATCCAAATGGGGAAAGCATTAAAGACCAGGAGAAGATTAATGAATTGGCATTTAACCACTTCAAGAACTTAATAGGTAATTCTAATAGCAGTGCTTAAATATACAGGTACTAAATGAATTCATTTCTAATTATATCACTTAACAACAAAATGAGGAGGTTTTTGAGCCTTTCAATGATGAAGAAATAAAACAAGTATTATTTGAGATCAATATTGGTAAAGAGCCTAGTATAAATGTTCTCACAAGTAACATGATCACTAAAGTCATGCTTTAATTCCTTGATAGTGGTAAAATGCTCAGGTAACTCAGCAAATCATTTGTATGTCTCATTCTAAAGAAATTGAATTCAAGTACGCTTTATGATTATAGACCAATTTCCTATTGCAATGTAATTTATAAGGTAATTTTCAGGCTGCATGCTAAAAGGTTGAAGGTTGCTCTCAAGATAATCATTAGCTCTACATAAAGAGCTTTTATCCAAGGGAGGAGCATGTTAAGTCAAAATGACTTCACGTCTAATAATTTTGGTGAAAAGAAAATACTAATAATATTATAAATTGTGAAACATTTTGATCGAAAGCAAAAGCAGAAGCAAAAGTAAGACGGAAAAAACTAAGACGAAAGTAGAAGTAAAAGTAAAACGGAAGCGAAACTAAGACGGAAGCAGAAGCAAAAGTAAGACGAAAGAAAGTAAGACGGAAGAAACTAAGATGAAAGCAAAACTAAGACGGAAGAAACTAAGATAGAAGCAGAAGCAAAAGTAAGACGGAAGAAACTAAGACGGAAGCGGAAGCGAAACTAAGACGAAAACTCGACACTATGTCGAATGGTTAATCAGTTTGAGTTAGCTACAGAACTCAACTGAATAACGGTTTCTACAAGAATCAAGAAACAAGAAGAAAGAAGCAGTTATCAAGAAGCAGTTG
>JAOTAX010000196.1:11311551-11326635 GCA_025629825.1 Erythroxylum guanchezii | reverse complement strand
AGGGTTATTACTGAAATTGGGCCCTAATTGATCATTGAAACTGTTTTGATTGTACTGCATTGAAAACAATGTGTTATTGACTCTTAACTTTATTTGGCCCAAACTGAAAATGGACTTTTGTCTATGTTAGTGTTTCAAAAAAAATTTATACCGATATGTGAGTGATTGACTGGTTTAGCATGCTACCTTCGCGGGCACAGACTCGGATATCACCGTCGATGTCGGGTTTGGGTCTTGCGGAGGTGGGATGCTACAAAGATAATAAAGTGACCCAATAAATGATCTAAGTCAATAGGTTGAAATCTAAAAGCAAAATGGATCCCGATCAGTGTGGACCAAATTCATATCAGGCATGTGATGAGGAAGCCTGATATGGATACGATATATAAAGATTAAGGTCTCCTGCAGTTGCTCACATCATTCGTAAGCATACGAATTCTCTGACTTGTTAAGAATAATTATATTTTGAGAAAACTATAGAAAGACGCTAGCCACGTGTTTGTGAACGATTCTTGTGAAGGTCACAGAAGATTAGAGCTCATTTTGGCCACGGGAACTACTTCGAAAGTTAGAATGGAAACCAAAATCAGTTTTTCCACATTTCCTTTGTTTATTACCCTTTCATGAACGATCCAGGACAAGTAATAAGGTCTATGCTACGTGTTATAAATTCTCCATATAAAACTTGCTTGGCAATCACACCTTCATCCTCCCCACTAGTCTCGTTATCTTCCTCGTCACAAAATCTCTCCTCTCCTCGGAGACTCGTGATTGAACAATAGCATTATTTGACAATTAGTGGATTGCATTAGCTGTAACCTAATTCTATCAGCGATTAGCTGATAGTAGATTATATCAACTAACTTGACCAGTGGATAACATCAGTTGTTTATTTAAAAATATTTAGTAAAATTAGTTTTTTAATATTAGTTGTTTATGTGTAAAATGACTTATGAATACATGACTTTAAAAAAAAGGATTTATAAGGATATGAGTATTATATCTTAGTATTTCTTTAAATATTCTTATAAGAATTTAGATTTTATATATTTAATTTCACAAAAATTAAGTTTATAACTCTAATAAAAAATATATAACATATAATACTATATATATATATATATATATATATATTATTACTGCTACTACTACTACTTTCTTTCTCCATAATAATCAAGCTGAAGTTTAGTGAAGGGAAAGCAATAATAAAAGATGACAACTTGAGTAATTTGTAATATCTTTTGGGCACAATCATTTTTTTGTCCCCTAATTTCTCAACCATTGGAGCACAATGCTCCTCATAGGAACATTTTCAAAAACAACAAAATGGGTTTAATCTGTTAACCTAATCAGTTGATTACCAAATATGATTATCAACCGTTTGATATGGTCAAACAGCCAAATATCTCTTAATCTGCTAAAAAATAGTTGATCAGTCATTTACCAAATAAGGCCAATATTTCATTACAAGCAACCAATCCGTACACCTCCAGATAATCCCATAAAGGATCAAATATCAACTATTTGATATTACTTAATTGGATATTATGATATTGAATTCATCGGTTAAAGAATTCCCATACTCATTTCCAACGTACATATATCATAATGATCTGAAAATAAAAGTTGTTATCTCAAATTTTCAAAGTTGATATTTTATATTGAAAATTTGAAACTATAACTGCTTTTTTAGCACTTATTAAGGGATAACACTAACCTCATTTAAAGGTGTTTTAGTGATTATCATCTCTCACTCACACAAGTAATTCTATAGTTCTCATACTTATATAATAACTTGCGGGATGAGAGTTAATTGTCATCTATATGTTAGGAGTGTATGATATCTAGCATTAATCTCTTTTGATCTCATTTGTTTCATCATATCACGATTGTATTTAATTATCTTACTAATAGACGGTGACCACCTTTGAATACATTTTATGCAAGTCTTTAAATGCAATGACCTTTCTCTCTTTTGAATTTATTCAAATTAAATTTAATTTACCTTTTAAAAATTGTTACTTAAGATCACATCATACATTATCTACTAGTAGCATTTTAAAGTAGCAAGTCTTAAATTTAATTATCAAAAATTAGACAAGAGTCTTAAGGATAGTTAATGAGGCACCTTAACCTCAAGGGTCTCACACAATATAAACTAAGATCTTGTAACTTACATTAATCTTTTTATGGTCGTGTTTGCACACATATTATGAGTCATATGTTATGATATTGACTCATACTTTCTTTATGTGAATTTCTTTCATTCACATAATATGGTATAGATGTTAGTTTAAACATATTGAATATTTAATTTAAGTTGACTTATTTACTACAAAATAAAAATTTTCAAAACTTACATCTGCCCACTTAAGATAGATATAGTGATAATCTAATAACTTTATACCAATTTCCTTGTAATTTAAGGCGACATTTATGGTTTAAATCTCTTACTCTCAATAATGATTATGGTAATCTCTTTAAATATAATAGTTATATCAATATATGTTTTTATAACTCAATTGCTTTTATATTCTTTTGAAATTGATATATTAGGATTAATAATAATTGAAGAATTGAAACATATATGTATATGTTTATAACTTATTTAATAAATATAATAATTTAGAAAAACGTATCAAATTATCAAAAGTATTTATAAAATATATTATAGTTTTAATAAAATCATATCTATTTTCAATATAATAGCTATATTAATATATATTTTTTATAATTCAATTACTTTTATATTCTTTTGAAATTGATACATTAGGATTAATAATAATTTAAGAATTCAAACATATAAGTATATGTTTATAACTTATTTAATAAATATAATAATCTATAAAAACGTATCAAATTAAAAAAATATTTATAAAATTTATTATAGTTTTAATAAAATAATAATTATTTTCAATATAATAGGTATATCAATATATGTTTTTACAACTCAATTACTTTTATATTATTTTTATATTCTTTTGAAATTGATATGTTAGGATTAATAATAATTTAAGAATTCAAACATATATGTATATGTTTATAAATTATTTAATAAACATAATAACTTATAAAACATATCACATTATCAAAAGTATTTATAAAATGTATTCTAGTTTTAATAAAATAATAGCTATTTTCAATATAATAGCTATATAAATATATGTTTTTATAACTCAGTTACTTTTATATTCTTTTGAAATTGATATATTAGGATTAATAAAGTGATTGATTCATTTTAAGATTTATATAAATACATATATGCAATTATGCATAATAAAGTAATTGGTTCATTTAAGATTTATATAAATACATATATGCATAATGTATGTATTATGTGAATATGAAATATAAAATATAAAAATTTAAATGCATTAAGAGTAATCATGATATTAATTTCTTTTAATATGTGTAATAAAAATATAAATTTTATAATGATTATTTAATAATAAATATAATACAAAAGGACAAAATTATTACAATAATTTAAACTTTGAACTCTTTCACATGTCAGATGCGGATTGTGGAGATACGATAATATTTATAGAAGCAAAAAAACATCAAATCAACAATAATTACATGTATAATTATTATTTAAAGTATATAGTTTACAACAATAACATCAATCAACTTTTTTACATTTACATTATAATTAGATGGTATAATAAAATTACAAAATTGAAATTAAATTCATTTATTTGTAGAGAATAATTATAACAATATTATCATAACTACATATTTTTAATAAATATGATAATTTTTAAATAAATTTATATTAAAAATAATTTATATCTTTAATTTTATATAAATATTTTTGTATAATTTATATATAATTCCATTCTACACTTTATTATAAATGATTATGCTATAATTTATAACTTAAGAATTCAAACAAATGTAACTTCAATTTTAAAATGTTGTTAAAATATAAATATTAAAAAATATATTAAAACTGGCCAGGCCACAGGCCAAGCCGGGCTGGCTTCTTCTTTGACCAGGTGCCCATTGCCATGCACATTCAGTTCACTGGTGGCAAGTCATTTTCAGGCCCAAACGGTGAGTCCACAAGCCCGAAGAACTCGATATAAATGAAAGCTGTTCCTTTTTGAAGAAGTTTCAAAACATCGCTCGGCTTTCGGAAGAAAATAGAGGAAAATAGAAGATTATCGGTTTCATAAAACCATAACTTAAATCACAACACATCATCATGGTGATTAGAGAAAATCGCGGATGGATTACTATAAAATTTCTCTCTTCAAACATGAATACCTCATATCACATATTTAGCTTCAAAGTCCTGTTAGCATAACCTCCAAAGTCAATTTTTTTCCTAGAGTAGGGAAGAACAAGGTCATGGCTGCAAAACTTTTTGTTATTGGTTCTTAAGTCATCTTTTGCCATTGATAAGCTCAATCAATACAAAGCCAATCTCCCAAATCTCCTTTTGGCATCGACAGTAATAACCTCCTCCTCTGAGATACTTTATTAGAATACACAATGAAATGGTTTCATAGCAAACGTGTTTCCATTATACCAAGCACCCGAGTCAGACGGGCTTTGGGAAGCATAAGAAACCCCTGGAGAGTTTTAAAAAGAACATCACAAACACAGAGGGATCCACCATGCCAATTGAAAGGTAAATCAATATCGCGAATCTGATTGCCAAAGTACACTGAAAGATCCTCCACAATCAAATCAACCTGTTCTCTTGATGACGTGGACTCCGCTATCAGTATCCACAATGTCACTAATCTCACCAATCTTAAGAGAGTATGTTGTTTCTTCAAAGGGCTTCTGCATCTGGCCTCGACCAAATGGACCTGCGTCAGCATCAGCAATGTGATGATATTGCTATGTATGACCAAACAGTTTTTGTGTTACTATTTGCATCCCAGTACCAGAAACGTTCATCCACTGGTAGAATGCGACTACAATGAAAGATGAGATCTGATTACTAAATGAAGTTTGGAGGTGGGGAGGACAATGATATGGATATTTTCGTAACATATTAGTTGGAGCTTTTCCTTCATCTTGGAACCAAAATCAAGTTTTTTGATATAACAGCAGAACTGTGCTTAGCAGTACAAATAGTTGTCATCGCATCCATCAGAGCATGACCAGGAAATCCAATTTTCCAAACAGCCAATAAATGAAGATCTTTCAAGCAGAAGAATCTTAGATAATACTGTATAACATATATACATTAACAAAATCAGAACTTTGCTCCTGTCCAAAGTTTGTCGAGTTTAGAAACAAGAGGGTACAAAAAGAACACATTTTGTCAATGAAAACCATACCAAATAAAGTAATAACAGAGCCAGTTTTACAAATTGGATAATAAAGTGGACAATCTAATTGCAGAACCGTACCACTAGATAGGTTAAAGTTGGACACTTCTTCCCAGTTCCCAAGTGTAAGCACATTCAACTACAACAACATAAAATCACAAATTTTTCAAATACCTCCAACTGAATAATATCAATTTTGGTGTCAAAATTTAGCTGCTCCAGTAAAGCATGCAGGAGAGAATACATCCAAATCGAAACAAACAAAATTTTAGTAAAGCGAAGTTTCTAATTGAGCAGATCCTAGAGCAAGCCCACGAATGTACAGAGCTTAATTAACCAGTTTCGTTGAGAAACAGGTATAAGGAATATTACACAAGTTTACTAAAATTTAACGAGTCAAGAAACAAACCAAGATCGCCACCGCGCTTAGCGGAGCTACAATCAGAGAACCGCGACGCAACGTCCTCGAACTTGACCTTCCCAGAAAGGATATCGTCTCTGAGAGCCTTAAGCTGAGAGACAGCGCTATCACGTGAGGTGTTCTTGATGACGCCGCCTTCTGGATCCTTCCAAGAAGCTTTCCTTCTCGAGCCTTCGTGCTTTATGAGTATGTGCGACGCTCTCACCTGACTCCCCATTCTTAACCTCGTCTTGCTTCTCTCTACCGCCGATATCGCTTCTTTCTTTTCCTATCGGAACCTATCGTCTTCTTTGATCGAGTCAAGACCAAATCTACGCGGTTTTTAACGTACGACACATCCTGTAATCACATGATAAAGCTGGTCCAGCCATATGCTGCCACGTCAACCAGCCGCAAGAATTCCACAACTGACGCCGTTTTGTGATGTATGTCTGTAATATGAAATCACTGTTCGGTTACGATGTTTATCTGTTCTCGCATGTCTACCTCGGAAAGGTTCTTTTTATCACTATATCCCATAGTTACCGAGCAAGAAGTTCAACCTAACGTATTTTCTACTTTTGTTAGTTGTAATTTTGGGATAAGATTTTTGGGTCTATAATTTGGTTATAATTTGGTTTTCAGGTCAGGTGTATTGAGGAAAGATCTCGTGAGATCGTTTAAAATTGTAGGATTGTCATATTTGCAAGATCTTTGAGCAAAGATTCTTAGCTTAACTAACGACAAGAAGAGTTAATCTTTGCAGCGTGTCAGGTACTAACAAATCTGATCACTATTAAGTATATCTTTTGGTTATATTTCATTTTTTATTTATGTAGTTATTGTAATTTTATTTACATAATTATTTAGTATGCCGGTTTTACTTATTTACTTGAGTATAGAGCAACCTTAAATCTTTGGGCCAGCTGTCCCATTCTGTGAGGTGCCTACAAACCAACAAGGGAATTAGTCACTGAATTTGCCGGTGAATACCTTGGTCTAAACCAAAAAACAAGTTTTACTTATTTACTATTTAACATGCATCACTCTTTTATTGTCACATCTGTATATGGATATTTCGAAAACAGTCTCTCTACTATATAGGGGTAAGGCTACGTATTATCAGACCTCCTAAGACTCCACTTTAGTGCGAGACTTCGGACTGAATATAATGATGATGATGATGATACACATTTATCACTCCCTTGCATTTAATATTGAGAATAATTTATAATTATTTTTTCAAAATAGAAAATTTAGAAAAGAAACCGGCATTACGCATTTAACTAGAATAGAAAGCTATTTAAATTAAGAACTAAAAATTTGTAATAATTAGAGGGTGAAAAGAAAAAAGATATCAAATAATCCTTTTTTAATAAAGAGATAAAAATCAGTTGTTTAAAAAAGTAAGGAGAGTTATACAATCTTTCCTTCGTATTTTCATAAAAAGACTATTTTTATGACTTAAATATGTGATCTTTCAGTCACAAAAGAGTAACCTTACCAGTTACTTTAAAGCTCGACTTATGAAAAGAAAAGAAATAAAAGAGTCAAAATGAACCTTAAAGTTTTTATTAAAATTTAATTTGAAAGAAAACATTTAAAATTAAACTCTAAGGGGATGTTTGTTTTCGTTTTTTTAAGGTTTTTTTGTGATTTTTTTAAATTAAGAAACTACTCTTAAAATCGTGTTTGGTTAAACACGTTTGTATATTTCGTTTTTATAAATTAAAAAATGGTAATTATTTTACGAAAACGTAAAAATAACGTTTTCGTGATTTCTGAAAACATGTTGTCATCTATTTTGAAATGTTTTTTTTAACAAAAACAAATCATATTTACAATATCTCCAGGTTTGTTTTAATATCTATGTGTTGCTTCTGCGATTTCTCTTGTCTCTCTTGTCCATAACATTAGACCCATCATACTTCTTGCTGATTATCAATACTACTTTCTTGTTTTCTTTTTGTGTTACTCTGTGTTGAGTATGTTGTTGATAATAGGATTAGTCACATTAGTTTGGTAGTAAAAAACAAAATAGAGAAACTAGGCATGATGGAGGAGAGATATGAACCAACACATAATGGTGAAAAGGAAGAGAGATATGAAGAAAATAGCAATACTATAAATGTAGCCATACTTACTAAAAGCAACATGTAGAACTTC
This sequence comes from Erythroxylum guanchezii, assembly GCA_025629825.1. Classification (NCBI taxonomy): domain Eukaryota; kingdom Viridiplantae; phylum Streptophyta; class Magnoliopsida; order Malpighiales; family Erythroxylaceae; genus Erythroxylum; species Erythroxylum guanchezii. Next base: position 11,318,781 of record JAOTAX010000196.1, on the reverse strand, counting down.
TGCTTTGAGCATAAGCTTTTGCATTTTTTTTGTGATGATAAAGAAAATGATGCACTCTTGTTCTTCCTCTGAACAACAATTTTTCTAACTAGAACGAGTTTTCGTGCGATGTGTTTTAGTTCTTCAGTTTTTACTTCACCTCCTTTGCTAAAGATAATGACAACTTCATCTTTTTGTGACAAACTGATTCTTTATAAAGAACCAACATAGAACCGTGAATAGCCATGAAATAACGTTATTAAAACTGAAGGCTATAGCTATTTTCTTGATCCTCACATCATTTTAAAGTGGAGACAGCTATAGCTATTTTCTTCTTCCTCACGTCTTTGTAGTTGTTTTGTTCTTGGACTTCACGTCATTCTTTCTCCTTGTCCTCACATCTTTATAGCTATTTTCTTCTCATCCTTATGTCTTTAATGTAGCATAGAGTGGAGCATTGGGTGAAGCCTATTCTTGTCTTCACGTCATTTAATGTGGCATATGGAGGTTTTATCCCTTACAAAAGTGAAGCCTATTCTTGTCTTCTAGTAATTTATTGTGAAGCCTATTCTTGTCTTCATGTCATTTATATAGCATATTGTTGCTTATAAGCGTGGAGAATTGAAACGTTAAATGCATTTATACATGGGTTGAATTTGATATCTTTTGTTATGTTTTTTTTGTGGTAAATCTTTCATTACGTTTTAACTAAACATAAGAAAGAAAAAGGTTCTTTGATGACATAAAACAGAAGAGAAAGAGACTTTCTAGTCACTAATTTGTGTTGTGAATGTTAATACATCTCGACCCTTTGCTAATGAATCCTGTTGAAGTGGCCTATTACCTAAAATTGAAACCGAAATGAAGAAAGGTGTAAATGATTTACTGTAGTGGTTTTGCTACCAAGTTTTCACATATAATGAAAATTTAATTTGTGTACAAGTTTAGACACCAAATATTTTTTAGAAATTGTTATGGTTGTCACATGTTTATTTTGAACCATATTTAGCATTTAATACTTTGTAGAAATTGTTGTGATTGATGTCACTTATATGTTATTACATTTAGTGATGGAAGACTTGAACAATATAAATGATTACAATGATTGTATGGAAGTAAATGAAAAAGATGGGGTATGGAATGATACTATAGAGATGTATTTAATCTCCTTGATAGTTGAAGAAGTGAAAAAGGAAAATCGAACGACTACTACCTTTTTCAAATCTGGTTGGAAGAATATTAAAGCAGGGCTTCAAACAAAATTCAATAAGGAGTATATTGATATTCAATTGAAGAATAAGTATAATAGATTAAAGACCAGATTGAAGATTTTCAAAACTTACTCAAAGAAACAGGAATCGGTTACAACTCTTTTACTGGTGAAGTTAATGTTACAAATGAATGTTGGGAAAAATATATTTAAGGTAAAATATGTCTTTTGTTTTATTAATATATCATATTATATAATATTTATTCTCATATATCTTTTTCATCATTACAAGTGCATAAAATGGCTCACAGATTCAAAAAAAAAAAGGATGTAAGAAATTTTTAGACTTATGACATATTTTTGGAGATACTACTGCAACTGGTGTGCTTGCACATCCATCATCTAAATCTCCATCGAATAGTACAGAAGAGGAATATGGAAATGATGTTGATGAATATTACTCGTATAATGGAAAAGAAGATCAAGATAAAAGTTCTCCATCTAAGAGAAAGAAGTCTCCTAAGAACAAGAAGGCAAAGAAGAAACATTCTAACATTATAGAAGAAGCCTTACTTATACTTAGTGAACAATCAAAAAGGAAAAATGATTTAATTGAAAAAAACTGAGTGAAACATCATCAACTGTAAAGAATAGATCTCAAGAGTCTAACATAATGATGGAATGTCTTAATTCTTTAGATGAATTGGATGTTGACGATGTGCAATATGGCAAAACTATGAAGGCTTTACATGATTCTCCACTTTATAGGGATATTTTTTTGAAGATGACACAAACAAGAAAGCTGGATTGGACTATGTTGCTTTAGTTATATTTTCATGTTATTGCATATCGAATTCTTATTGATTTGACACTTTTATATTAAGCACTATTCCATATTTTGAACATTTTAAGTTTGTGCTTTGTATGAATATTTGACTTAATTTAAGTATATATTTTGTATTGATATTTTTTCTATATTTGATTAAATATTCTTGATTGAATATTTTATTAATTATTTAATGTTGACATTGTAGATACATGGATTTCTTATCAGATTTTGAATCAGATTTTGATGATGAACGGAAGAAGGTAATCATTATTTCTGTAGTTAGGGGAGAGAACAAATATTTTCATTTACAAAAGCAATCATGTAGAACTTCTGCTCTACTAGGTCATGATTGGATATTACAACTTTTGAATGAGAATCTTACAAGGATTTATGAAAACTTAAGAATGAGAAAGATAATCTTCTTGAGCTTATGTGATGAGTTAAAGAGCTTAGGAGGCTTAAAGGCAACAAATCATTTGACTATGGAGGAACAAGTAACAATTTTCTTGATGACTATAGGGCATAGTGAGACAACCAGAGTCAATGCAGAACATTATCAACATTCGACCTGGACAATTTCGAAGTACTTTCGAAAAGTCTTATATGCAGTTAATTGTCTTGTAAAAAGAGTTATTACTCTACCATCTTTTACTAATATACCTCCTGAGATTCAAGATAATTTAAAATTCTTTCCATATTTTCAGGTTCATTCATATATTTAATTACTATTTTAATTATGTCCTTATGATTAAAAAATATATTTTTTAATTTTTTGGATTGTATAGGAGCAATAGATAGTACACATATTGATGCACATATTTCGACCGATGAACAAATACCATACAGGGGCAAAAAAATTAATCCAACCCAAAATATTATGTGTTGTTGCTCATTTAACATGCGTTTTACATATGTAATAACTGGATGGGAAGGTACTGCAAATGACTCTCAAGTTCTTTTGAAAACTGTGACAAATTTAGCGAATCAATTTCCTATGCCTCCACAAGGTATTATATTATTTTAAATAAACATAGTAATTTTGATTCATTTTTAATATCATTTTGTTAATATTATGTTCTTTCTATGTTAGGTAAGTATTATTTGGTTGACTCAGGCTACACTAATATGCATGAATTTCTTTCACCATATCGAGGTGAAAGATATCATTTGCAAGATTATAGAGGCAGAGGAAGACTTCAAAATCCACAGGAATTGTTTAACTACAGGCATTCTTCATTAAGAAATGTTATTGAAAGATATTTTAGCATCCTAAAAGCAAGATTTTATATACTTAAAAAACATGCCGAGTTATGATATGAAGAAACAAAAATACATCGTTATTGCTTGTTGTGTTATACACAATTATATTAAAATGTATGGACAAAGTGATAAGTTATTTGACAGTTGTGCCGAAAATGAAGAACAAATTAGGGAAAGTGAAAATGATGATGCAAGTTCTCAAGTGGAGTATAATATCACTCCAACACAACTTCGAGGTATGTCTTAGAAGCGAGATAAAATTGCTAGGCAAATGTGGAGTGATTATATTATTTCTAATTGATTTATGTTTCTTTTGTAAATGATAGTACTATTATGTTTTCAAGAATTATAATATGATAAATATCTTTTATTGATATAATTTTCTAATTTATAGAATTTTATTATATACAATTAATGTATAATTTTTAATTACATTTAATTTACATATACTTAAATTTTAACCGTAAGATAATTAATTAATTTAAAAATATAATGTATGATATAAAGTTATTAATATAAGAGTATAATTACAAAAATAGAAACAAGATGATAAAACCAAACATGTTTTTGTTTTTAATTACTAATCTCAACCAAATAGGTTTTTGTTTTCGGTTTTTATATTATAAATCATAGCCAAACAAGTTTTTGTTTTTTTAAGAAAAAACAAAAACAGAAAAAATAGAAAAAAACTAAAAACTACAACATAAAAACATAAGTGAAACCAAACGACCCCTAAGTTTTTTACACATGTATAAATACAAATACCAATACAAATTAAAATGTTTCGTTAGAATTTTCCAAGTTAGATTTTCAATTTTTTATGAAGTTAGATTTTTATTTTTTTAATAAACTCACATATATTAATGGCATATAGGATCCACCATTCTCCATTTTTAACAATGATTAAAAAACATAATCAATTCAACCAGTTTAACTGTAAAAATCTTAAATTTTTTAATTTTTCAGTTCAATTTTTAAATTTCTAGTTCTTATTTAATTTAATAACTCTTTTGTTAAAAATCGATAAGTTATTAATTAATCGGTTAATTTTTATAAATTAATAAATTTTTATAAACTAAAATAAATCAATTAATTTTCTTTTAACAATTTCTTTTATTAATTAAATATTAACTTTTTTAATGAGTAAGAATAATATTTTTAATAATTTAATTTTATTTAAGTTTTTATTAATTTTATAATAATTTTATGGTAGTGTAATACTATTTCAACTTTTAACCATTAAACTTATTTCTTCGTCAATCTAGAATGGAAGACTTGGATTTGTTGTTGAAGTTCGTTTCTTTTTGGGCCTTTTGCTCTCACTAGAATTAGAGAAGGCAAGAGTTGGATTCTAATTTCAATTTAGATCATTTAGAACATATGTCTATTTATAATAGGGTTTGGATAATTTTAATTAAAATTTAATATAATAACTAATTCTAATTGAATGTCAATAATAGTAAATAAGATCCAATATTTAATATTGATTCTTATTTATCAAATATCTTATATTTTATCCTAAAGTTTTTTAAATTTTATAATTAAACCCAATTTTTTTTAAAAAAAAATCAATCAATTAAGTCCAACTTGATTAAATTATCTCTTCTTTCTTTGATTGTACTTTGTATATGATTTATTAGGTTCTTAAATATGTTGACAATAGATAGATAGATACATAAATACATACATACATACATACATACATACATACATATCTTAGATTAAATAATTAAATTTCTTTAATTTATCATTATTACTCTAATTAAATAATTTATATCTATAGAGCAAAATTAACGCCTTGCAACATATCATAATCACTTAAAAATTAGAAATGTCAAAGTGATTTTAACTAACATTTTTGTGCATGATTTTTCATATAATTCAATCATTTCATCATATAATGTTTCGATTAGACAAGACCATATAATTAATATCTATTATATTTGAGTTCAATTATAGTAGTTTTCTATCATTAATAATTTATTCTGTTAATAACATTTGAAAATTATTTTTCAAAGCATCATTCTTAGATAAAGATTTTTCAAATCATCACTAACTAAAACAACATAACATTATCCTCAATTACTCTGAGTTGATGAATCCTACATTTCACTCAACTATCTATATATAATTTATGTTATATCTAATAACTATTAGTTGACCTAAATTTGACTATGATAAGTCATAAGTATGTGTTAAAATATACCAATCTCTATATAAGACACTTTAGAGAATTCAATTTAAGGGATCATTTATACAATCATTACAATAAGAATTTTTATAAACATACAAATAATGTTTCAAATGGAATTCTCATATTGAGTCGGTTCAGTGAACTTGTTTCCTAACAAGCACACATATGCTTGTTTAAGTATCTTCATATTTTAATTTATGAGATGAACTACTACTTTCTTAAAGAAGAAGCACAACATATATTAATCTTTCTACTCTATTAAGATTCGGTCATATTAGAACACCATTAAGAATAATTAAGGGATAATAAATAAATATAATATGAATTTTATAATTATGATCTCATCATAATTTTATTTATAATAGTCATTTAGCCATAGATTTTATTTTATGTATCATTTAATTAAACAAATAAGCATAAGATAAAAAATACATTTAGTAATTATATTACATAAATTAAATTATCAATGATTTAGAAGCTCAATCGAATCGGTCGGTTTAACCATAAAAATCTTGAATCGATTGGATTTTTAATTTTTCGGTTTGAATTATTTTAATAACCCTTATTGTTAAAAACCCATTAGTTTATTAATTAATTTATCAATTTCATAAATTAATTAATTTTGTAAATAAAAAATTATTTAATTTTTAAAATATTTTATTCTTTAATTAAACTTCAAAGTTTTCAATGAGTAATTATAGTCTCTTTTAATTATATTTCAAAATTTAAAATTTTATTCAATTTTTAACCGATTTTATGATGGTCTAATATTGGTTTAATCTTTTAAACTTTAAACCTTTTGTCTTATTGAAAATTTGGATTTAGTTTTCAAAACATTAAAAATTTTAATCAACTGATTGATTATATACTACTGTCGGATTATATACGAGGAGTGCTTATTAGTTTGTAACACCCCATTCCCAACTAACTTATGCACGAGTGTCCATCGGATACATGTGTACATGCCTGTTAGAAATGACATGTTAACTATCTTCCTTCACTGTATATAACATGGCATCATACACTAAACCATCAATCACACTTTTTTTTTTAAAACTCAGAATGTTATCACAATAGTCAAAATCTATAATTTACATTATTTTATACAACACAATACCATCCAAGGTTTACAACATTATCCTATGAGCTTAAACAACTCAGTACACACCAAATACAATAAACATGAAAACAAAAGCAAAGTCCTCAATCTCAGCTGACCGACCTCTGAGCCAAATCTGACTATGACAGTTGCACAAAATATGCTTCTACGGAGCCTTAGAAGCTAGGTTGTCTCACTCTCGAACCTGAAAAGCAACGGTGCAATTTTGATGAGTTTTGCGAACTCAGTAGAGTAACCATCCTCGATGGTTCACTCATGACATAAAACGAGATCAATTGTAGCATGTAATCATACAGCTCAACTCCACTTAACAAGTATCAAATACTAACATAAATAAATCATTTCTCAAATACACAGTTCAACCATATAATAATAGTCACACAGCTTTGCAAATCCTTCAATGAATTCAAATTATATGCGGATGCGACATGTATGAGACTCACATTCATTGTTATTTTGTTGTGACTGTGTGCCTTTACAGTATCCCAAATTATCAGGCTCAGTCAGTCAGTCAGTGACTCATTGATCACAACGAGCCATAGGCTCGATCCACATATGCGAGAGCTTAAAGCTCATATCAGTAATAGTATCAATAGCCACATCAGTCACAACTCCTTTATATTACATGCATTGGAATG
>JAOTAX010000196.1:11275229-11288124 GCA_025629825.1 Erythroxylum guanchezii | reverse complement strand
CTTAGAGACAGAATTCAATTTTGATTTCTTCATGAACAATATAGCCACACGTCTTTAGTTTAATCTAAACTTAAAATCATCGCATTTGGATGCCTATAGATCAAGGTATGTCTAAAATATAGATACATGTTCAGTGAAACACTGCATCTGTACATTTTCCAGCACCCTTCACCATCTCTTTCATCTTAAATCCCCTCTTTTGCTTAGTTTATCACTTCTAGCTTATTTCCTCAATATTTCCTCTTCATTCCTACTTCCATTTCAATTCAATTTCAATCACAACAAATCAAGATCTATATTTGATCATTAACTTAAAAACAGAACATATAACTGTACCCAATCATCATCATTTTTCTGCACACATGTTTTACTCCAATATCACCTTTTATCATCATATATGCTTCTATTTAACAAATCAAGAAGAGTTAATGCTTATATTTACTTGTTTAACTTCAATTTCTTCAAATTACACTTAACCCTAGCTTCCTTCTCTTACACGTACATCATCAATCAAAGGTAGTATGGCTAGGTCTTTAGTGACAAATATGAAGAAGTAGCCAAAAAAAAAAAGATAATAACAAATGGAGGTGAGAGAAAGCTTCAACATTGATAGGGTGAGGGTGAATATCCGTGAGTGAAGAAAAGAGAAAAGGAAGGAGATGAAGAGAAGGGGCATGTTTCGTTTTTGACAAGTGAAAGACCATTAGTTGGTCTTTGATTTGGGTTAATAAAATCGTGAGTGGAACACTTGCCACTTGTCCTCTTTTTATGGTCTTTAATTGGTTCTTTTATTTAACTAGCCCATTTGTCTCCAATTTCTACTTTAACTGTCTCCCAATTTTCAATGACACTTGTCAATAAATCGTAAAGTCATTTATCAAAATTTTCATTGCCATTGGACAGTAATTTCTACTACCATTTAACAATTGGTTTGTCACTTGACAATTTTCCTAGTTCAAAAATGCCCAACAATTTACAAAAATTTCTCTAAAAATTCCAGAAATTCTAAATCAACAAATACACTTTCCAAATCACTTTTTTTTGGGTAAATCAGTAAAGAATTAATAAATAAAACCAAAAATGTACAAAATAAGGTCTAACCCAGGTGCCAAGGAGCACAAAATAAAAAAAATAGCTATACTCCTAACCAAAGATTACTAGAGGCACTGAACTACCCAAAAGGCTACAAACCAGACTCATACCATTGAGGAAAAATAAGGCACACTAGTTAACACTTAATACACAATGATCTCGCTAGGATGGAAGTAGTGGAAAGTCGTCTGAAGACGCCCGAACTCAGATGGGATGTGTGATGCTGAGGGAAAACGAGCGCTGAAACCGTATGGAAGAAACAGTATGGACTCATGAATGCATCCACGGATAATGAGGGACCTGACCTCCAAAGGAAGGCAGGGCAAGCTAGAACAGTCCGAAGAATCCTCAAAGCAGTAACCTCAAAAATATTTAGCAAATACCCTATAAAAGAAAATGAATAGTAAAATTACCTCCTCTCGGTGTTTAGGCTGAGAAGTTCCCTAACGTGATAGATTACTCCTGAGAGCACACGCTCCTCAGTCAAGGCTTCATTCTTGAAGGTTCTTGCATTACATTCAGTCCATAGGTGGTAAACCGTAGTGGAGAGCAAAACAGGGAAGAGATAGGTGATAGAAGCTCGAGATCTGGACGTTAAGAACCAGGAAAGAATAGTAGAAAGAGTAGGGAGAGGGAAGGTGGGCAAATTAAAATGGGAAAGGCTGTGGTCCAAGATACTTTTGGAGAAGGGGCATGCAAAAAATAAGTGGTCTAAGGATTCATTTGCAGAAAGACACAGAGAACAATGGTTAGGAATGTAGAGGAAAGTAAGCTTATCCCGAGTAGGGAGCTTCTGCAGGAAAGCAAGCCATAAAATAAAAGAGCAACGAGGTTTACTGTATTTAGACCAGACCAGTTTGTACCAAGGAACGACCGGTAAGGAAGGACGCAAGAATTTGTAGGTTGACACATTGGTATAACACTTGGTAGGGCTAGCTAACCATTCCAAACAGTCGGGTAAGGAACTGTTAGGGGAATAAGAGGGAGGAACCAGACGGTGAAGGAGGTCCAGGGATCCCACACTCCAGCTCCAAGTACCATTACAGAGGACTTCTGAAACAAGTGCTGCAAGAGGGAACTCCGATCCATTAATCTCCCTAGGGGTTGACAGGGTCTGCAGAATACCACTCGGGTGCCAAGGATCCTGCCAAAAGAGGGTAGACATACCATCCCCAATCCGAAATCGAAATTGAGAGCACAACTTATCCCGGACTATTAGAATCTTTCTCCAACTCCAAGAACTATTATAGGAAGGTTGGACACTCCAAAAATTATGCCTACGCAAAATTATTGTATGAACCCACTTCACCCAAAGAGCTTCCTTATCCGTAAACAAAAACCAAATCCGTTTGCCTAACAAAACTTGATTCCAAGTAGTCAAGTGTTTAACTCCAAGGCCTCCTTCCTTTTTAGGACGACAAATATCACTCCACTTAAACCTTGCCTGAGAATGAGAATCTACCTTACCTACCCACAAAAAATTCCTAAGCTTTGCCTCAATGTCCTTAAGAATAGAAGAAGGAAGAATGAGATGAGAGGACCAGTAGACATGGAAGGAAGAGAGAACAGAGATAACCAATTGAAGACGACCCGCATAAGAAAGATTCTTATGCATCCAACGATTGATCCTGTTATCTATTCTGTCAATAAGAGGGTCACAATTCCTCCTAGAAAGACGACCAGTAATGAGGGGAACTCCAAGGTACCTAAATGGGAGAGAGCCTTGCTGAAGACCCGACACTAGGTGCATCCTACTGCTCAAATGACTAGCATCAGGGGATAAATAAAACTGACTTTTGGAAGTATTCATTTCCATGCCTGAATACATAGAGAAGGTATGCAAAGCATCAAGCAAAAGTTGAGTTGAAATCAAATCCCCATGACTGAACATTAAAAGATCATCCGTAAAAAGAAGATGATTGAGCTTAAGGCCCTGACACCGCCAATGATATTGGAATTGAGGAGAGTTGTCTGTAATCAGTCTAAGATGCCTAGTGAACACTTCCATACAGATAATGAAAAGGAGGGGAGAAAGTGGATCCCCCTGACGTAATCCAGAAAGACCCTTGAAGAATTGGGAAGGAGAACCATTGATCAAGATGGAATAGGAAGGGGTTGAGATACATTCTCTAACCCAACCAATGAACCTCCTAGGAAAACCTGCTGCTTCCAGGGTGTTAAGCAGAAACTCCCAATGAATAGAGTCATAAGCCTTTTGGAGATCCACTTTGAAAGCACAACGCTTATGAGAATTGGACAGATGATAATTCTTGAAGATTTCTTGAGCTAAAAGAATATTATCCCCTATACGCCGATTCTTTATAAAAGCACTCTGATTGGGGCTAACTAGAAGAGGAAGAATAGGACTTAGCCTAGTAGCCAAAATTTTAGCAATAACCTTGTAAAGCATATTACAACAAGAAATTGGTCTAAAATCTTGGACAGATGAAGGATGGGCTTTTTTTGGAATAAGGGAAATGAAAGTGGAGTTAAGTTCTTTTAGAAGCTTGCCATGATTAAAAATTTTTTTGAATCGCTTCAGTAACATCTGCCCCTATAATGTGCCAGGCCTTTCTGTAGAAGTGCCCATTGAAGCCATCAGGACCAGGCGCCTTATTAGGATTAAGGGAATGGAAGGCCTCGCGAATCTCTAAAGGAGAAACTTTGGAAATAAGAGCTTGAGAAGGAGCAGTCTCTAGGGGATGAGGAAAGAGATGAGCTACAAAGTCTGTAGAGGAGTGGAGATTCTTCTTAGAGCCTATGGAGGTCTGGAAATAAGAACAGAATTGAGATTGGATTTCAGTGAGACCTACAACTCGTCTTCCAGGGCTCACCTCAAGAGAATGAATAGTGTTACGGTTCCTATGATCAATGAGAGAATTATGAAAGAACTTAGTATTGCGATCTCCTTCCTTGAGCCACTGGATTCTAGAGGATTGTCTATAAAAAGATTCCTGATCAGATAGAGCTCTATAGAGATCGCTGATGGCTTCGAACTCCCTAGCTAGCAGGGGAAGAAGAACGAGGAGAAACCTTCAGAAGGTCTTAAATGGAATTCAAAGTAGCTTGACAAGTCTCTACTCTGGCATTAATATCTCCTATCTGACTCGAATTCATGAGTTTAAGCGCTTGCCTGACTTGTTTAAGCTTCGTAACAACCCTAAACATAGGAGTACCAATAACAGGAAAGGCCCAGGCTTCAGCAACAGTCCGAAGGAAAGAAGGTTGATCAGTTAAAAAGTTAAAAAATCGAAAGGGGGAAACATGCTTGAGCTGAGGGCCAACCGACTTCACCACTAGAGGGGAATGATCATAAATAAGAGGGTTAGGAATAACACAATGGGAGGAAGGGAACTTTAGGCTCCAGGATGAATTAATGAGAGTACGATCTAGCTTCCTCACAGTGAAGGAATTGCCTAACTGTTTGTTAGACCAAGTAAACCGAGAACCACTAGTATTTAAGTCAAAAAGCCCATTAGAACTAACAAACTGTCTAAAATCATATTGTCCACCCATACCGTTCAAGCTAGGAGGATAGGATTCCTGAGGATGGAGAATAGCATTGAAATCTCCAGCTAGCAACCAAGGAAGGGAACCTGCCCTAAGAGCTTCATTAGACAGATCAGTCCAGAGATACTGCCTAAGGGTTGAGTTATTAGCCCCATAAACACAAGAAAGCAGGAAAGAATCAGAGCTTTACCTAGGATGAAGCTGTACATGAATATACTGATCCGAATGACTGACAATAGAGCACTCTAAAAAATCTGGGTTCCAGGCTATCAAAATTATGACATTATGAGATTGATCTAAGTTGCTAAAAGTGACCCATCTAGGAAATACAGAAGAACAGACTCGTTGCAAAAACTCAGGAGATCTAATTCTAGTTTCTACTAAACAGACAAAAAAGGCAGAAGATTTTCTAAGCCATGCTCTTACAGCAAGCTGTTTATTGGGGTGGTTTAAACCCCTCACATTCCAAAAAACAAACTCCATTCCACCAAATCAGCTAAGCCACAATCCAAACTACTTCAACTTTTTCCTGCCTTTCCTAATCCTACGAACAGAACAATCCCCCTCTACCCATCCCACAGCCCCGGGACTAGCAGGTCTCAATTCTGAAGAAGGAGAGGGAGGTATACCTGTCAGAGACTCGGCCAGGGAAGATGACTCCCTACAGTCGCCACTGAGAACTTCAGAAGGTTGGATACACTGGACACTCGTAGGAAGAGTCAGGGGAGTATTGACTACACTAACCTCTGGAACCTGCATTACATCAACACTGGGCTGGCCAGACATAGAATTCGTCGGGGACTCCTGAGAAGGCTCAAGAGAAGCTCCAGCAGTAGGTCCTGGCAGAGCCACCGCCTGGGTAATAGGAACCCCACTGTCTCCACAGATTACTTCAAAAGAAGGGAAGGAGGGGTCTCTCTAAGGAGAAATCATAACAGTGCTGGCCTCAGTGGCCTCAGTTACCTGATTAGCCTCAGCTCTGTCCTGTTGAAGAGTACCGTCCACTGAAACCTTCGAAATCTCCAGAGAAGAAGCAGGGGCAGAGGTTGGCCGCTCCGCAGAGTCTGCTGAGCCAGAATTCGGACCAGACTCGAGTTCCTGATGAAGGCCAGTGGCAAACTTTCGACCTGTGGGAGCCCAAACCTTACGCTGTTCGCCTGCTGGAGGCCGCCATTTATACTCAATAGAGATTTACTGAAAGGAGAGCTGTCCTTCCTCATCATACGTTTCCAATTGGACTGATGACGGCTAGTGCTTCTTCAGCTCCATTTCAACACATAATCTGGCATAACTTATACGAGACATCCTTGCCGTTGAGGTGTCCATAAGCAGAGGGAACCCCACTGAACTAGCAATCCTGCCCAGGCCTTCAGTGTTCCAGTATTCAACTGGCACCTTATAGAAACGAGCCCACACCGGAGCCTTAAGAATTTCCACCGTATCTCCACCATTCAGACGCCATTGACGAAGGAACAAAGGCCGACCTTGAATATGCCATGGGCCATGCTCAACCACCGATTTCATTCCTTGTTCTGACACAAACCGAAAGAGGAAATTGTTGGCATTAGTAATCAAGATGTCTTGAAGACCAAATTCAGCCAATGCTTTCACTAGGGCACGATGCACCACCGACTAGGCAGGACGTTTGTCGAGAAAAAAACCGACTAAGGCAGTGCGAAATTTAGAAGCTCCCCTCTGTGCTAGCTCCCACGGAGGAATGACGTAAACCTGATCCTCTTTAATCTCTGGAGGATAGAAAGATAGTTCCTGAGTCGCAGAGGGGACCCCAGTACCAGCGTCCACGACTGACTTCCAGGTTCGGGTCGGGACCGGAGGATAGGGTTGCTGAGAGGAGGGAGGAGGGAGGACTGTGTCGAGGGAGGAAGGTGGAAGGCTTTTGCAAGGAGAGGGAATTGAAAGGGGACTAGTGGAATTTGGGGGAGGACGAAGAGAAACAGAAATGGGGATATTAGGGTTTGAGTTTTCAGAAGGGGCCGGAATGCGAGGTTGGGGAGAAAGAACAGGGCTCTTAGAGAGTGAAGAAGAAGAAGGGGCCAAGGGTTGAGGAGAACGATGGATCGGGGAGGAAGAAGAAGAAGCCATGACTGAGATGGACAATCGCCACCGCTAGGAAGCTTGCTCCGCCGGAATCGCTCACATATAAACAATTATACCCAAAAATTGTCAATGAATGCATTTACAATTATTTTTATGCGTAAAGATTCAATATTCACGTGTATGTGCATATCATGTAATACATGAGCATGAAATGCGTTTCCTAATTTCTGAGTGTTTTCTCTCATTTACTATTTTTGCCTTAACATGGGTAATGACATGTTACAACTCTCCCCTCCTTAAAAGAAATTTCGTCCTCGAAATTAATATCTGATTAATCAAAAAGGCAGGGGTATTGTTTCCTCATATACTCCTCCGTTTCCCATTTAACTTCAACACTCGAATAATCTCTTCCAAATGACCTTAGTCCATAGACTCACTAGGTATTTCAATCACTTATTTAGTCATTCACTATCTTAACTAGTTTCTCAATATATCTCAGATTACCCATAATTTCACTTCCAGTATCAATAACATATATATCGGATTATAATGATATTTCCTAAACATATCTATATAACATTGTGTGAATCTGAAACATCTTTCATTGCTAACTCATAATAATTCCGTACAGATCATTTCATATTAGGCTTAGCTTATCCTTTTTTCTGACCTGAGCACACCTTGGCAAGGTGATACTCGCAGAGATATTTCATCTTTCACTTGATAATTCACATTTCTTTAGTGTTAATACACTCAACTCTTATTTCCATCTCACTATATTCCATATCTTCTTTGAAGTTGATCCACATAACTCTTTTATCTTTCTTGAATCACTTAACTTCTATTACAAATCCATTTCCCTTATCTATAGTATCTCGAATCAATTATGGCCTTTAACCATTTCTAGGCCCTCTTCATTTCAATGTAAGGGCGAACGACCCCTTTTTGTCATATAACGCCTCATACAGTATTCTAATGAAATCACTATGATAATAATTGTTATGCTTGAAGTCAATTACAACTATACATTGATCTCATGTCCCTGTGAACTCCAAAATATAAGCTTTAAGCATATCTCCAACAGTTAAAACTGTTGGCAACTCATATATACAATCATTTGGTTCTATATCCTTAGCTGTTAAATGTTGTTTCGACGTATTCCTAATAGGATGTATACCTTAGGTCACCATTTGTACTTTATCCAAAAATCTCTTTTATTAATCATCTTTATCGAGTACACATACCTCTAATTTCAATCCCAAAGTAACATTTTTCCTATTCGGACTCAAAATTCAAATTCATTTTCAATTCCTTAATAAGATTCACAATTTTTTATCCTCAATTTGGGCTTTGCTAATCTTTTCATACTAACAAATTTTTAATTTCAATGCAGCTAATAATACTTTGATTTGCCCAAAATTTAGCTTGACATTCTATGTTCTTCATTGCACTAGGTTTGGTAACCTCAATATCTAAATTTGTGCTAATCCATTATTGAATTCTCTACTTAATGCATTGGATTGTAACACTAGCTTTACTGAGAAATATTCATTTACACAATCCTTTCAAACTTAATAATTACCTCAATCTTTACTGATATGTATATTCATATATATCCTAAATGTTTCCGTACATATAATGTGTCTAAGCTTTCAAGAAAATTACAATTGCAGCAAGTTCTAAATCATATTCCGAATAATTCAATTCATGAAACTTTAACTATCTCCATGCATATGAAATCACTTTATTATGCTACATTGGATTTCATCCTAATCTCTGATGTGAAACCTCATTATGTACTATATAATCTCCAATTCCAAATGATATTATTATCATTGGTGTTATATTTCCTCAAAATTCTTTTTACATTCAGCACTCATACGGTTGACATATTTTTCCTCAAACATTTTTGTTAAGTGATAAGATCAGTAAAATCTCCTTAATAACTTTAGGTAGTGCCCAATTTCTAGTTAATTTTGGAAAATTTGGGATCTCTCATATATGCCTTGGAGTTTCTCACTTCATCATTACCTCTATTTTCTTAGGTCTCCCAATATGCTATATTCAGATACTATACAACCCAATATTTTATTCCATCAAGCAAAAATTCACTCTCATTATACTTGGCATAAAATTGTTTCTACCTTCATAATATGTAAGATTTCCTCAAGTATTCAAAATGTTCTCTTTACTTGTTGAATACACTTAAAATACCATCTATGATCATATTCTCTAATTGATACAATTTTGCTTGGATCACTTTAATCTTCAATACCATAATACTATCGGGGGCATTGTTAACTCCAACAGATATAACCCAAACTTCCTTGTGCTTATGATTTGTTCTCATAATTCTTTAAGTATCTAATTCGTCAATGAGGTAGTATTATCTCATGTTATTTTTGGTTTTTCCCCCAATTGATTTCTTCTCTCGAATGCTTTTTCTCAATTCATTCGATTTCCTCTGATTTCACACTAACTTATTCTAATGTCTGCTCATTCATACTAGTTTCTCCACACATTGACAATAGTGTCTCCTCAAATTCAAGAATTCAATCACATCTTTGGATACCTTACATCAACAAAATGCAGCACTCTCATTAGCATATTCTAAATCTTATGCCTGAGTCTCCATTAGAAATAGGACTCTACTATTCACTTTTGATTCATTACCTATTCATTTCTAATTTATTCCTTGATTGATCATTCTAAGAGTAAACTATCTGGTCTGCTTAACCTAATTCGGTGAAATTCTTCTTCGAAAGAAGATTTCTTATTTCTATCTTCTATATTATTCATGTAACCTTTATCAATCCACTGTTATCATCATTGCTTATCAGAAATTCTTAGTAACCTCAAGGATATCAATTTCTATCATAACTTATATGATAAGAATACCCTTTCTGATAAGGCTCAGTAAAGCATTAAGCAATTCATTTACTCTAATACCTTGGTATATATCATTAAGATCATTCCATCTTTTCCAGAGATGTCTTTAAGACAATTCACCAATTAATAACCTATGTTTAGGATACCTTAATCTCATTTGATTCAGGACAACAATTCACCTTTTTTGTGTCAGCCCCCAATCGTGGGGACTGTACCACGATCGTGCCCTTCTTCGCTTTTTCACAAAATTCATTACCTATAGTAACATCATTAAAAATCTCAATCTATTCTCGATTGATCACTATTATCACTTTCATGTATTACTATAATTCATCTTAGACTTTGAACTATGGGAACTATGACTAACAATACTCAATAAGTCATAGATTGCTTCTTATATTATCCCACACATATAATACATATGTGGCCAATATTCTCACTTGTTATGATAATCCCATCATCAAATATGTACTCATGGTAACAAATTAACTTAACTTTGGGGGCTTTTGCTTATCTCTTTCTCATTCTTACATAAAATCCTATCTTGTATGCATTTCTAACTTTCTCCTTACTACACATCATTCATCTATTGTAAAGTCAATTATGTCTATTTCATTTCCCATATATATATATATCCTCAATCAATTCAGAATTATTGAAGCATAATCAATATGAAATTATGGTCTCAATTCCTCTAATATCTTCTTATGGGGGATTTTAACCCTTTTCACATTTATCCAACAAACATTTCAAGTCCAAGTTCAACCTCTCAAGGTCACTTTCAACTTGGCTTGTACACTTTAATCTCATCATTTCTACTTATATCCTTATTTTCCTCAAACAATCCATGACAGTGTATTCACATCTATATCACATTCAAGGGCATATCACCAAAACACAATATTGATGTCATATTCAATAATACATCCACCAATACAAATGCGCTGAATCTTTATCTGTTATATCTAACCATATACTATGTCTCATTCTAGATATCATTTAACCTTCCTCTTCTCGCATTATGACCGATCATCATTCTTCTTAGTGCTTCTAATAGCTCAAACTCTCAACATATGCTGATGCGTGTGACTCATATGAATGCAACTTAGACTAGGGATCAGTTGCTACTGCCTACTATGACATGACAAAAATGCATGTGCCTTGACACATATTTCAGAAAATGCCCATATAAGATAGTAATTCTGGGCTCTGATACCACATAATGTAACACCCCATTCCCGTAGGACCTGAACCAGACATCATGGCTAATATCCGAGTCTGTGCCCGGCTAGGGTGGCATGTCAGTGCACTGAAACAGTCAAAACTTAGTACAATTTTTTTTTGGAATATAATCAAATGCGCAGAAATCAGTAAACAATTTGGGCTCGCTTTATTTCATAAACATTTTCAGTTATAACAATACAATCAACAGAATTTCAATAGCTATTTGGGGCCCATTACAATTATAAAACATTTTTAGTCATAATGATTTTACTTTCCAACATAAATCCATTTACATCCATATGGTATAAAAATTTCGGAATACATTACTTATACAAAAATCACAGAATACAAATTTGTACAAAAATAGGAAAATACAAAATGCAGATGCGAACTGATCCCGACCTCTATCTTTCCCTTGCTTACAGTATGTATAGTCCCGTTTGCCTCACGGGGTATTCTTCTGAATCCTGAAAAATATTTGCAAATTTTAGGTGAGTTTTGATAACTCAATGAGTGACCATCATCGATGGCTCACCTAGTTACGTAACACAAAATTCACATTTCACACTTCACACTTGACATTCAATACAACTTAATCACTCATATTATGCATATGCAATGCACATGAGACGCACTTTCTATTTGTTACTTTGTTGTGACCGAGTGCTTAAACTATCTTGTATCCATTAGATACTGGGCTCATTACTAATTGTCCCATATCTGATGGGGATAGGGCTCATTTTACATAGTGAGCCTTAGGCTCTTAATCACTTTCTCAACTCGAGGCTCATCTCACACTTTGAGCTTTAAGCTCTGATCGGTGGCTACTCAGGTCACAACTGCCATTATATTTCATGTATTCATGAAATGAAATGCATTAATCACATTTGCATGTTCCCATTCAATCACATTCCCATATCATCGGACTTTAGTCTGGCATTCAACCTTAAAGTTGAGAATCACATTTTCACTTACATGCAAATGCACATTCAGAACACATTTAACAATCAAATTATGTACACTTAGTTCATCTTATTCATATATAAGTAACACTTCAATATCCTAATCAAACATCACATCATCGAACCTTCTATCCGGAAATCAACACAATCAATCACATTCATATAATCATTCAGTAGTCAATCAATACAAAAATTCAAGCAATGAAATGAGACCATCTAAGTCTACTCATAGTACACTCCAGATTAGCATTAGCTTCCATGTTCTGGAAACGTTTAGATGCAGAAGTTCTATCCTATATCATCATTATGCAAAACACATATTGCACACATATTATTAATTGTACAATCACAAAAACATTCAGATTTATACATATGTATATGTATAATGTATAATGCATGCTCAATGACAATCCCGGGAATTTATCCATTAGCTTCGTCATAAAATCAATCCCATATCAAAACTCACCTAAGTATAATTTATAATTAGGTTTATACCTCAATAAAAACATTAAATCACAATTCATAACTTATTGAATCACTTTTAGATTTTTCCAAAAGCTGAATTTTAGGTCTACTGCTCTTGTTCCTTTAGACCGTGAAAATGAAGTAATGTGGTCATACTCTCTTCTAGAAAATTGTTCCCCCATCTCTTAAGTTTCTAAGGACACCAAAATCATTTAATTTGGTTCAGAAATCTGAAAGTTATTCTCCCAATGTTTTTGGCCTGTTCTCATTCTAAAACAGTACATCAGAGTCAACTTCCATCCAGAAATTAAAAGTCTTAGAGTCTGAATTACAATTCTACTTCTACATAGATTTGTAGCCCTATGTCTCTAGTTTACTCCAAACCAAAGATCATCTCATTTTGATAACTATATAACATGTTATGCCTAAAATACCGAAGCATGTTCAGTGAAAATACTCCAGTTATCAATTTCCAGAACTCCACATTAGACCTGGCAAAATGGGCGGGTCACCCGTTTACCCGCCTGTACCCGCCCTAACAGTCCGGGTATGGGTTGGTATGCTTTTTTACCCGATTCATATTTACCCGTACCTGACCCACCCATTGATTTTGCGGGTGGGTCGGGTCCAACCTGCGGGTACCCGTGGGTACCCGCAAAATTATTTATATATATATATATATATATATATATATG
>JAOTAX010000196.1:11264370-11275129 GCA_025629825.1 Erythroxylum guanchezii | reverse complement strand
GGAGTTCATTAATCAAGATCCTGGACTTAAAGTGAGCCCTTTAAGGTTTACCATTCAAACTTAGTGATTTCTAATCCTATCAAATTAGTTTTGAACTATAGTAGCCAAAGCTCATTTTCAAGAGGATTTTATCATTTGTTTCAATCTTTTCATTTTCTGTTTTCAAAAACCCAAAAATTCTTCTTACGTACTTTTTACAATGCATTTTAGTTCATTAATATTTTCATGATCAAAACCCCCTTCCTACTAATTTCGCTTGCATTTTATGACATCTAGGCTAGCTTAGGTCCATTTCATTAGGTTCCGATTAAGTGAAACGACCCAAGGTTGCATCCTATATTGCAATCCTTGGAATTAAATTATTTTTGACTTGACTTCCAAGGGTTTGATCTTTAGATCGAAACGAAGGGCTGATCAGTTTCTCACAAAATCCTGATGAACCTTATGTGCACAAGAAGGTTAGTGGGAGTGCTATCATATTCCTTATGTTATATGTGGATGACATATTACTAATAAGCCATGTTTTGAAAACCGGACCGGCCAGTTCGACCGGTGACCGGTCGGCTATTCGGTCCAGTTCACTCTTAAAAACCAGTTCTCAATTGAATCAGTGAGAACCGATCAAAACTCAATTGACCGGTCGAACTGGTCCGACTACTGGTTCAATAAAAATTTTCATTTATTTTTACTTTTTAGGTATTTTTTGTATTTTTAATATTTTTAATATTAAATATAATTAAATATAATTATTGCATAATTATGACGTCACACCGGTTCGACCGGTGGTTGAACCGGTCGAACCGGTGACCAGTAAGGCCTCCGGTTCGATGTCCGGTCCGGATTTCAAAACATTACTAATAGGAAATGACGTCTCAAGTTTGCGATCAGTTAAAATTTGGTTGTCTCGAAATTTTTCCATGAAAGACCGTAGAGAAGCAATTTATATATTGGGAATAAGGATCTATAAAGATAGATCAAGGAAGTTGCCAGATGTAATGTCCAAATATCCCATGTTAGGGGCTAGAACCCTAGAATAGTGTAAATGAGAATATATTGAGAAATTAGAAGTGCATTTCATGCATCATATGACATATTTAAATATGTGAATTGTGTTGATATTCATGAAATAATTGTAAATTTATTCATTGACATTTTCTGGGTATAATTAAGTTATAAATGGGATTAAAATGCGAATTGTGGTTTTTATGTGTCGAAAATTGATTTGGAGACTATTAATATTATTTCGAAAATTTTGGTGAAATTTCAGATACTTTGAAATTTTGGGGTAGTTTGGACTAGGACAAATAGTGAAATAATGGACCAATCATAGTGTTACATGTGGTAGCCTTGTACGTTGACACATGGCCCACATGCAAGGGACACACGTAGTCACGTGTGTCTTGCTGGAGAAAAAAAACAAAAGATGAAGCTTTTGGTTGTTCACCGAAAGTGTTAATCACTAAAATTTCCCCTTTGTTTCAATCTTTACTGAACTACAGTTTTGATCTTTGCATGAATATTATCCTGTGCAAAACAAACATTTCCATCCAGCTGGTGTTTGTTTATGCTTAATCTTCTTGTTTTTTGTCCAACCACTGAAGCCCTGTCTTTCATTTTCACTGCTGGAATTCATTGTAGAATTAAGTGGTGGTTTTAGTTTTCTGGATACTATAACTGATTCTAATGATATTTTTAATGGTTGAAAATGAGTTCATGTATGAATTGTGAAAGTTGAGTAGTCTCGGTGTTAATGATGAGTTGATAATATAGTGCAGTAGAATGTGCAGGAAGTGTAATACCGATTGTATGGAGTTTAATGAGGAACTTAGTGAAGTAGACCATAATAGAAAATGTGGTTTAGAACCGTATGACTATAGGCTCTATTTTGGTTTGTGGATTGTTATTGTTGAAAACAAAATTGTTATTGTTAGTAGTAAGAGAAAGTTGAAAATGTTGAAATATATGTATGTATCGGTTTTTAGATGTTTGAATTTAATCTTGAGTTATGAGCTGGTTTAGAGTAAGTTGAATTCAAATGGGAGTTGAGAAGAGGTAAATGGGAGACTATAAGTAAGAGATGATGGGGTAAGTGGAAGAGAGGAAGAAGAACGTGATGGTTTGCGTGTATGATTTTGGTTTTTGAAGTCTGAATATGAACTAGAGTATTTTTACTGAACAACTTTGAGTCTTTTGGCTATAACTTTTTCATCCAACCTCAAAATGAAAATGACTTGAAACTTGAACCAATAGATTCCTAACACATTGTTCTTCCTCTGCATGAAAATTTATAGCCATCTAGATTCGTTCGGGAAAGATTTGATTAATGGATTTAGGATGAAAAAGAGGAAATGTGCTGGAATGTTATGAATTGGAGAATTTTCATTGAACATGCTTCGGTATGTGGTATGTTGATTACATCTTGATTTGTAGATTTCCAAATGAGTTTATTATTGATTCAGATTAAACTTGAGACATATTTATACAACTTTCTTGAAGAAGTCGAATTTTAATTCCATCTCTAAGAATTTAAAACTTTGGCATGAAATTAAGTCTTAGTTTAGGCTGTAGCACTACCAGGGACAGAAATTATATCCTGTTGTTATTAAATAAACTGTATTGATGTAGGTAGAATCAGACAAAGGTGTCTTCACAAAATTTGTATCTTATTCTCTTAGCTTCCAATTGGTATAAAGTTTGTAATTTTTGGATATTGGAATTGAGTGATATGGGTTGTACAACTTTGAATACATGATCATGCCCTAGCCAAAATTTCAAATGTACTCAGTCTGCAATATTTTAAGCATAACTCATAGAATAATGAACCAAATTATATGATCTTGGTGTCATTAGAAACTTAAGACACAAGGAAACAATTGTCTAGAAGAAAGTGTTATAGAAATATACCATTTTCCTTGTCATAATGATCATGTAAAGTAGACCTGAAAGTTGTGTTGACATGAAAGCTAGAATAGTTAATGGGTGTATAAGTTTTGACACATTTGGAGTACAATTGATCTTTGCGCTGGTTTATTACAGAAGTATACCCGGGCATATGTCCTTGAACATGCATGTTATATGATACATTTATAAAAATGCATATTCAGTTACATGAACAATGTGGTAACATGAAATTGTATTTGTTTGCATATAAAAGAGTAAGTAGAACGACCCTTCCAGACATTGCTAAGACTTCAAGGAAATAAGCAAAAGGGAGCAATTGTGAGCAACCTAAGATGGTCTCACCTTGACTTGCTTTGTTTATTACTGAATTAAATTTGATATTGATGAATGTGTACTGAATTCCGGACACGAAATGTCCGAGGAGTTTTGATGCATGATTAAAACATTGGAAGTGCTACTTGAATGTGAATGAGATTAACTATATGATTCTCAACTTGAATGCTCATGCCGGACCTAGTCCGATGATTATTGTGAAAAAGAACATGAATGCAAATGTAATTGATCAAATGTGATGATTGAAATTGAGGAATGCATTTCATTCCAATGCATAAAATATAAAGGCAATTGTGACTGATGTCACCAGTGAAAAAGAGCTTAAAGCTCAGACATTCGTGATTAGAGTCGAAGGCTCAATGTGTACAAAGAGCCTTGTATCCCTAACAGATAAGGGACAGTATGAAAGAGCCCGGTATCTATAACGGATATGGAACAGTAAAAAAGGCACACAGTCACAACAATGAAATAAATGAAATCGAGTCTTATAACATTGCATACATATATGATCTAAATAAATTCAATGATTGCAATGTTTTGAGAACTTTTTGTATGAACTATGTGATAATTTGTCAATGTGTATGTTCTGTAAAATTGTGCTAAAATGATGAAATGTTTGAATTTTGTTTTTGAAATATGATAAATGTGATAAGGTGTTATGTGATATTACCTGAAAAAAAAATCAAGTTGATATGAATTACATGATAACATGATTTATTGTGTGTTGTGTGACAAGAGTGAACCATCGAGGATGGTTACTCTGCTGAGTTCGCAAAACTCATCAAAATTGTAAAGTTGACAATTT
The DNA here is from genome assembly GCA_025629825.1 of Erythroxylum guanchezii. Taxonomy (NCBI): domain Eukaryota; kingdom Viridiplantae; phylum Streptophyta; class Magnoliopsida; order Malpighiales; family Erythroxylaceae; genus Erythroxylum; species Erythroxylum guanchezii. The sequence goes on along the minus strand of JAOTAX010000196.1, from coordinate 11,271,090 downwards.
CAGGTTTGCGATAGAGCGACTACTTAGCTGTTAAAATTGCATTTTGGTACAAGTTATGATTCAAAGATCGGTCAGCTGGGGATAGAAGATTAGTTTTTAGTTTTTGGTTTATTTCCTCATTTATGTAGTGTACTTTGTAAACTGAACTATGAGCTTTGATAGGCTGACATTGTATACATATGAATGATGGATCTAATGCTACATTGTAAATTATGGTTTATGATATGAAATGTGGAAATATTTGGACTTTAGATAATGTATTATTTTTGCTTTTACTTATAATGCCATGTAGTAAAGTCAAGGTGACATAGTTAACACGCCACTTCTGTTGGGCATGTGAACACATGATCGTATGGCGCACATGCATGCGTTGGGCGAGATTAGGGTGTTACACTAGGTCTTTCATAGTCCATATACATAAATAAAGTGCTTAAGAGGTTTAGCATGGAGCAATCTACGAAAGGGTCTTCACATGACTCATGGGATAAAACTCTCGAAATCTATGTATCCCAAAACGCAAGATGAGAGGACTCATATGAATATGATTCCGTATGCTTCGGCAATATGATCAATCATGTATGTTATGTTATGTACAAGACCCGATATATCGTATGCTCTAAGTGTTACCAGCAGATATTAATCGGATCCTAGTGAGTGTCACGGGATGGCTGTCAAGAATATCCTAAAATAATTAAGAAGGACTAAGGATGTATTCTTGATATATAGAATTGAAGATCTTGTAGTGAACAAACATACAGATGCCAGTTTTCAATCTGACGAGTATGACTCCAAATCCCAGTCAGGTTATGTTTTCACATTGAATGGCGGAGCAGTCAGTTGGAAGAGTTCCAAATAAGAGTGATTATAGACTCAACAATTGAGTCAGAGTACATTGCAGCTGCGGAAGTGGCAAAAGAAGTTGTTTGGATCAAGAAGTTCATTATGGAACTTGGAGTGGTTTTGAGCATTGTAGACCCGATATTGTTGTATTGCGACAACAATGAGGCTATTACTCAAGCCAAGGAACCAAGGTCTCATCAGAGGCCTGAGCACATACTCAGAAGATATCACCTGATCAGAGAGATAATTGATAGAGGTGATGTGAAGATAGAGAGAGTGCCCACAGATCAGAACATCACTGATCCTTTGAGTAAGCCACTTCCTCAAATAAAATTTGATTCTAATGTACTTGCCTATGGTATTAGATACAAAGGCCATTGACTTTAGTGCAAGTGTGAGATTGTTATAGTAGTGCTCTAAAGGAAATCTCCTTTAGCACTTTTGTAAAAACTTTATTTTGATTAATAAAGCGAAAGGCAATTTTTCATTAATTTGATGTTCGTTTATTTATAAATTGATGTCGATATTACATCTTATTAATGAAGTCCACGATATAAAACATAGCATGAAGGAAATCATAATGAGATCATGATAATGAGATTCCTATCATATATAATTATGTTAGTATCTAAATTATCCATAGTCATAAGATTAATAAGATAGAACATTATTAATCCAGATAGACTAGCACATGTTGTACTCATTGATTTGATCAAGCAGTGGATCTCACAAACTGTATGCATAAGATGTTTAGAGATAATATGTGAATGCTTACTAAAAGTTGTAAGTACATTGGATGATCCGCTATGAGATTATCATATGGATGATATATCAAATGTCAATGATTAATCTCATCATAACAATAGTGCAAATATCTTTAGACTTGAGGTACTCAAGGATATCTTAGATACTGAGCCTGTGCCTTGATATCATTCCTTGTTGCCTCAAGACGAGGTCGCTTATAGGGTAGTGATTGGATATAATGGGTAGCCAATCAAGGATTCACCACTCCTGATAGAAGGAGATGATACCCACAGCCTCTTGTTAGGGTCATTACTCAAGAGTCTCTGTCCAGAGTAGTTATGTGTTATGAAGAGAGTCTTCAATGAAACATAGAGTAATGAGATCCTAGGACAAGAACTAGCGTCAATTGGACTAGATATGACGTAGTCAGTCTTGTGGGAGTTGACACATAGCCTGTTAGAGTAGTGCCTTAAAGGCAATCGCCTTTAGCGTGTTTTGTACAAAGTTGTGTACAGACTTTATTTTCAATAATAAAGAAAGGCATATTTCATTAATTTGGTGTTCATTATTTATGAATTGATATTAATCTATAAGCAAATTAATGAAGTCCATGATATATGACATAACATAAAGGAAATCATGATGTGATCATACTACTGAGATTCCTATCACGTGCAATTATGTTAGTATCTAAATCATCCCTAGTCATAGGATTAATAAGATTGGACATCGTTAATCCAGATAAATTAGCACATGTCAAACTCTTTGATTTGATTAAGTAGTGGATCCCAAAAATTGTAAACATGAGATGTTTAGAGTTGAGATGTTGATGCTTACTATAGGTAGTAAGTACATTAGATGACCTACCATGACATCATCATATGGATTCCTATTCTAATGTCAGTGATAATCTCATCATAGCAATGATGCAAGTATCCTTAGACTTGAGATACTCAAGGATATCTTGGATACTGATTCTGTGCTTTGACTCTATTCCTTGTTGCCTTACAGAGGTTACTCATAGGGTGGTGATTAGGTACAGTTTGAGGTATTCGAAAGTAATTGAGTAGCCAATAGAGGATTCACCACTTCTATGATAGTAGAAGATGATACCCACGACCTCTTGTCGAGGTCATTACTTGGAAATCTCTGGCCGAAGTACATATGTCATGAAGAATGTCTTCATTGATATATAGAGTAATGAGTCCTAGGACGAGAACTTATATCACTTGGACTAGATTTGACGTAGTCAATCTAGTGAGAGTTGACACTTTGTCCATACTAATAACCAAGTGGGGATAGCATGGTAAAAGGACGAATTGCCCAACAATTGTCTATGGGAGGGTTCATGAGATGGTTCGTGATGAGCACAGGTTCATTCGTCAAACCACTTACTTTCCGGTTGATTGGGGGTCATAATGTGTTGCTAGATACCGTTCATGACTTGCTTGGATTAAATGTTAATCTAAGTGGCCAACATAACTGGAAACCTAATGGCTCACGCACATAAGAGTGACTTGGAGGATTCATAAAATGGTTTTGGATAGTGATTCATTATGTGGAGAGCAATAGAACTAAATGGATCCCGACGAGATCGGGATATGTCCTGATGAGATCGCGACATCGATATTGCTGAAGCAGGTCTCCATTGTTTTTCCACACTTAGAACCCGATAGGACCGCTCCAGTGTGACTGGACCACCTTAACATTTATGTATATATATAGGTGTGTGCAATGTGGAATATGAGTCTTCTTTCATAAGTTGCATTTACAATGTTTAAATGGTAAAAGACAAAAACACTAAAAGACAAAAAAACAAAAAGCTAGAAAGGAAGGATGATGATCGTGAGATAAATGTTTTTAACAAGTTTAGAAACAATCTTTCAAGCCATTCTCCTAAGCTTTATCATCTTCTTCCTCTCCTTCACGTTGCTCTCCATAGAACAAAGAAGAGAGCTAGCACTCTTGTCTTTGCTCTAGCCATTTTTGGATCAAAGAGTTTGATTCGATTACTTTCTCGGATCTCTGCGTGGATACCGTTGGAGATGGTCTGTTTTGGTCATTCTAGTTTGTGACAACCAGATGAGTAGAAGATCAAAAAATGAAGGAGACTACACATAAGGTACATGGTTATTATATGAATGATTGATTTATGTAAATGCCATGAATTCCTATACATACATACATATATATATATATATATATATATATGTGTGTGTGTGTGTGTGTGTGTGTGTGTGTGTGTTATAAACATGTATTTGAATTGGGAATATTCTTCGGGAAAGTCTCGAAACAAGTTTTTTTTTGTTTTTCGCACCGTGTGTATATGATGCACACACCTGGATTTTCCTACATAGCCCATACTCCGAAATAAGTAGGGTATAGTATGATGAAGGGATGAATTGCACGATAATTATCTATGGAAATGTTCGTAAGTCAGATAATTAACTATCGAAGAGTTCGTGTGTTAATCCACTTATATTCCGATAAATTGGCATCATGAAACCCTTCATGATTTGCTTGAATTGAGAGTTAATTCAAGTGGCATGAAACCATCCATGGTTTGCTCGAATTAAGAGTTAATTCAAGTGCCTAAAATAATCGGGATTCTAATGGTCACACGCATAAAAGATTGATGAAAAACAAAGTGTGTATGGGTGTTTTTAAGTAGGCCACAATTGTGGCTCATAGGCTACGATCGTGACCGAAGGCATGGCTGTCAATTAAGTAGGCCATGATCGTGACCGAAGGCTCAACAGATGTACATAACTGCGTTCTTCACTTATGTACAAGTGAGCTAACAAGTCACAAACACACTTAAGTGAGAGGATAAGGGGAACAGTTCTAGAATGAGAAAGAAGTGGTCGGGAGTCTTCTTCATGTAATTTATGCAATTGCATGCAAGATATTCTTAATCTATCTCTCCATTTGAGCATCTACTTGAACTCATCAAGTTTGGTGTTCTAACCACCCTTACACACTGCTTCTTTATCTTTGTGTGTTCTTGGGTGATCAAGGAAGGGTTTGGTGTTTGCTACAACCCAAACAAGGAGAAGAATCAAGAAAGGAGGAGTATTGAAAAAGGTACAATTGTTTAAATTTTATGTTCTTATGATCTGTTTATGCATGCATCTTTGTTTCTAGAATTTCAGGGAAGTCATGGGTAGGAATTTAGATTCTGACTCTTCCACAGCACATGTGATGCATGAATCCGTGGCTCCCCAGTAATATCAAGTAAAAATAATATGCATAAATAATTTAAAATAAGCATAATAAAAATATCAATCCTAGTTCACAATAAAAATAATTTAAGAATTTTTATAATATTTAACAAATAAAATAATTGTATGAATCCAAATAAAAGTGATTTTTGTTCATTAATTATAAGATTCAAGGTAACGATAAGTTACTTTAAAAAACATTGGGTTGAGTTCAAATTTTTTAACATTTTATATATTTGAATATTAGCTCTTAAGATATTTATGTTTATTTTTTAAACATAAACTCGATCTATGAACTTAGTTTTAAATTTTAAGTCCTTTAAAATTTGAGTTTAATCATTCTAATTAAGTGGAATGGGTTAAGCTAATAGCACTAAAACATATCTCAAAATTTTAAAAATAAATATGTTTCAAACGCATCAAACGTTTAGTATTTATTTGATAAAAAAATCAACGAGAAACATTAAAGGTCAAAAGAATAGATAAATAATAAAGTTTAATTTTTTTTATAGAACAAACAAAAATAAGAAGCAACACTGTATGAGGCATAATTATGTTAAGTGTCTACTATATTTATATTCTCACTTACAAAAAAAAGGACAATGGTATGTAAGATCCTTTAACCCTAACATGTTTAATAAGGAGTGCCACTAACTATCAAAATGATGTTGTATTAGTGACATATGTTATGTTGGAAGTCTTTGCAAAAGGAAAAATGTTATTGGATATTAACAAGACATTCATTTACCTAATACCTAAGGTAAACAATGCTACATCCTTAGGTGACTGTAAGCCAATAGCATGTTGTAACTTTATTTATAAAGTAATATCCAAAATTCTTGCAAAAAGATTAAAGAAATTGCTAAAAGATATAGTTAATCAAACTCAAGGTGCACTTCTGGGAAGGAGATAAATAGGTGACAATGTGTTACTAGCTCAAGAGCTTTTAAAGGGTTATGGAAAGAGAAAAGCCCTAAAGATTATGTTATCAAGATAGACTTCAATAAGACATATGACTCAATTAGCTGGCAGTTTATTACCCTAGTGCTTGAAGTATTTGTGTTCCTTACTAAATTTAGACACTAGATTATGTTATATTTCACCACTGCATTGTACTTAGTTCTCATAAATGGTTAACTAACTCATATTTTCACAGAAGGTTGAGAGCTTAGGCAAGGGGACCTTATTTCTCCTAACCTATTTTTATTGTGTATGGAAGCACTTATTAGACTTGTAAGCTTTAATATAATGATAAGTCTTTTAACTTTTATAGTAGGTACAAGAAGCTTCATCTATCATGCCTAACATTTGCTAATGGCCTTTTAATGCTATGTAGAGTCAATGATGGATTAGTATGCAAGGTTATGACTACATTTTAATTTTTTAGGAGGCTATCTAAATTGGAGATGAACAAGGAAGATGGTCACCTGGTCATTTTCACGAATGCAAAATATATGGCATAATAACTCTTGGTAATATCTTATCTACAAGTGAAACAAGCTTCCTTCAATTATATAGGGATACCATTGGCCAATGAGAGACTCAACTTTAGGGAATGTATTTCCTTATTAAGAAGGTGCAAAAGAGGATCACAAGTGATTAAAACAATTGAGAAAACAATAAGGCAATTTCTTTGGATAGGTGGTAGAGAAGGAAATTCTAGGGGTAGGTTTGTAGACCTTTAGTTGAGGGGGGCTTAGAGATAGTTCCTATCAATTTGTACAATAAAATTATGTTATGTAAACGATTATGGAGGTTTTTGAATGATAAGGAATCATTATAGATGAAGTGGATGCATATATGTAACATCCCACCCCAGACTGGAAGGGTAAAATAGAAAATTTGGCATAGGATGAGATGGATTGGAATGACTTAGGACTGTTCATGCATAATAGGATTGATACACAGTATCAAT
>JAOTAX010000196.1:11250130-11260912 GCA_025629825.1 Erythroxylum guanchezii | reverse complement strand
ATTTCTTTTTATGAGGAATCGACTTCTTTTTCTGTTGAATATGGTTTTTAATAAACCCTAATCCAGTTTTATCACTAGGATGTCTATAGTTCCCTAACATGTCGTTCATTTTCCTTGTACTCTCAGTAAAAGTTGTTAGATCAGCTGAAAGACTGTTAATTCTTAGCTTCAACTGATTGATCTCTTCAGATCTTTCTATAACTCCCTTTTTCTTTATCTCGTCCACTTGCTTCTTTAAGCTCAGACATTCTCTCTTTCTAACTCTTGTGTATTTCTTAGACTTTCTACATACTTTTTCTTTAATAGTTTGTACTATTTCAGAATTGCATGAGAATCTTCCAATAGTTCTGAGTATGCATCATGTAAATCATTAAATTTTGAAGTTACCACCTCATCACTTTCTTCTTCGGCTGCTAGGCAGATATTTGCTTGTTCCGATGTCTCTGAGTCAGTATCTAATTCGAACGAATCTAGATCTTTCCAAGTTGCCATCATGCTTTTCTTTCCTTCTCTACTCTTCTTTGGATTTCTTTTCAGTAATGGACATTCTGACTTGTAATGTCTTGGTTTATTACACTCATAGCATATGACGGATGTCTTCTCAATCTTCCCATCATCTTTGCTATTCTTCTTGAAGGATGGATTTCCTTTAGCCTTTTTCTTCCACATGCGTTGATCTTTCTTGAGATGAAAGATAACTCATCATCTTCTTCACTTGACTCTTAATCTGATTCACTAGAATCGTCATTCTTAGATTCTTCAATCTTCAGTACTTTTGATGATGAATTCCTCTTCCTTTGAATCTTGTGATTCTTCTGTCTGGCCTTCAATGCTATCGATTTATCCCGTCTGGGCTTGTCTTCAGCATCGAGCTCAACTTCATATATTTTCAGAGATCCAAGCAGTTCATCAAGCTTCAACACGCTTAAATCCTTGGCTTCTTGTACAGCTGTAACTTTTGGTCTCCATCTCTTCGGTAGACTTCTTAAGATCTTACGAACGTGATCTTGATTGTTGTAAGTTCTTCTAAGAGCTTTAAGTCCATTGATCATTGTTTGAAATCTTCCAAACATCTGATCAATAGATTCTTTGTCCTTTATTTTGAACAGCTCGTACTGATGTACAAGAATGCTTATCTTGGACTCCTTTACTTGATTTGTACCTCGTGTGCGATGGATAGCGTATCCCACATCTCCTTCGCAGTATCGCATCTGTGGACTTTATCGTACTCACTTCTGCTTAAGGCACAATTCAAAAAGAACTTGGCCTTCGAGTTCAGTTGGAATCTCACCTTTTGATCTACAGACCATCTGATTCGTGGAATAGGATTTCCTTCTTCATCTACCGGTGTGTACGGTCCATTTTCTATTATATCCCAAAGATCAATATGAGTAGATTCGATGAAGAGCCGCATTCTATCTTTCCAGTAATGATAGTCTTCTCTATTGAACGCAGGAGGTCTAGTGATTGAGGCACCTTCAGCTATGTATATGTGTGATTCCGCCATGAATCTTTATCCATACTTTGTTACAGTGATTCTTAGACACCGAGCTCTGATACCAATTGAAGTGAATCATATGTTAATATAGACTTAATAATTGATATACAAATGCACAAGAAGGGGGGGTTGAATTGTGTATTCTTTTTCAATGATCCCCTTTTTTTAGCAATTTCTTTAAACTTACTTTTTCTCAAAACTTTTGAAAATCAGTAATGTAAAATATTTTCTAAATTTTCGTATGAAAACAGTAAGATTAAAAATTCAAAGTTAAGAGAGTTGAGAGTAGAGAGTTTGGAGAGAGTGTCGACAAAACATATTTATACTAGTTCATCCCAAATCATGGGTTACGTCCAGTCCTTAGAGATCTTTCTGAGATTTCACTATACTTCGCAAAGTTACAAGTATTCTTTGACTTTGAGCCTCTTTAGGTCTCTTACAACAAGATTCTTTCACACTTAGCCTTTTCAGACTATCTGCTTTTCTTCTTTCAACTGAAAGATGTTTCGAGCTTTTGTTACAGATAAGGATAGCTCTACGTTTAGCACAATGAAATTTCTAGCTTTTTGAATGTCACTAACTCTTTTTCAAAAATCTCTAACTTTTTCAGTCATTAACTCCGAATCATATTTATAGCTTCGTCTGTAACCATTTCTTGATAACTACTTCTTTCTTCTTGTTTCTTGATCTTTGAAGATTCAGTTATTCAGTTGAGTTCTGTAACTAACTCAAGCTGATTAGTCATTCGACGTTATATCGGTTCTTCCATCTTATTTTTAACTCTGCGCTTCCGTCTCACTTTTAGCTTTGCGCTTCCGTCTCGCTTTTTATCGTCTCACTTTCTATCTTCGTGCTTCCATCTGAATTTCTTTCGTCTCACTTTCTTTCTGTTTCCGTTTGATTTTGCTTCCGTCTCACTTTCTATCTTCGCGCTTCCGTCTGATTTTCTTTCGTCTGCTTTTGTTTTTGCGCTTCCGTCTGATTATTTGGGCTTCATCAAAATCACTAATCGTGAAGTCATTTTGACTTAACAAGCTAGACATCCTAGTAGGAATACGCTAAGATTGTATTTTAGCTGCTAAGGATGTAGAAACAAGTGATTAAATGTTTGAACTACCAACAATTTTAACTATTAGGAATATGCTTGAAGCTTATATTTTAGAGTTCATAGGAATATGAGGTTGATGTATAGTTCCAATTGACCATAGTATAACAATTGTTATCATAGTGACATTATTAAAGTACTCTATGAGGTGTTGTAAGACAGTAAGGGGTTGTTCACCCTTACATTAAAATGAAGAGTGTCTAAAAATGGTCAAAGACCATAATTGATTCGAGATACTGGTGATGAGTGAGATGAATCTGAGATAAGAGTAAAGTGACTTATGAAAGATAAATTAGTTAGGCGGATTAACACCAGATTTAAGGAATATAGTAAAATGGACATAAGAGTTGAATGCATTAACACTAAAGAGAAGTGAATTGTCAAAGGAGAGATGAGGTGTTTTTGTGAGTATCACCTTGGCAAGGTATGCTCAGATTTGGAGAAAGGATAAGTTAACCTATTATGAATTGGTCTGTATTAAAATTATTATGAGTTAATGTTACTAGTGAAAGAGGTCTTAAATTCATAATATGTGATATGTGAATAGGTGACAAAATAATGACATGATCGACAGAGATAGATTGACAGCATATGAAGTAAAAGTTGGTGAATAATTTGAAATATACTGATGAAATAGTCAAGATAGTGTGATAGCTGAATCAGTGATTAAAAGACCTATTTAGTTATCAACTGTGGTCTTTTGAAAGAGAGTATTTGAGTGGTGAAATATATGGGAAATGGAGAAGCATATGAGGAATTAATACCATTACCGTAATGATCAATCAAATGAGAATTTCAAGGAAGAAATTTTTTAATGGGGGAGAATTGTAACATCCGTTCCCATATTAAGGGTTAGAACCCATATTTCAAAATGGAGAGAATAGCAATGTGAGAGTTAGAAAATTTTGCATTTTATGCCCAGCAGCATGTCAGCATACATGCATGTGAATTTGAATCTTTGCACATACAAAAATAAATGTACATGCATTTATTGAAAACTTCCAAGTATGATTGTTTTTAAAAGTGATTTTATTGAAAACGAGAAGTAGAGGGAGTTGAAAGAGTAATCTTGGCATGAGTTGTGATAAGGAAAGATTTGGAAACAAAAGTGGTGGTTGATCTAGAAAATGTTCGCTAAGTGTGTTTCGGTCTGTTAGCTATAACTTTTTCTCTAGTTATCCAAATGAGAAGATTCTTTGTTTGGATTAAACTAAAAACATATGGCTACATTTCTTATGCGGACATCGAATTTCAATTCTGTCTCTCAGAGTCTCAAAATTTCATGAAGTTGAGAATTGGATACAGTACATTAGTGGATGAATGTAAAATTCGTCTTAGGACTTTAGGGGCAAATTTTGGATTGATCTAGATAGATTTTGGCAAAGTTGCCTTCTTAAGAGTTATATATCTTTCTTTTATCTTTCCAACAGTTTATAGTATGGAATCTTTGGCAATTGTAAAACATCTTCTCTATACCATTCATAAACTTCTTCTGGGTTACTGTTCATCTTGTATAGTCTGGTCCAATTTTGACCCTCTAGATGACATAATTTGTCTTCAAGGTCTTCATGAAAGTTATAGATCATGAAGTCCTATTTCCAAAAATACATAGAACACCTTGATCTGATATATTTATAGAAATTTATGGAAATTATAGAACATCTTCTATGTACTGTTCATAAACTTCTTCTAGGTTGTTGTTCATCCTGTATAGTCTGGTCCAATTTTGACCCTCTAGATGACATAATTTGCTCCAATGTCTTCATAAAAGTTGTAAATCTTGAAGTCCTCTTTCCAAACATCAAAATAAAACCTTAATATGATATCTCTAGAGAAAGGTATGGTAGTTGTAAAACATCTTTTGTGTACTGTTCATAAACTTCTTTTGGGTTACTGTTCATCCTGTATAGTCTAGTCCAATTTTGACCCTCTAGATGACAGAATTTGTCTTCAAGGTCTTCATGAAAGTTGTAGATCTTGAAGTACTGTTTCCAAATATCTAAAGAACACCTTGATCCAATATCTCTAGAGAAAGGTATGGCAATTGTAAAACATCTTCTGTGTATAGTTCATAAACTTCTTCAGGGTCACCATTCATCTTATACCTTTTGTTCCTATTTTTTACCCTTCCGAAGATAGAATTTGTATTTTTGGCCTGCATGAAATTTGTAGCTCTTGAAGTCCTCTTTCAAACCATCTAAAGAATACACCAATATTATATCTACAGTGAAAGTTATGCCAATTGTCCCAAGACAGGTTCAATATGATTAAGGACAAAACTAGAATTGATTCTTTGGCCATAACTTCTTCTCTAGACACCCAAATGACTTGATTCTTAAACCATTGGACTCGTAATACATTCCTCTACATCTGCACAAAAAATCATAGCCATCTAAAATGAATGGAGAAAGATTAAGTGAAAAAGTGGGGCAGGTATAGTGTGTGTACTCTTAAATAATATGAACTGGTGATATTCCACTGAACATACTTCAGTATTTTGATGATTTCTGGATCCGTAGAGCTCCAAATGAGATGATTTCTAATTTGTGTTAAACTAGAGACACGGAGCTACAAATGGCATGAAGAAATTGGAATCTAATTTAGTTTCTAAGATGTTTAAATTCCAGATGAAAGTTGTGCATAGTATACTGTTTTGGACAAAAGCAGTCCAAAAATGTTTGAAGTATATCTTTTGAATCACTAAACCAAATTGTATGATTTTGGTGGCATTGGAAACATAAGAAAATGGGGGACATTTTTCTGGAGGAAAGTGTTATGTTAGAATGTTCAAGGGTACTGTTGGCAAGACACTTAAGTATAAAAGACATACGGCATAAATGGAAGGGAAAATGGGATAATTCTCAAACATTAAGGGCATAATTGGAAGAAGAAGTGTTATCTTGCTTATAAATGAAGAAGAAGAACGTGAATGGAAGGATAAGCAGCAGAGAATAACAAAAATGAGTAAGAAAGAGAAAGAGAGTTTGGTGGTTTGAGAGAAAAGAAGAGAGTTGAGCTAGGGTTTAATTCTTCTTAGTCTTCAAGAAAAATTATGAAGTTGTTCAAGAAGAGAAAAAGTAAGAGAAAGAAAAGAGCTTCTATCTGAGCTAAAGTTCTCTTCATTTGGAGGAGAATCAAGGTAAGATCATTTTGAATCTTTTGGATTTTTGGAAGGATTCTAATTTATGGAGTTTAGAAAATGCTTAGGTTCAAGTATTTTAAAATCAATTTTTGTGATTTAGCATTGTGGGATTTTCAATTGGATTCTTATTGGATGAGAATTTGGATGTTATGAACTCATTTGAGGTTAGAAAAGGGATGACAAGAAATTGAGTTATGATATAAAGTAACCAAGTGTTCTTGAGGTGTAAGCTTATGAATAAGTTAGACACATGCTAAGGGTAAAGATTGAAAGGAGAATTTAGAAAGATCATGTACAAATGAAGTGTAAATCTAATTTCAATTAGACACATATGAATTATGAAATGGGAATAAGCATAATATGTGTTCTAGAATATATATCCTGGATTGTCATTGAGCATGCATTGTACATAGTCCATTAATACAATTATGCATAAATAAATGCTTATACGTGTACAATTATTGATGAGTGTGAAATGGGTGTCTTGCATAAATGGGTTGTGTAGGTCAAGTGTCCGCATTCAGGCGTTCTCGAAATTAGAAGCAAATGCTAATCTAGAGCGTACTGTGAGTAGACCGAGATGGTCTCACTTCATTGTTTGCTTTATTTCATTTTGTATTAATTAACTACTGAATATGATTGACTATGTTGGTTTCCAGATAGGAGATTCGATGATTGTGATGTTGATTTAGATATTGAAGTGCTACTTGAATGTGAATTGGATGAATTATGTGCACTTAATATGATTGTTAAATGTGTTAGGAATGTGTATTTGCATATAAATGAAAGTGTGAATTCTCAGCTCTAATGTTAAATGCCGGACTGAGTTTCAATGATATGAGAAAGAGATTGAATGGGATATGCAAATGTGAGTGATGCATTCCATTGCATGAATGCATGAAATATAATGGCAGTTGTGACCAGAGTAGCCAACGATTAAAGCTTAAAGCTCAACGAGTGAAAATGAGCCTCAAGCTTAAAAGTGATTCAGAACCTCAGGCTCAACGCTTAATGAGCCCTGTATCCCCCAAGAGGATAAGAGACAGTTATCAATGAGCTTTATATGGGACAATTCAGGCACTCAGTCACAACAAAGTAACAAAATAGAAAGAAAGTCTCATGTGCACTGCATATGTATATTATGAATGTTTAAGTGTATTGAATATGAAGTGTGAAATTGAATGTGAAATGTGAATTATGTGTTATATGAATGGGTGAGCCATCGATGATGGTCACTCATTAAGTTTGCAAAACTCACCCAAAACTTGCAAATATTTTTCAGGATCAGAAGAATACCTCGTCAGGGCAACGAGAGTATGCCTACAACATTCAAGTGAAGGATAGAGGTCGGGATCAGTTCGCATCTACATTGCATTGCTCTATTTTGTATTGAATTGTATATTTTGCAACTTTTTGTATAAATTTGTATTCTGAAATGACTCAAGTGTATTGTATTTGTGAAAGGGCCAAAATGGCTATTGATAACCTTGTTGATTTTATTATGTTGATTGGAAATGTTTATGAAGGAAAGTGAACCCAATTTAAGTATCGATTTCTGCATATTATGTTTGTGGTTTAAAAAAAATTATACCGATTTTGATTAAGTTAGTGCATTAGCACCCCACTCTCGTAAGGCACGGACTCAGATATCACCCATGATGTCAGGTTTGGTTCATTGTGGGAGTAGGGTGCTACAAATATGGTAGTTGACTTATTACGAAATGAGGTAGCCTCGAAAGAGGTAAATTCTGGAAAATTGGAATAAAATTGATGTTAGTATGCTTGATAATGAGAGAAGGAAAGTGCAGGGCGTGATAATGGCCTGAAAAAAATAGGTTTCTGTCAAGATCATGTGGGGATACCCCAATCATGGGTAAGAACAAGGATAGAACTGTTGTCTAGAATTAATTGGAATTCAAGTATCATTAGCGAATGTTATTAATTGGAGAATTGACATAAATACATCTCTAGATAAGATGTAATGATTTTGGGATGGTATATACCAAGGTATTAGAGTAAACGAATTCGCTTAACGCCTTACTGAGCCTTATTATAAAGGATGTTCTAATCATATAAGTTATGGCATAAATTAATCTTATTGAGATATTATGAAAAGTTGAAATTGATCTTCTTGAGATACTAAGAATGACTGGTAAGTAATCATGAAAAATAGTTGATTGATAAGGATTTCATGAGCAGTATCGAGGATAGTATCAAGAAATCTTCTTCCAAAGAAGAATTTCATTGAGATAGGTTTAGTAAACCAAATGATTCAATTTAAGAATTATTAATGAAGGAATAAATTAGGAATGAGTAGTTAATGAGTAAAAAGTAAATATTGGAGTCATATCCCTAACGGAGACTCAAGCATAAGAGGTAGAAAATGCTATTGAGAGTGTATGCATTTTGTTGATGTAAAGTATCCAAATAAGTGATGGATTCTTGAATTTGAGGTGCCATTAAGTATAAAAGATACAAATTAGATTTGATGAATGGGTTACCAACATAGGAAATCGAATGAATTGAGAAAATCATTCGAGAAAGGGAGTTAACTGGGAAACTGAAAATAACATGAGATAATATTACCTCATTGAGGAACTAGTGACTTAAGGAATTACGAGAACAAATCGTGGGCATAAAGAGTCTTAGGTTATATCTGTTGGCGTTAACAATGCCCCTAATAGTATTATGATATTGAAAGTTATAAGTGATCCGAGCAAAATTATACCAGTTAGTGACTATGATCATAGATGGTATTTTGAGTGTGTTCAGAAAGTAAAAAGAACATTTTGAATACTCGAGGAAAAAAAAAGTGTAAACCGTATGAGCGATAATTGTATAAAGAATTTTTGAGGGACTATAACCCAATGTTAATTATGCCTTTTAGATTTGGAGATTTCGCAGTATACACAATAGAGTCTCCCATTAGAGATTAAGATGCAATATGTTGCAATATTATAAAGTGATTTTGTGTACATAGGGACAATTATAGCCTTATGAGCTGAATTTTGATACATGATTTGAAACTTGCTGCAATAGTAATTGCTTTGAAAGCTTAGAGGCATTATTTATATAGAAACATCTTGGATATATATATGAATATACAGATCAGTAAGATTGAGGTAATTGTTGAGATTGAAAAGATTGAAAGGATTGTGCAAATGAGTATTTCCTAATAAAGCTAGTGTTGCAATCTAATGCATTTAATGGAAAATTCAATAGCAGAGTATCACAAATTTGGATATTGAGGTTATCAAATCTAGTGCAATAAAAAGTGTAGAATGTTGAGCTGATAAGGGGCAAAAGAAGTATTATTAGTTATTGAAATTTAAAATCAGTTTTGCCAAAAAAAAGTGATTAGCAAAACCCAAATTGAGGATTTATAAATTATAAATCTTATCAAGGAAATTGAAAATGAATCTAAATTTTTAAGTTTGAATCGGAAGAATGATATTTTGTGATTGAAATAAGAAGTACGTGTACCCAATAAAGATGATTGAGTGAAGAGATTGTTAGAGAAGCGCAATAACAACCTATGATATGCATCTTTAGGAATACATTGAAAGGGCATTTGATGGCTAAGAATGTGGAACCAAGTGATTACATTTATAAGTTGGTAACAATCTTAGCTATTGGAGATATGCTTAAAGCTTATATTTTGGGGTTTATAAGAACATGAGATCAATATATAGTTCTAAGTGACTTTAAGCATAACAATCATTATCACAGTGATATTATTAGAATATTGTATGAGGCGCTATACGACAAAGGAGTCGTTCGCCCTTACATTGAAATAAAGCGGGCAAAAAAAAGATTGAAAACCAAAATTGATTCGAGATATTGAAAAGGGTGAAATGAATTTTTAATTAAAAAAAGTGACTCATAAAAGGCGAATGAATTTGATGGGGACAACATTGAGGTTATGAAATGTAGCGAGAGAGACTTAAGAGTTAAATGTATTAACACGGATTACAAGTGAAAAAAAATGAATTGTCTCTGAGAGTATCACCTTGTCAAGGTGTGCTCACATTGAGTACAAAATGTGCTCAGATTAGGAGAAAGGATAGACTAAGCCCGATATGAATTGGTCTGTACAAAATTATTATGAGTTAGTGTTACTAATAAAAGGATGTTTCAGATCCATAATGTGTGAGATGTGAGTATGCTAAGAAATATTAATACGATCTGACAAGGATGTATTGTCGACACATGAAGTGAAAATGGTGAGTAATTTGAGATATATATATTAAGGAAATAGTTAAGAAAGAAAATGATTAAATAAGTGATTGACATACCAAGTGATTCCACTGACTATAGTCAAGTGGAAGAAAGTATTCGAGTGATGACAGTTAAATGGGAGACAGAGGAGCATATGAGGGGACAATATCCCCACCTGTTTGAACAAACAGGTAAGAATTTTGAGGACGAAATTTCTTTTAAGGAGGGGAGAGTTGTAACATCTCATCACTTATGAGAGGCTAGAATAGTAAATATGAGTGATTAATGAGAGTTTAGAAATGCGTTTTTCTATGCTCATGCATAATACGTCATACATATACACATAAATAGTAAAAGTTTTGCACATGAAAATAATTGTATATGCATTCATGAATGATTCTGAGTATAATTGAATAGAATTGGGATTTTTTAAAATTTAGTGAATTTTGAATTTATCTATGTTGAAAATATTATTGGTTAGTAGGGTTGTGAGAATTATGAATTTCGGTAAATTTAGGAATAAATTTCGGAGCAAAATTATAGAAAATAGGGGAAAAGAAATCAAAAGAAGATTTGGAGATAGTTGGCTTATAAAGATAGAATTAATGGAGTTAGTTTAAAAAGAAACTTAGCTAGAGTTGGACCTTAAGAAAAGTAACAAGTGTAAAGTTGCCTTTATTATTTGTCAGAAGTAAGTTTGAGTTATCTGAGAGTTAAAAAAGGTTTTGTTCTTTTCCTAAGTTTGAGTTATCCGAGAGTTAAAAAGGGGTTTGTTCTTTTCCTAAGTTCTTTCCTTGTTATCATCTTCTTCGAATTTCT
>JAOTAX010000196.1:11230800-11245631 GCA_025629825.1 Erythroxylum guanchezii | reverse complement strand
TGATATATGTGTATGTTATTTGTTATAGAGGAGCAACTAGAACGTCAACCCACAGACGTTGCCAGAACTTCCAGGCACTAGCTTTGGGAGCAGTTAGTGAGTAACCTAGACGGTTCCTCTTGCTTATCGTGTGCTTATGCTTATGTTTTGAATGATTGAATGAATGGGTTTAATTATGGATTCCGGACATGAGGTCCGATGATTGTGTACTGGGACTTGCGATATTGAAGTGCTACTTGAATGTGAATATGGGACCTATGTGTTTTATAATGTGACAAATTGTATTACATGCATTCCATTCATGAATGCATAATCAGATAATGGTAGTTGGACCTGAGTAGCCACTGCTAGAGCTTAAAGCTCAACGAGTGAAACCGAGCTTCGAGCTCGATGTGATTTAGAGCCATTGGCTCAACGATTAATGAGCCCAGTATCCAAACAGATACGGGACAGTTCAGGCACTCGGTCACAACAACGTAATAATTGGAAAAAGGGTCTCATAAGCATTTGTATGCATTTTGTTAAATGTATTTGATTGATTGAAATGCAGAATGGCCTATGTATACATGAAAATGTGATATTTACGTATAGCGCAAAATTGTGAAATGATTGTTATGTGAATTGATGTGTTGCTTGATTGGAGTGAACCATCGATGATGGTTGCCTCACTGAGTTCGCAAAACTCATCAAAATTGTAACGTTGTTTTTCAGGACCGATAGGCGACTCTAGCATCTGAGTGGCTCCGCTTCCGTGTAGATTGTGCTTAAAGTGAAGTCATGGCGCAAAAGTCGGTCAGCTGGAATTTTTGGAGGACATAGTTAGAGTTTTCATATTTTCCTTATCCATGTAGTTCTTTTGTACTAGATTCTGTAGATGTACATGTATTAAAGATTGACAGGCACTATAAACTTTTGATTTTGAGAAATGGAAATGAGGAAAAAGTTGGTTTCAAAATATTTTGAAATTTCTAGTGATGCTTTCTAAGCAAATAAAAATATGATGCCATATGAAGTGACAGTAGTGATCGATTGTAGCTCGCCTTTATTGTAGGATATGTACCGGAATGACCTCCGGGCGTCCCGGTGCGTACTCTGCGGTAAGGGGGCGCTACATTTTTGCTTACTTTTCTGTTATAAACTGTTACTTACGAGCTTTCAAGCTCACCCCTGTTCTGTCCCCTCCTTAAGTGATAGCTAAGAGATCAGGTGATTAAGAGCATACAGGATTTGCTAAATTGGTTATTTTGTATTTTTTGGGTTAAGAGAATGGTGTGGCTTCTGATTTGTAAATAAAGTCTTTCAACTCTATCGCTTTAGTAATGAAATGATAGATTGTAGTAGTTTCGATTGTGTATATTCTTTTGACTTCCTTATTAAAAAGGTTAAGTTAGAAGAATAAGTTTGTTTTTAGGTTTGACCGTTGTGGGCATGCCACGTTTGTGGAATAATGTCTATTAAGGGTTCATAGAAATAACCCTACAAGGAAACATGCACGCTCAAGCTAAGTCTGCTGATATGCGCAAGAGTTGAGTTTCGGATACAAGCGGTGCCCAACAGTTGTGGTATCAAGGTTCACGTTTCAGGACTTAAACGTTGGGCTTTGAAATTGGGACTCAACATTAGTGGTATCAGAGCAAGAAAATGAACTGATAATGGTTAAGTGATTTCATTGGAGCATGCTCACGTTTCATGATTTCGCAAGAGTTGGATTCTGGAAACAAGCGGGATACAACAAATATAGTACAAAGAATTGTTAGCTCCCCATCAAGCAGTGAAACATTAGCATGTCTTGAAGGAGAAAGAGCGGAGAGAATTTATAGAAGAGAATGCTTTATGTGTATTGCTATATTTTTACACTTTTGATATGCCTCCTTATATAACATCTTTAAAACCAAACAAAACGATTACAATTGCTTCTAAATTATAACCGCTTAATAATGTAAGTTTGCTAAATTAATTTGTATATAACGTAAACTAATAATAACTCTTCTGTTCAAGTTTGCTATTTCAACACTCTTCCTCAAACTTGAATCTTTAATCTTCATTCACAGTTAGGACAGGTTGACAGGTGCCATTGTTCGATCTTAAGATCAGTCCCCTGAAAATCGAATACAAAATTTTAATTCCAAGGATTGCAATATAGGATGCAACGTCAGGTCGTCTCACTTAATCGGAACCTAATAAAATGGACCTAAGCTAGCTTATATGCCATGAAACGCAACTAATTTGATAAGAAGGGGGTTTCAATGTTTGAAAACATTAACAAACTAAAATGCATTGTAAAAAGTATGTAAAATGTATTTCCAGATTTTTTTGGAAATAGAAAATGAAAAGATTAAAACAAATGAAACGATCCTCTTGAAAATGAGCTTTGGCTATCATAGTTCAAAACTAATTTGATTGGAGTAGAAATCACTAAGCTTTAAATGATAAACCTTAAAGGACTCTTTAAGTCCAGGGTTTTGATCAATGAACTCCATTTCTCAAGATCCTGTTAAGCGCATCTTAGCGTGCGCGGTGGATTTGCCAATACAATGGGTCAAATGAAATATAGCATCAACTCAATATCAAACAGAACTAGGCAGATGAAAGAGAATCAATGAGATCACAAGTGGACATATATGAGACTTCATATATTTAAGCTCAAAGTTCTACATTATAAATCCAAACAACACATTGAAAATCCAACATTTGATTAAACTATAATCAAGTAGTTTCACTAAAAGTTACAAATCCTAGACTTAGGCATTCATAAATCATAGCTAAACTACAGATTAAGCTACTCCCCTTTGAAGCTCATTAAACTCCAGCTGTCACTACATCTTCAGGAGAAAAGAAATGCCTAACCATGCATTGCAACTTGAAGCTTCACAACTAGGAACAAATCAAAGCTATCCATGGTGGAAGTCGGCGGTAAAAATGGAAGGGAAAACCTATGAGAGAATTGTCCCCAGGGAACCCTGGGTGGTAAGGTCGTGAGTGTTTTTTTCTTTTTCTTCTCTTTTCACTTGTATATCTTTTGTTGAATCCCCTCCCCTTTGAAGTGAATCACACGTTAATACAAGACTTAATAAAAGATATACAAATGCACAAGAAGGGGGTTAAATTGTGTATTCTTTTCATTAATCCCCTTTCGAAAAATTCTCGTACTGAACACAATAAGATAAAAATTTCAAAGTAAAGAGAGAGTTGAGAGTTGAGAGTTGAGAGAATGTTGACACAGCAAATTTATCTTGGTTCACCCCAAACCGTGGGCTACGTCCAGTCCTCAGAGATTTTTATGAGATTTCCCTATCTCACAACACGTTACAAGTATTCTTTAGTACTGAGCCTCTTCAGGTCTCTTACAACAAGTATTATTTTACTCTTAGCCTCTTCAGGCTATCTACCTTTCTCTCTACTGAAAGAAATTTTGAGCTAATGTTACAGAAGATAATTGCTCTAGTTTTTTGCACAATGAGATTTCTTAAAATCACTAACTTTTTCAGTCTTCGACTCCGACTCATATTTATAGCTTTCGTCTTCAACCGCTTCTTGATAACTGTTTCTTGATCTTTAAAGAATTAGTTATTCAGTTTGAGTTCTGTAACTAACTCAAGCTGATAAGAAAACTGTCGTAGTATCGGTTCTTCCATCTGATTTCTTCGATTGCGCCTTTCGTCTACTTTTGCTTTTACGCTTCCGTCTGCTTTTGCATTTGCACTTCTGTCTGCTTTTGCTTTTACACTTCCGTCTGTTTTTGCATTTGCGCTTCCGTCTGCTTTTTATCGTCTGACTATTGCTTTGTACTTCCGTCTAATTTTTATCTGTTCCTTCCGTCTCATATGCTTCTGCTTCCGTCTTACTTTCTTCTTTCATTACTATTTGTTCTTTATCAAAATCACTTACATAAAGTCATTTTGACTTAACAATCTCCCCCTTTTTGATGGTAACAAATATTATTAAGAAAGTTTTACAGAATTTTGTACACTAAAAAATAAAATATACACTGGAAAAAAAAAACATAATTCCTTTTACTGCTCTTCTTCTCAAAATTTCTTCATCTTTTTCCTTTCTCTTCTCCCTTCTTTCTCCCCCTATCAAAGAATTCCTTCTTCTTTTTCTTGTCTCTTCTCCCCCTATTTGTTATTGATCAAAAATGACTTACGACCTTAGATGCTTCAAGATTTCTGACATCATTTCCTTCATTTGCATCGCTTCTGTGCTGAGTGACTTAAGATCTTGCCGTCTATGACCAATTTCCTCTCTTAAGTCATTCAATGAAGTAGGTCGACTATCATCCTTTTGCTGTTCTTCTTCATAGGCAATAGTGGTCGTTTATGCATTTGAGGATAGAACAAGTGCTTCACTTATAACAAAAGTAGGAGGTTGAATAGATAGGTTTGGTTTTGGGAGATTTAGATCATCAGGGGTAGGTAGTCGCGAGACTTGTCTTCCAAACAGATGTAGTATATTGCCAATTAAAGATATAGGACATAGTGGCCTAATGCGCATAATCAGCAGCACCAGGGTCTCGGTTAAGTACCAAATATCTCCAATATTAACACGTCTGCGCTTCCCCTTGGTAAGTTTTCCAACTACCAAACAAGGTCATTTGTGGTAGTTCGACTACTACTACTTCCTGGATCGTCTGAAATATAGTGGGAAATAAAAGTTCCCTTCGACTGTGCTGCATAGCATACTTCATCTATGCGCCGCACTTCCTCTTCTATCTGATCCTGTGTAAGATCATTTGATAACCCCTCTGGGTACAATTTCTTCTTCCCTTTATCAACATTGCGTACAACGTAAGGTCTTGGTTGGAAGTCAGGCACAACCTTGATCACAGTTTCCTTTGTGATTGGTAGAATAGTATACTTTTGTCTTGACATCTGGGTAGGGTAAGGTTTCGTTCCTTCATCTTTCAGAAACTCATACATACTCTTCTCATCATCATTCAACAGATGCATTGTACTACTATTTACCAAAATTGGTTGAAATTGTGCCTTTACTGACCTTTTTGGGAAATCTTAGGGAAGAAGGTGAAGTCCTACGAGTAGGAGAGGAAAATAGACATGGATGATATCTTATGAGTAGGCAAGAGTTGGCAAACATCGGTGTTTATTGACAAAAATCATTGATGATGAGTAATGATTTAGATGCAAGACCAAATATGTACTAATTAACTCGCGCTAAGTCTAATGATATACGAGGTCAATTGACTTTGATGAGGAAGTTTGAATGTACGAAAATTTATAAAGTTTATTATACAGTGGCATTACTTAATCATGGAGCAATGTTACCGCACCATTCATAATATTATTCATAACACCACGCATAATTCTCTAACAAATCTATAAATTTTCCAACTTAACTATATCGAGGAAAATTAATGACAATTTTTAAGCTTGATTGTGAATTTGGAGAATATAACCAAATTAATACGGTTATATTAGGGCTAATAGAAGTCCACAAACTGATTGAATGTTGAAGTATATAAAGATATAATGCCAAGGTGAACTATTACCTTACCCTTCTTACTACAATATTTAGCTTTTAATGAAATGCTACAGTGTGTCTACATCATCTCACTCACGTTTGTGCAAATCTCTCTCTCCAGATTAGTCAAGGATAGAGGGTTTACATTGTACAAAAGAATTTCAAAACAATAAATTTATTCTCTAAGGGGATTTGAACACATAAAATTAGTAAAGAGAATATACTCACTCAATTGTTAGGCTAAATTCTTTAGAAGAGTCGTATTACTTTATTAAAAAACTTTAAAGATGGGTAAATTGGTGTTCTTTGTGAAATTACTAGAAGGAAGCCAACGCAATGAAGATAATATTGAATGAAAACATTACAGCGTGTTAATGTTCCCAAATGAGAACTAAAGAGGTGCACGATCAGTCACGTCACAGAAACATGAATGGGAAGATCATACATATTCCTTCAAACTTTGAGATTTTCTTACAGAAGCATAATGTAAGAAAAAAATATATAACCATCTTGACAAAACCCTAGAGAGATAACATAGACAAAAAATAATAAAATACAAACATTTGCATGTAGCAAGTAGGTGGCTTGAGGATTTCAATGCAACAATGAAACATCCATATGAACTCTTGAGTCATACAAAATCAACTATAACTTTTCATAACTTTTTATCAGATCCTTTAATGTTCAAGTTGAACCACTTCTTTTTGCCTGACTTATCCTTTCCATCTGAGCTTGCATCTTCCGCTGGACTATCAGTTTTTGAATCTTCACCGAGAACTTTGCTTGTACTTCCGTTACTATACGTAGTAACAGTCCTGGCTACAGTGAATGAGGCATGTATAGTATCTCTCTGCTTAAGCAGCTCATCAACCTGTACAGGAGGTCATAGAAAAAGTCAACCAAGAAGAATGAACCTTGCAGTAGTCATGCAGCATACGCAATTCTAATTAGATTAAGTACACCAAGACCTATGGATGCTTTCAGAAAAACCCTGACATTTTAATAGTTTGGTACTTTTCAATGAGTTCCAGCATGAAAGTGAAAACATTAGGACTTATGCAACAATTTGAAAAGTTATAGAATTGAGATAAGATTGTTCAAAAAAATTCTCAGCCTTTTGAAATGAACACCCATTCTCGTGCAACAGAGTGAAAGTTTGTTAGCTTACCAGTCCCATAAGTGACAGGAAAAAAAAAAACAGAATATTGCAGCAATCAAGGTTTTGAAACATACAGATTGTTTTTCCTGTGTGTATCTGTTAGTCACTTCTTGAAAGCGTGTCAAAGCCTACAAACAAAAAGTCAATTAATCAAAAGGACAAGCATGAATAGCAGAAAGCTTGTAGAAACCAAATTGGAGTCTACCTGTCTGTATTCTGTCTCAAATTGGCGTAAATCATTTCTTTTTCTCAGAATCTGAGCCTCTATCTCCTTGAGCTTCTCAGTGGTATCCTCGTAAGTCTTTGCACAAAGTGCTTCAATTGTATAGGTGGCAGTTTTGAAAAAGTTATCGCCTGGAAAAAATACACTAAAGTCAGATTAAACGGAAGATAACTGATTAAGATCAATCAAAAAGGAGGGGAAAAATAATTCAGACCATAAACAGCAAATATATGAGTGCCAGCTTTTAGTTCGGAAACTTCACAAGGCTGAAGTCCTTCCAACCTTTTAAAGAATGCAGCATCTGGATCTTTAGCCATTGCCAACTAGTCACATCAAATACAGAATGTTGTTTCAAGAGTAAAAACAAGAAAAACCCAAAAAAAAAAAAAGACAAGGAGCAGCAAAATGTGGATCACATTCACACCGCATTAATTGTTGAATCCATTCTGTACACTTGAAAATGAAGAAAATACATCCCTGTAGATGTCACCTTGCCTGTTTTCTCACTATCTTCCTGCAGAGACAATATTATATTAATTTTGCACACTCTGATGTCTTATCTAATGAGAGACGTTCATCACGGTAAATACAGATGTAAAAAGGGATTTCAAGTTTCCAACATTGTATTACAATTGAAAAATGCTCAAAAGATATTTCCACATTTTCTTTTATCACAAGTGAGTTGCTTTGTTTAGATTATGGTAAAGATGATACACATTCTAAAGTTTTTTATGCAAGATTTTCAAGTCTTTTTCCCCCTCATCCAACTTAGCAGAGATTTTTTATGGAGAACATAAAAATCCTGTTTTATTTCAAGCTATACATATAGTTGATATTTGAAATCATACATTTATTTGTGGCATCACACAACATATCTTTGATGTTTCATAATGCAGTACTCTGTAGGTAGTACAAAAATAAAATATGTACCATTAATTATGTTTCTAAAATAGAGCAGTAGCTTTAAATGTTAAGCAAATGAAAAAGAAAAATATAGAATAGAAAAGGAATATTATGAATTAGGATTTAGGAATATAAATTTAACCCTTACTACCTCAAACACAGCCTAAAACCCCATAATATACCAAAATAATAAGTACATCAAAAGCCAACTGATATTGAAACAACTAAGTCTACCCCCAAGCAATTCAACAGGAGAATAACCAATGCCACAAACACCACACAGCATGTCTTAAGAAACAATATGTCACTGTGTTGGTATAAAGTACACCAGAAACAAAAAATATAATCATGCTTGAACCATCCATACTTCCAAAGAAATGATACAAGCATTCTCAACAATCACTACCTTCAAAATTTCTCTGGGTCATATTTATTCAGCGATTTATAGACAGGTTAAATGGTTTAAAAGGACACAGATGATAGATTAAGCGGTAGTATAAGTTCGCTAAAAGAATTATCAACTGTTTAAGCTGGGTAATTACATGCAAAGAGCAAGTAGCAAAATCAAGAGCTAATATCAATTCGTTAATGACATTCTAATCAAAAGTTCTTGAATGATTTGAGTTGTTTGAATGTAAACAAATAGTCAAAGCACACTATTAAATCTTGAAGCAGCCGTACTATTTTTCTCTGAATCATTTTCCCCTCTTCTCTGTTTACTCTAATTTATTCTTCACATATTATTTATTACCTTTTCCTTCTTTCAGCCAATCCTTATTTGCCGATTTATTCTTATATGAATGACCAGGAAAAACATTTAAACCAACTAAATGTAGGAAACCACCAAAAATTTTGCTTGTTTGTATTTATGGTGAGACAAGGTTAGTGACATTGAGGATTCAGAGTATGAGATTATGAAATTACACGGGCCCTTTCCATCCAAACTTGTTAATTATCATGACATACATAACTGCAACATTGCAAAAGTGAAATACCAGGACAAATGCAAACCAAGGTTCTATTTAAAGATACATGAAAAGAACACAAGATGGAAAGGAAAAAAAATTAAATAAAAACGAAAAGTAGACATTAAAGCTCAAAGAAAGGAAAATAATGTTCATAAACTCAAAATGCAAACTGAAAATTTCAAAAGGAAAATGAAGAATACCTGTAAGGCCAATCCATAACCACCGTTCACATCTTGTTCAAAATACAGAAGCTGAAAGTTGCACCAATTCAACACAACGCTTTAACAATTGTAAAGAAGAAACTAAACACACTACGCACTCATCCCACCACAAATTGGAACCTTAAATTTGCTTTGTGCAGTCGAAGTTACTCTCACAATAATCCCTGATTCAGCTTGTTGCTCATTTATTGTGACACCAAAAAAATGGGCACACTGCTTCTCCACCTGCATGGAAAAATAAAATGAGCAAGAATAGTTGGTGTGAAAGACATTGGCTAATATCATTTAGTAAAAAGACTTAAGCACCTTTCCACTAACTGATGTTCCAATAGGAAGAGGTCTCACAGTAACAGTTCCATTCAATGCTTCTTCAAGCACGTTGGCAGAAATTGTAGTTTTGATGGGGACACCAAGCTTGCTGTGAAAAATTAAGATAAAAGACATTAAGATAGCTGAACAAAACACAAGCCTCAAATTTCGACTCAGAATCACCTGAATAATGCAGCAAAGACTGTATTAACAGTTCCCAGATTAGATAAATCAATTTCCATATCCATGCTTTCAGCATCAAGAGCCTGATTGACATTTTACGTTAGTCCATAGGAGAAAAAAATTATATACAAACATGAGAAAAAGAAAAAATTGATACAAATTCATACTCCAGCTAAGAAGAACAAAATTAGAATCCTCTACCACTAAGTCACAGTGAGTATAAAAGAAATGAATATTAGTGCTGCTGAGTGCCAAATTAACTTTATATGGCCCAGAATATCCATACATGTGTATGCCAACAGGAATTCTAAAAGTAGCGCAAAGAGATCAAGATTTGGAATAGCTTCAATGTTGTCTTTATGCTACTAGATTGATTCTAACCATTGAAAATTTATGCATTTTAAACAGAGATACAATGACAATTTCAGCTCAAGACATTAAAGAGCTCTGCAGAATGTTGGTTTCCTTTGATCTAGAGGCATTACAATTATGATTGATCAATCTTTTAAATTTTGTCTGATCCAGTTAAATGCAATTTCACTTGGTACCACAAAAATGTAATAGGATTAGAATATCAAAAAGCATCAAGTTAATGGATGTAGCATCTGGCATCATGTATATACAAATCACTGGGCACTCCACCACATCAAACTGCAAATGAACAGAGGAAAAAAAGATGTGCCGAAGTACCTCAAATCCTGCACTATCATACTGCCTCTTTTTCTCTGGATCAGATAGTATGCTGTAAGAATATGCAACCTCCTTGAAAAGCTCTGAAGCTTCAGGATTGTTCGCGTTCTTGTCTGGATGGTACCTACCAATAGTTTACATTAACATAGAGGCCAAGTTTAAGTGCAAAATTTACAAACAGCGCAAAGATAACAAGTATCTGTTAAAAAGGAAAAGACAAAGAGCCTCAGAAAGCAAATAGAACATTTTCTACTTCAAGAGTGTAACATTTGCATGTTACAGTTTACATTAACAAGAATCAATAATAAAAGAGGATCTACCGTTGAAATTGTATCAGCAAATTTCTCTTTTTATTTCAATATATCATCACCTAAACTAGGAAGAAAATGAACTGCGGCATGTATCCCAGATGGCAATATTGCTATGCATTTGGTGCTATTATATTGAATTATTGCTTCAGAATCTAAACAAGGAGACTTCTGACTGCACGTGATGATTTCACGTACAGCACAAATGCATCATATGGATTTTTCATTTGAGATAATGTGATAACTACTTAATCCAAGTTAACTCACCCCATTCATTCCTAGAAGGGCCGAGACAACAACAGTACATCACTAACCATCTAAACAAACATAAATCACTTCCAACTTTCTTATCCATTTATCACTAATTCATATGTTTAGGTTACCTTCACAGAGACAACTTTCTCAGAAGGTTTTGTATTTGAATGGTCAAAGCAATACCAGGCCATCAGAAGAGCTTGGCCCATTCTGATGAACTGTGCTTTACTAATGAGCACAACATAAAGCACATTATCAAAATTCGGATGCCGATCCAATGACCAATCCAACTTCATAACAGTTCATTGCATTATATTTAAAAAGGTAACCAAAGTCAGCTACCCTAATTCTGCAAACAAAATAATCTTAAACAGTAAGCCCAAATGAGAAGTGCCCATTAACTCAAAGAATCGTTCCAACCTGCCAAATTCCAAACCTCCACCCAAACTCAAACAAAAGAGACGAAATAATCGAGAACTTACTTAAGTGCAAGCTTTCTGTAAGCCGTTTTGATCTCCTGATCGGTAGAATCTCTGGACACAGATAACACCTCATATGGGTCTCTACGAATCGCTGGAGCTGACGTACTTTCAGCTTTCTTCGATCCCATGACCGCCTCTCTAGAAAAGCACCTCTCTCTATCTCTCTAAAATCTTTCCTTTTTCACAAATTCTTCTTATTCCTCCTCTCTCTCTTTAAAAATCCGTCCTTTTTTTATAAATTCTTCTTCTTCCTCTCTTTATGACCTTGAATCTGAAGAACCTTTGAATACGTATGCAAACGAAGTTCAGAATTGAACCATCATGGAGAACACGATTATACAATAGATGAAAAATCTAAGCCGATTTAGACACAATTTAAAGACATTCCTTGGATCCCTCTCTTTTGTTTCTCGGGAAAACCGAGAGCCAAAATCGAAAATTAAAAAAACGAAAATACAGAAAACGGAGAACGGAGAAATCCCAGGAAAAAAAAAATCGTCGAGATCTAAATAGTGAATCATAAACACACAGAAAATCCAAAAGGAGAAAATTTATTGACATTGTTTGTTATATAGTCAAGGTATGTAAGCTCTTATTCCAAAAAAATACTATCTTGGGAAATCCGATAATAAATAGCTATGTTCTTACTTACCCGAGAAGTAATAGGAGCAGCTAATCACATGTAATGCGCCACAACGAAAACTATAAAATTATAAATAGATGTACAAATATATAAAAAAGAAAATAATTAAATTAAATAAACATAAAAAGGTAATAAAAATAATTAAATGCAAAAGATACAAAATACAAAATATAAATAAATAATAAAGAGAAACAATAAAATAGAATATAAGAAATAGATAAGTCAATACAAAATAACGTATATATCAATTATTAACAATAAATGGTAAGCTAAACTAATTAAAAGGTAAATACTACTTAGTAAATGTAAAGGACATGATTTAATATAATCTACAAGAACGCAAATGTTCTCTTTAAGAAAGATCCTTTACTTGTAATCTAGTACACCAAATTTTCCTATTGTAGGTCAAATCTTCAGTAAGATCCAACCGAGTCATATCATTATTAATCGCTTCTCTCAGTTCTTTTTAGGTCTTTCTTTTTTTTTTTCCTCTTACAGTTTTTAAGTGTTATTATTTTCTAGCATCTTCTCGTTGGAACGACTAGGTGTCTCCTTGTAATATGTCCGAACTATCTAAATCTTGTCTCTCTCAATTTTTTATTAATATCAACCACCTTTAATTTGTCTCTTACCATTAGATTCTTGACCTTATCTCTTCTTGTAAGGTTACACATCTATTAGAGCATCATCATCTCCATTACCAAAAGTTTATTATTGTGTATTTATTTGATAGGCCAACACTCTGTCCCATATAACATGGTTAGCCTAATCGCTAATTGATATAATTTACCTTTGAGCTTGAACAGTATCTTCTTGTTACATAAAACTCCTGATGCACTTCTCCATTTGAGACATCCTGATATAATATGATGGGCTATATCTTCATCAACGTCTCCATTGCTTTGGATTATAAACCTTAGGTACTTAAAATACTCCTCTGTGGTATAACTTCTTATCCAATATTTACCTCCATATCGATAGCCACTTCATGGCTCGAAAAGTTGTATTATAAGTATTCAGTCTTAGTTCTGTTCACTTTAAAACCCTTTAACTCTAATGTTTCTCTCCAACACTTTAACTTGACATTGACCCCGCTCTTTTGTCTCATCCACTAAGACAATATCGTCAGCAAATAACATACACCAAGGCGCGTCTCCTTGAATATTCTTGGTAAGCCCATCTATCACAACTACGAATAGAAAATAGCTTAATGTAGAGCCTTGGTGTAGCCCAATATTAATAGAAAAATTCATAGTATCACCTCCTGTTATTCTTACTATAGTAATTGCCTGTTCATACATATCTCTAGTCACCCATATATTGGTCATAAGAATCCCTTAATCTCTAAACACTTCCACACAATTTCCTTAAGAACCCTATCATATGCCTTCTCTAAATTAATAAACACCATTTATAAATTTCTCTATCTTTCCTGTAATATTTCATTAATCTTTTAAAGAAGTGTAAAGCTTTTGTCGTGGACCTTCCTGACATAAAGTGAAATTGTTTTTCGAATGTAGAAGTCTTCTTTCTTACTCTCTTCTCAATTACCTTCTCCTCATAACTTTATGGTGTGACTAAGTAGTTTGATACTCTTATAGTTGTTACAATTTTGGATGTCCTCTTTGTACTTATATAAAGGAATTATACTCAGTCTCCATTCATTCAACATTTTGGCAAACTCAAGGATCATATTAAAAAGCTTGACTAACCAATTAGGACCTTCGACGCCTAGGCTCTTCCATACTTTTATGGGTATCTCATCTAGTCCTGCTGCTCTTCCGCTCTTCGTCTCCTTCAAAGCTTTTTAATCTCTTCCCTTGTGATCTATTTACATCGAGACAAGTTATGAAATCTCTTAGACTTGCTAAGGTCACCTAAAGAGATGTTGTCCTCTAGCTTTCATTAAAAAGGCCATAGAAATACGTCGTCCATCTACTTTTAATGTCATCTTCCTCTATGAGCATCTGCCTTGCTTCATCTTTTATACATTAAACTTGGTCTAAAAATGTACTCGTTGATTTTAAATTTTTGTAATTAAAAATTCTTGAAATTTTTTAAAAGAAAATTATATTTAACCTATTTAACAAATAAAACAATTAATTATCTAAAATGTATTTCACTTATTTTAAAATTTTCTAATCTTTGCTTATTCCACCCAAAAATTTATGTAATAACTTATGAACAACTAGAGGAAATTAAGTGCTCCTTATTTTAAAAGAATTCTCATTTC
Organism: Erythroxylum guanchezii; assembly: GCA_025629825.1. Lineage (NCBI taxonomy): Eukaryota > Viridiplantae > Streptophyta > Magnoliopsida > Malpighiales > Erythroxylaceae > Erythroxylum > Erythroxylum guanchezii. The sequence continues at coordinate 11,231,576 of JAOTAX010000196.1, read as the reverse complement.
AAGAGTTTCATTAATGATATAAAAAACCAAATATTATAAGTCATGGGTGCAAAACTATATAGACATGGAAATAACAAAAGAAGTTCCAATAGAAATACAATGATATGAAAAATAAAAATCAAACGTCGGCTTGGTTAAAGGACATATTCTAAGTTGCATCCACCTTATACTTAGTCACTTGTGATTTTAAATGAATTTTGATTTGTGATTTTAAATGAATTTTGAGTTACCTTTCTTAGTTTTTGTCTAAAACAATCATCATTCCTTATTGCACTCATCTATATCATACAATTGAGGTTTAATACATTTCATAAGGTGTATGAAAGGTACTCACCATAGACAAAGATTACGATTCAAATGTTGCATATTATTGATAAAAGTTGAATCAATCATGTTAAAAATTGCGTTATTCCAAAAAAAAAATAATTCTAAACTATAAATTGGGCATTGCAACCATATCAATTGGATAAAAGAGATCATATCATTTTCAAATTAGTTCTTAATTGCAGTGTGTATGTAATTTGGAGGGAGAGGAACATTAGAAATTTTAAGAATTTGAAAGTGAATTAACTAAAATTGAGTCAAGGATTAGTCTTATGGACGAAGGAAATCCTCAAGTAAGTCGTGATTAATTTAATAGCACAAACCGCCACCTTTTAATATGAAAAATAAAATATTAAATAACTAAGAGAAACTTTATGATTGAAAAGTTATATTTTTCTTATAACAAATGGCATAAATTAGATTAAAATTTTCATTTAACACAACAGTTTATA
>JAOTAX010000196.1:11219940-11230700 GCA_025629825.1 Erythroxylum guanchezii | reverse complement strand
CATTTTCCTGCATCAACATCATTAATAGCCTGTGTATACGTAATGGGATATGTTTCTTCTTGGTCCGAGATGGCAATTAAGCCTTCTCCTAAACCCAGATACCTATCTGGCTGTCTCATAACCCTCCCACTACGTCTAGGCACACCTTGATGTTCAGGTTGCACTTCTGATTTAACTCTTGAATCCATTTCGACATCTTGTTCTGTCATATCCAAAACAACTCTTGGTTTGGATGAAAAAGCTAACTGCTTTAGTACTACTTCACTTCTTCCTTTATGATTTCTCACAAACTCTTCTTCTAAGAAGGTTAATGAAATATGGATTTGTGTATGGATTTGAAATATGAATTATGTATGGATGAGGTGGAGTTGGAATATGAATTAATTAAGGATGAGGATAAGTTGAAATTAAGTATGTTTGAAGAAGCTATCAACTTGAGATGATGAATCTTGAACATGAACTATTGTTATATATAAGTGAGATATTATGGAAAAGAAAGATAGGAATCTTATGAATCATGACATGTTATTGGATATGAAGAGTCAAATGAATTGAGGTTGAGAGTTCGAAGAATGCCAATTGGTAGTTGAATTGTTATGAATGATGTTGCATTAGTTATGGAAGTGAAGTTGAGATAAATTTCTTCTTGAGGGTAAAATGTGTGATCTGACTTCCAAAGGAAAACCTATATCGATTGAGGTAGAATTAGCCAAAATTGTCTTCTTGGAAGTTGTAGCTGATCTTTCTAGCTTTCTAACGATATAAAGTTTGTAATTTTTGGATATCGGAATGGAAAGATATGATTGTTACAAGTTAGGATGTTGCATGGAATGTATGCATTGGACAACCATGGTATATTGATGAGAATGTGTGGTTTTGATGAGTCATTGGAGATGAGATTTGAGAGTTTTATGAGATAATTTTGGTGTTTGAGTTGTAATGAAGTGATTTTGCACTAGAAGAGTTGAATTTGGGAAGATTATGAGTGAATATGATGTTAGATTGGATGTAGGAAGCATTGGAGAGGCTTTGGAGGGGTTTGGGAACCCCTATGTCCATTAGATGGACTTTAAGTCCATTAAACAGACCTTCTCATGTCAAAAAGGACCCCCAACATTGCCCATGTCCGTTAAACGGACTTGATGTCTGTTAAACTGACCTTCTCGGGTGAAAAGTGCTCCAAGGCCCGACAATGTCCATTAAACGGACATGGATGTCTGTTAAACAGACATTCACGGTATAGTTTTAGTAAATCGCGATTTTTGACCCCTTTAAAGGTAGAATGTCGCTTTGTGGTCTTCATAAAAGTTGTAGATATAGGAGTTTAATTTCAAACGGTTTAAGAATGAACTCAATCCGACATCTGTGGTGAAAGTTGTGATAATCGCGCCAAGATAGGTACAATTTTGATTGAGGGTATAAACATGTTCGATTCTTTCGGGCATAACTTCCTCATCCAACCTCCAAATGAAGTGATTCTTGAAGCAATAGATTCATAAGACATTTTCCTATCCTACATGAAAATTTGTATCTTTTGGAGTTGATTTGAAAAAGTTTGATGGAAAGAAAATGAGGGATCGGTTGGGAGAGCATGATTGGGGTATGACCACCCTTTAGCTTTTTAAGCATATCTTGAGCTAGATAGCTCTGAATGAGATGGTTCTTGTTTCAAAATAAATAAGAGACTTAGAGCTATGATTTCTTTTAAGAATTCAAATTGAAATTCTGGTTTGAAGATTTCCAAATTCTGTTCACAAATTAGGAGAAATGAGTTCGAGTATGGTGAGTGATTTGTGTGGGCACGCCATTGAACAAATTGTGAGGAAATTTTTGGGACTTTATGCGAATGAAGATGAACTGATGATGGCTAATGAGGCTTCAATGCAATAACCCTTCAAGGTAATATGCACGCGTTCATGTTTTCGCAAGAGTTAGGTTCCGGAAACAGGATCCAACATAGTTGGTATCAGAGCAAGCATTGGACTCTGGAAACAAGTGGGGTCCAATAGATGTATGAGTACGCAAGAGATGGGTTCTAGAAATGGGATCCAACATGAGTGGTATCAGAGCAAGAATTGGATTTTGGAAACAAGCGGGATCCAACAGTGAGTGGTATCAGAGCAAGAGGTTGGGCTTCGGAAATGGGGTCCAATAGTAGTATCAAAGCAATATGACAAATCTATGATGGCTAAAGAGATTACAAGGAATCAGGCTCAAGTATTATGGTATTCTGAAGAGTTGGATTCCAGAGACAAGCGGGATCCAACAGTTATGGTATCAGAGCAAGCGTTGGACTCTGGAAACAAGCGGGGTCCAACAGATGTATAAGTTCCGCAAGAGTTAGGTTTCGAAAACGAGATCCAACATGAGTGGTATCAGAGCAAGAGTTGGATTCTAGAAACAAGAGGGATCTAACAATTTCGATATAATCTGTAATTGTTATGTTGAAATTTATATGTAGCGACTAATGATTCATAATCATTAGGGATAATATGACCTAGGTTAAATGACGCATCGTATGAGGTCGTTGCCTTGACTAATTTGTTTTCCTAATTCATAATGCTTCTGCCTAATTAAATCTAGAGATCATATCCAAGGGTGGTTAGGTTTAATTAACGATCGTATATTGATTAAACACTACTTAAGGAAAAACTCAAGTTAATTATTAGTTCAAGATTAATAGTTGCTAGGAGAGGTTAGAGAACAACAAATTAATGAAATATGTTTAATTAGGGTGTAGGCCCAGATTGAACCAAAGAATTGAGTCCCTATGGAATTCTCCACTTTTATCATTTTTCGCATGTTTTCTTTAATTTGTTTTCATTAGATTAGTTTTATTTTATCTTCTTATTTCAAAATCTAAAACCCCCCGTTAAACCTAAACATCAGTTACTTTCATTTTAGAAACTTTACACATATTCTCTATAGGATCGACCTAGATTCACCACTGCTATAGTAGTAGGTCTAGTTATTTTATTTAGACTAGCGTTACGATGTATTGTCAGTGGCTTACAATAATTTCACCATTTTTGCTTTTTTTCTTTCATCCTTGTACACAGCCCCCGAGATCCTTTTCTAACACTATCACCTCATTACACTTTCCTTCCTAATCATCAAAATTAATGCCTACTCTTTCACGATATTTATTTGGAACCGAAACAATCTAACTACGGAATTCAAACTATATGAAATCAGGGAAATAACCAGTAATTAAAAAAACCATGGGTTGCCTTCCATGCAACACTTCTTTTAAGGTCATTAGCTTGACGCTCTTCTTTACTCAAGGTGGTTTAAGAAAATTCTTCGGTGGTAAATCGGTTGTCAATCTCATAAAATGTACGCGTGCCACCTAATTGCTTATGCTGCCTCATTCCTTTTCCCGATTCTTTCTTCTCCTTCTTTTGTAAGATTTATTCTTTTTCAGGGAACACTTTTGATTATCATTCTTCTCTTTTTCTCAACCAAAATCCGTTCCCTTCATAATGGTTATGGGTTGGAGAAGATTTTTGTCATTCTTGGCTACGGTGAAAGACATATGTTCCTCTCCTACCCTTATAATCGGTTCACCCCATCTACATCAACAATTGATCAGGCAGTAGCCAAAAATGGCAACCCGAGGATAATTACGGTTTTTACGTCTTCTTCTATGTCCAGTACGGATAAGTGTAAATTACATAATGTTTTAGGGCATAGTTTGATATGTGTTTACCTGTTAATTAAATCATTTAGTATGTGTTTAGGCTAAAATTGTGTTAGTTATTAAGTCAAGAAGACTTCACTTCTATTAATTTTGATGAAAATCAAATAATAATAATCTTAGAAGTGTATAAATTGTTTTGATAAGTTTGTTAAGTGTGCAGAAAAATGTAAGTGACACGAAGTCAAACCCAGAAGATACGTGGTCATCGCTATAAGCTACACGTCATCGCTAGACGAAGAGTGACAACAGAGGAAGCGTGACAATAGACAAAGTGATACCAGATGAAGCGTAACAACAAACGAAGAGACACCAGAAGAAGTATAGTACTAGAAGATAAAAAAGGAAACTATTCTAGAACGTCAAGCAGTTAGTTAGTTGGAGTTAGTTACAAGACTCAACTAATAACGGTTTATAGAAGATTCAGCAATCAGTTTCTCAAGAAGACAGTTGAAGACTTAGGCTAGTCATAAACTAAATAATAATTTTTACAAAAGAGAAAATCTGATTGTACAATACTTAGAGAAACTTTGTATTTAAGTGAGAAAGAAAGAGAGCGAATACATCTGTAATGTGAAGCTCAAACAATCTCTTTCCGAGAGAAAGAAAGGCTAGAGCCTGGAGAGGCTAAGAAAGTAGATAAAGAATACTTTGTAAGAGAGACTTGAAGAGGCTCTATAAGTGTAGAAAGAATACTTGTAAAGTTGAAGAGTATAGTAAAATCTCAGACAAACTTTGAGGACTGGACGTAGCCCAAGTTTAAGGGTAGACCAATATAAAATCGCGGCGTCTATTCTCTAACCCTTATCTTTTAATTTTCTTGTTGTTAGAAGAATAGAAAATAATTTTGTGATTGCATTACTCATCGGCTTAAAAAATTGATTTTGTGATCATTTGAATTTGCAATGAAATCCAAGAAATTTTTAAAGATTAATATCTGTGAAGATAATACACAATTCAACCCCCCTTCTTGTGTATTCTATATACTTTACATGATTTCTATATTAATAAATGATTTACTCCAGTTGGTATCAAAGCTTGGTTTCCAAGAAACACCTTTACAAAGTGAGGTCAAAGATCCATGGCTGAATCACATGTTTTTATGGCTGAAGGTGCCTCGATCATAAAACCTCCTGCATTTAATGGTGAAGAGTATCATTATTGGAAGGACAGAATGTGACTCTTCATAGAATCTACACATATTGATCTTTGGGATATTATTGAGAATGGTCAATATACACCAGCAAATAATGAAGGGAATAGTATCTCTCGTGACCAATGGACGGTTGATCAAAAAGCTCGCTTTCAGTTAAACTCAAAGGCCAAGTTCTTTTTAAGTTGTGCCGTAAGCAGAAGTGAATATGATAAGGTTCATGGATGTGAATTTGCAAAAGAAATGTGGGACACATTATCCATTGCACATGAAGGCACAAATCAAGTGAAAGAGTCCAAGATTAGCATTCTTGTTCATCAGTATGAGCTATTTAAGATGAAAGAGGATAAGTCTATTGATCAGATGTTTGGACGATTGCAAACAATTGTTAACGGCCTTAAAGCTCTAGGGAGAATCTACGATAATCAAGATCATGTTAGAAAGATTCTCAGAAGTCTTCCAAAAAGATGGAGACCCAAAGTAACGGCAATACAAGAGGCTAAGGACTTAAGTAAGCTAAAGCTAGACGAACTGCTTGGTTCACTAAAAATACATGAAGTGGAGCTTGATGCAGAAGATAAACCTAGAAGAGATAAATCTATTGCATTAAAGGCTGGTCAGAAGACTCAGAAGAATCAGAAAAATAGAAGCACATTTTTAAAAACATTAAAGATTGAAGAAATAAAGAATGATGATGCTAGTGAATTTGATCAAGATTCAAGTGAAGATGAAGATGAACTATCCTTCATTTCAAGAAATATTAGGAGGATGTGGAAAAAGAAATCAAAGGGAAATAAAAACTTTTCTTTTAAGAAGAATAGCAAAGACGATTCAAAGAATGAGAAAAGTTCTATCGTCTATTATGAGTGCAATAAACCAGGACATTACAATTCTAAATGCCTGTTGTTTAAAAGAAAATAGAAGAAAAGTAAAGAAAACAAGAAGAGCATGATGGCAACTTGGGGAGATCTGGATTCATCTGAATCAGACTCAGACTCAGACTCAGAAACATTAGAATAAGCAAATATATGCTTGGTAGCTGAGACGGAATGTGATGATGAGGTAATTTCTAACTTTAATGATCTTTAGGATGCTTGTTTAGAATTGTTAGAAGATTCACATGCTATATTAAAACAATATAGGATATTGAAAAAGAAATTTGCTGAAAGTTTGAAGAACACAGAACTTTTAGAAAAAGAAAACGTCTGCCTTAAGAAACAAGTAGACGATATGAAAAAGAAAGTAATTGTAGATAGATCTGAGGAAATTAATTAATAGAAACAACGGATTAATAGTCTCTCAGCAGATTTATCAATATTTACTGAAAGTATAAAAAAGATGAATGATATGATTGGGAAGTATAGACATCCAAATGATAAGAGTGGTTTAGGTTTTAATAATAGTAATATTCGTCATAATAAGAGTTTTGTTTCTAACAGAAAGAAAAAGAAACAATATTCTTATTATTCAATGAATAATTGTAAGGCTAATCCCAAAGGACCCAAGAAAATATGGTTACCTAAGAAAGCTATAATATATACTGCATATCTCCTTTCTTGGAAAAAGCAACCGGCGTTAATGGTACTTGGACAGTGGATGCTCGCGATATATGATGGGAAGAAGGTCTATATTCCTAGACCTCCAACATAAGTAAGGAGTTTCAGTAACTTTTGGAGACAACCAGTAGGGCAAAATAGTTGGAATTGACAAAATTAGTAAAGATACTTTTACGTCTATTGATAATGTTCAGCTAGTTAAAGGCTTAAAGCATAATCTAATAAGTGTAAGTCAATTATGAGATTTTGGTTTTGAAGTATCTTTTAATCAAAATTCTTGTGTAGTTAAAAACAAGAACGATTCCATATTCCTTTCTACCAAGAGACGAAATAATCTCTATAAAATTAACTTAGATGATTTAAAAAGTCAAAATATTTCATGTCTTTTATGAACAGATGAGGAAAAACTGATTTGGCATAAAAAGCTAGGTCGTGTTAGTTTTAAAGACATTTCCAAGTTGGTTAGATATGATTTGGTAAGAGGATTACCAAAGATAAGTTTTAACAAAGATTTCTTTTGTGAAAGTTGTCAAAAAGGAAAACAAGTTAGAACATCTTTTTCCTCTAAAAATGTTGTAACTTTTTCTAGACCTCTAGGGCTGTTACATAGAGATTTGTTTGGTGCAACCAGAACACTAAGTCTTGGCGGAAAGAAGTATGGTCTCATAATTGTTGATGACTTCACTAGATTTTGTTGGATATTGTTTCTATCACATAAACATGAATCTCTTAAGTGCTTTAAGGTCTTATCCAAATAGTTACAAAATGAAAAAGGAATTTCTGTTGCTAGAATTAGGAGTGATCATAGTGGAGAATTTGAAAATGAAAAATTCAAAATGTTTTGTGAAGAGAATGGAATTTTCCATAATTTCTCTACTCCTAGAACTCCTCAACAAAATGAAGTTGTATAAAGAAAGAACATGATGATTCAAGAAATGACAAAGACTATGCAATGTGAAATGAATCTTCCTAAGTATTTCTGGACAGAAGCTATAAATACAGCTTGTTATATTCAAAATAGAGTATTTTTGCAAGCTATTTTAAATAAAATTCCATATTAGTTATGGAAAGGAAGAAAGCCAAAAATTTCTTACTTTCATCCTTTTGGTTGCAAATGCACTATATTAAATACAAAAGAAAAATTGGATAAATTTGATTCTAAGATCAATTCAGGAATTTTTCTAGGATATTCGATTACTTCTAAAGCTTATAGAGTTTATAATCTTGTTTCGAAATCTGTTGAAGAATCCATACATGTTAAGTTTGATGATGATTCTCATCTAGATAGAAGAGACGATTCTGATGATGAAACTCTATCTTCTCCTTTAATCGATAATTTAGACATGTCACCACCAGATGATCCACCTGATAAGGTAGAATATATTTATGAAAACCTTAGTCTTAGAAAAGACTAGAAATACAAATCTTCTCACCCAGAAAACTTGATCATAGGAGAAACATCAGAAGGAGTGAGAACTAGGTCTAAATTTAGAAGAGAGGCAAATGTAGCTTTTGTTTTTGAATTAGAACCAAAGAAAATTGATGAAGCTCTTCAAGATGAAGCTTGTATTTTAGCCATGCAAAAGGAGTTAAATCAATTTACAAGGAAAAAAGTTCGGTCGTTAGTTCCTAGACCATCCAATAAGTCAATCATAAGAGCTAGATGGGTATTCAAAAATAAACTAGATGAATCAGGAAGAGTAAATCGTAACAAAGCTAGATTAGTAGCTCAAGGCTATAATCAACAAGAAGGAGTAGACTATAATGAAACTATGCTCTTGTAGCTAGACTGGATGTGAAAAGTGCCTTTTTGAATGGTTTTATAAATGAAGAAGTTTATGTAAAGCAACCCTCTGGTTTTGAAGATTCTGATAAACCAAACTATAACTATAGACTTCATAACGCTTTGCATGGATTAAAACAAGCACCTCGTGCTTGGTATGATCGTCTGAGTTCGTTTTTGATTAAAAATGGTTTTATTAGAGGTTAAGTAGATAAGACCCTGTTTATAAAATGTGTTAAAAATGATTTTATAGTTGTACAAATATATGTAGATGATAATATTTTTGGTGCAACTTCTAAGAAGTTATGTTCGTGTTTTGAAATCTTATGAAAAGTGAATTTGAAATGAGTATGATGGGTGAACTGAAATTCTTTCTTAGTTTACAAATTAAACAAACCGAAGAAAAGTTTTTTATTCATCAACAAAAATATGTCAAAGAAGTTTTAGTCAAATATAAAAGGGAGAAGGTCAAACCTATGTCAACTTGTATGCATCCTTCAATCCACTTATCTAAGGATGAAGCTGTTAAGAAGGTTGATCAAACTCTTTTCAGAGGTAGTATTGGTTCTTTACTTTACCTAACTGCAAGCAGACCAGATATATTGCTTAGTGTTTGTTTGTGTGCAAGATTTTAAACAGATCCTAGAGAATCTCATTATATTGTTGTCAAAAGATTATTGAGATACTTGGCAGGTTCTACTGATCTTTGCTTAATGTATGAGAAAGGTAAAGATTTCAGGATAATTGGCTACTGTGATGTTGATTCTGCTGGAGATAGGATTGATAGGAAGAGTATAAGTGGAGGTTTTGTCACTTTCTTAGCCATAATCTAATTTCTTGGTCAAATAAGAGGCAAAGTTCAATTGCTCTATCTACTGCAGAAGCTGAATACATGTCAGCTACAAGCTGTTGCTCACAAATGTTATGGATTAAGTATCAGTTAGAGGATTATTCTATACAATAAGATCAGATTCCAATTTTTTTGACAACACAAGTGTTATCAATCTATCGAAGAATCCAATACAACACTCGAGGGCAAAGCATATTGAAGTTAGACATCATTTTATACGAGACTATGTACAGAGAGGAATCATCAATCTACAATTTGTTGAGACGTATCAACAGTGGGCTGATATCTTTACTAAACCTTTGAGTGAAGATAGATTCAAGGAAATTAGACGAAACTTGAATATGGTAATGCTAAATGGCCTTTCGTCTAACACGTTATGACCTAGATGATTCATATTGGAAGAAGATAAAAAGTCGTAAGTTTTCAAGTAAATAGCAATGGTAAGTTACGAACGGTGACTTCTCAAGAGTAAGTTTAAGAAAGAAATCTTCTCAAGATTCTGAAATACATTATACTCTAGAATTTTCTTGAAAAACTTTGAAACCGACATGTTTAATGCTCTCAACAAAGACGATTTAATACTCTGTTCTAAACATCAAATTCTTCTCATTTGATATTTTCTTTAGATACTAACCTCGCTACGATAAGCGAAATACATTTGTTCATTTAATGTTTATTTGTTACAGATTAAAATGGAGAAATCTCTTATCTATGGGAGACACGTTGATTTCACTTCCTTGAAGAAAAATCAGATGGATATCGAACTAGAAATTGAAGCAGTTGGCTGGAAAAATTTCTTCAACATTCGTGAAATGGTTTATTTAAATGAGATATATGAGTTATGAAAGAATGGAAAGGTGGTGGACAACACCTTAATATCAATGGTAGATGGGTTGTTGGTTATAGTCACACAAGATTCTATTGAGAAGGCCATTAGGTGTCCAAGTATTGGAGCAAAGTTGTTTAACAATACAAAATGGATTGCTCAGGGTCGTGTAGATAAATCTCACATCAATCGACAGTTGTATGGAAGTAGTGACCCAGGAGTCAAGAAGGCTTCAACCCTTATTCTGAAGGCTAGGGTTTTACATTCACTACTTCTCCACTGCATTCTACCAATAATAGGTTCAAAGGACGTGGTAATAATGAATGATGAACGATGAACATTGTTTGTTTCATCTACTTACTCACTAACCCACTAATCTTCCATTCATGATTTTGAAATACATGATGAAGTCTAAGGGAGATTCTAGTTCTTTACCTTACAGTATGCTGTTGACAGGATTCTTTAGAGAATCTGGAATCTTACTTGACAGAGGTAACAGGGTAAAGATGGATGTGAAGAGTGTTATTAATGCCACTACTATTCACAGAATGGGAATAAAGTTTGAAGCTGAAGCAATATAAGTTTTACACCGAAAGCTAAGTCTGAGGGGGAGTTTATAATGAAACGAAGTAGGAGTGAACATGTTACATCTTAAAGACAGAAAAAACCTTGATTGATAGGAAGAACATCCGTAGAAGAAAAGGCTGAACAATCATCTGAAGTGTCAATACAAGCTAAGACGATTCTTCAGAGAAAGGAAAGCCAGGTTCAACAATCAATGCAACAAGTGTCTTTGAAAAGGAAGGCTGAGACGCTTCTGTTAAGTCAAAATTGACTTTACGTATTTAAGTTTTGATGATAAACGAAGAGAAAGATAAAAATGAAAAGCAGCTGA
>JAOTAX010000196.1:11209790-11219840 GCA_025629825.1 Erythroxylum guanchezii | reverse complement strand
TCTGTCACAATTTGCACGACATTATAAAAACCAACTTCCATAATCACATCTCTCATTTGCTTGGCTATAAAATCCTTATCCTTGATATTATCAGAGCAATCAATTGCTTTCAGAAACATTGGCCCACTTTCAGTCACAACCATAAAATTGAGAAGAGGTCTTCTTTGTGGATCACTCCACCCGTCACATACAATACTCACTCCTTTTAGATTCCACGTATTCCTTATAGGTTGAAGAAGCTTCTCAACATGTTCTCTTTCTTTGTCAAGTAAAGTTGTTCTCAACTTGTTATAACCTGGAGGAACATAACCACTAATATAATTATTAGCGGCAAAAGAGAAAACTCTGATGAAATGAGGATTCCTTGCAAGATGAAAAGGCAATCCTGAAGAGTAAAACATTCTAGCAATCTCAAGATCTAAAGTTTCTCTTGCTTGCATGTTGAAAGCATCATCTATAAGTCCCGATGTTGCCCTCCTCTTTCTTGAATCAAAACTACTAGCACATGATGCTTCACCAGTTGAGAAATTTTGAGATTGACTAGATAAGGGTGGAAGAGAGACAGGTCTTGCCTTGGAATTTTCAATCAACAATGTAGCTTCATTGTCAATTTTTTTAAGTTCTGTCACATTTGAGGATGGAATGTCACCACAAACTCGAATTCCCTTGCCTGGCAATTTCAACAGGTGCGCCCTTACCCTAGTGTAAGAACCTCTGAATGAACTATGGCAAAAACTACACTCAAACTCAAAGTTTCCACCGCCCTCTGTTTTATTTTTCTTCACCACATATTTCCATAGTGGTTTTTCTGGATTTTCTTGTTCAGCGCCACTATTAGAAGCCATGGGAAAAGGGAGAATAGTGGACTGAAATACCTAATTAAGATACCAAATTGTATCAACAAATAAGTAAATAATATCAAAATATAACAAAATATTTTTATGTCGATAAATAAAGTAAGAGGGGAAAAGGAACTTCCAAGTTTGCAACCAAACAAATTTTGTGTAGCTTAATTGTACTCAAATTATGCTTGTCTGTTAGAGAGAATTCGAGTGCTATAAGATGGCATTTTGTATGAAGTGCAAATTTAGAAAAATAAAAGAAGACTTAATAAATATCACACACTATTTGTACTACAGCTGTATGATTGGAAATCTTCCTTGGAAACTCATCTTAAGGTAAACGTAAATTATTAGTTAAAAAAAGTCCTCAACCTAATTCTCAGCCACAAAGTCACTTTCACACAAAACTGTTACTGCTTACTGATTTCCATATCCAATTTTCAATTATTATCTTTGACGTGTCAAATATTTGTGAAGTTTCAATTGTCATCTTTCAATCAATTTGTTAATATCTTTCAATTGCTTCACGCCTTCGCGGGATTAAAAAAAATTACTTCAAGTTTCAATTGTTATCTTTGTCAAATACTTTGTACACGGCACACACACAACACTGAAAAGTGAACTGAAAACCATATGTAATCGTTACTTAACGTGGTGACTGGTGCGGTAACATTAAGTAACGAACCTGAATGTATGAAGAACAGATGGAGCAGACGTGAAAAACAAATTGAAGACAGCGAGGAACCAGTGCAGACGTAAAGGAGTAGATGAAAGCTAGCGTCGTACGAAGAATAGATGGAACACTGTAGAAACAGATGGAACACCGTAGAAGAACTTGAGAAAATAAAGAGGAGCGACGACTAGAAAATCTAGGGATTTGAGAAGTCCTAAACAATTATATCTTCCTTAATAAGGAAGACTACCGTCTCAACTAAATAAATTTTTGAATAATTCATAAAAATATTATGAGCCATATTAAAACGTGTCCGAGTCGATTTAAGCCGTGTCCGAGCCATTTTTAGCGTGTCCGAGCTGTGTCCGAGCCGATAAAAATAATTTTTTTATTCCGACACGTATAGACACGTGTCGGACACACGGACACGGCAACATTTTGCCATGTTCGTGCTTCACAGAATTGGACATATAAAAGGTGGAGTTTGTGTTTTATTAAAAGTTCAAGTAGTTAATTGGAAATTGTGTTTGCGTGGATATCATGGACACTTTCTGGTGAGTTCATGTTATACAACAATTGCCTACTTATTTGATTTTAAAAAGGAGTCTAAGATATACACGTGATAAGGATGAAAACCTAAAATTCTATCTGCAGCTTTTTGGTTGTTGAGTGAGTGTGGGTCACGTGTTACAAGAGAGAAAATACAAGTTGACTGTGCATCTTTTTGGCAAAAAAAAAACTAGTTGCATAATTATTTGGCAGAGAGGATGTAGCTGGTGTTAATCAATTGAGTGAAATAGAGCAGATCACGTGGGAGTTAGATTGAAGTTAGCTGATTGTGCATATTGTCTTGTTGATGGATTGAAATATGTTGATGAATTTATGGCCAGTAGTGGGTGTGCGTGAGCTTCTACAGGATACAGTTTTTATGGGTATTTGGAGAAAATATGGTGGCTGCATATGTTAAGGGTTATATGTGATTAACGTATTTTTCTAGATGTGTCATGAGGAAGTTGCTTTGTCAGTACAGAAGAATTAACTATGGAGAAAGCTTTCAGTTGAGTTATTTTGAGAAGACAAATTCATAGGGAAGTCTTCTTTGTCTCAAGTATTTTTGTTATTTAATTTTCAGTTGATTAAACACTTGAGCTATTTTATTTATTATTGTCTTTGAGTGAAAGTAATTAGACAAATCCTTTGTTGAGCTTAATACGAGGCGGTCGTACTATTGGGTTATTGAGAAAATATTTTGTTGATGTTAGTACGAGATGGTCGTACTATTGGGTGTGAAGCTCTTTCATGGGAAGTGAGGTTGAGGGATAGTGTCAAGGGTTTAGTGGTATCGGTTCAATAAAGCCTTGGGTAAATCTATTATACTTTCGTGAAAGTTATTAAGCTGGGTGAGGGCTCCGCAAACCTAGGCAAGATGTGCCGAACTACGTTACCAAATTTTTGGTGTTTTTGTTATTTCGGTTTTGCTTGTTTTATATTTTATTGGTGCCAAAGAAATTTACGGAAAGTTTGCGAAATAATTAACCTCTTCGGTTTTTCAATTGGTATTAGAGCAGGTCACCGATTCAGAACTTGATAGCAAATTGGTGCAGATCTTAGATTTACAGACATGGCTACGAGAGAGGGTGCATCAATCACCAGACTACCACTATTAGATGGATCAAATTATCCATTATGAAAATCCCGGATGAAATTCTTTATTCAAGCTCAGAGCATGAGAGCCTGACATTCAGTAGTACATGGTTGAACACATCCAATGATCATTGATGATAAAGGAGAGGTAGTTCAGAAAGATCCGTCTGAATGGACAGGAGTGGAAGAAGAAAGTGCAATGGGAAATTCACAAGCAATACATACGATATTCAGTGTTGTTGATGAAGGATGCTTCGCAATGATTTCAGCATGTGAAACGACAAAAGAAGCGTGGGACATGTTGCAGACTATTCATGAAGGGTCTAAATCTGTGATATCGTCAAAACTACAGATATTAACAGAATTTTGTTTTGATAACCTGTACTGCTGTCCTGTAATCTGTACAATTGTTCTTTGACAGGTTATAGTTTGTTACAACAACATATGTTTATTTTCCCTCCTGATGATTGAATAAGCAGAGCTTTTGGTTTATCATTTCTCACCTTCCTGCTCTCGTACAACTTGATATTATTCTACTCTATTATCATTTTCTCACTTGGTATTAGAGTTAATCCTTCAAAATGAGTGACCTCGGCTCTACATCCTCCCCATCACAATTCTCTATTAGAAATTTCATCTTCACTATTCCCACAAAACTGGAGTTGAATAATTATAGAGTCTGGCGAGCTCAACTTATACCACCTATTCGGGCAAATGATCTTGAAGGATTAATTGATGGAAGCAGACCATGTCCAAGGCACTTCATCATCCCAAGCCCTGAATCTATAGAAAGTGTAAACCTTCCCAACCCAGACTGTTTTTTTTAACAGAGGAAAACACTCAAAACTTAAACAAACTAGCTAGCGTATGGCTTTGCGATACATAGCTCCTTGCTTGTCCCGGTGAATAAAATCCAGAATTGGCAACGGAGGCTCCTGAAGAATATGTATGCTTGGGCTGGCTAGGATTGCGAGGGCAGCTAGGTTATCGGCGCACTGATTCTCTTCACGATATACGTGCTAAAGTTGCACCTCTCAATCTCTTAGAAGTAAACCGTGGGTACCTATCAACAAAAAATTATTGACGTCAATCTCTTTAGTGGAAGATGATAGAAGATTAATGACTTCTAAGGAATCCACTTCGATCATGATACGGCGATACCCCAGCGACCAAGCCAGGGTGAGGCCCGAGTGGACTCTCCAGAGTTTTGCCGTAAGAGGCGAGCTTCTTCCAATGTAATATAGAAACCCTCCACAGCACTGTTTGTGCCAATCACGAATTAATCCATCAGCGGAAGCTACGGTCGACGCTTGCTTAACCGCTCCGTTTGTGTTGAGCTTTACCCAGTCTTTCGGTGGTTTGGACCACCCCTCTGGACTACCCGCTGGTAGTCCCTGAGTCGAAAAAACACAACTTTCTATGACCCTCGCCCTAACTATCTATTCCACAAACTCCCTCACTGCTCTCGTACCATCGTCTGGCCAAACAAAATCGGCTTCAAAAAGACTTTTATTATGCCAATTCCAAAGCATCCAGCAAGCGACGCCAAAAAAAATGGCCCATCCTCCTTTCAGCACCTGATAGTGTGTCATGAGATTGGATTGCACCCATCTCTCCTCGTCCAGTTGAAAAAAATCCGTATTGACCACCTCCGAGGGAAATTTACTCCAGAAGGCTCGCACTTTCGGGCAGTCCCGGATGACGTGGAGAGTAGATTCTTCCTAGCCACATATGTGGCAGCTGCTTTCCGTAGCGATATGACGCGTTACTCTTCGTTGGTTAGTCATAAGCTTGTTCTTGGTCATTAACTAAAGGAAAGCTCTGATCCTCTAGGGTCCTGCCCATTTTCAAATTAAGTCCCAAATAGTCACGGAATTATCCAAGAAATGCCCTTCGATTAAATCGTAGGCTGAAGCCACTATAAATCTCCCATGTTCAGTTTGAGCCCAGCTCATGGTATCTTCTGCTGGATCCTCTGTATTTAGCGTTATTGAAAGAAGGTGATTTTCCTTGTTCATTCCGTTGAATACCAACAGTAATATACAAAAGACGCTAACTTGATCCTAGGCTATAAGTATGGAAACGAATAACCAAACATACACCTAATGATATATACACCTAACGAAGGATTCTAGTTGTATTTACTTATATTTACATATATTCTAACACACCCCCGCAGTCGAAGCTGGAGGACACCGTACACTGAGACTGTCCCGAAAGTCTTTAAAAAGAACCAAAGGAAGACCTTTTGTAAAAATATATGCAATTTGATAGCGCGACGGGACATGCAAGACACGTACTTGCCCACGAGCAACCTTTTCACGGACAAAATGTATATCCATTTCGATATGTTTAGTGCGTTGATGTTGAACTGGATTTCCGGAGAGATAGATGGCACTAACATTATCGCAATATACCAATGTAGCCTTCTGAATAGGAAAATGAAGCTCCAGAAGAAGGTTTCGTATCCAACAAGACTTAGAAACCACATTGGCAACTCCTCGATATTCGGCCTCTGCACTAGATTGAGACAAAGTAGCTTGCCGTTTTGATGACCATGAGATCAAATTGTCACCAAGAAACACACAATAACCAGAAGTCGAGCGTCTAGTATCGGGACAACCACCCCAATCTGCGTCAGTGTAGGAAATGAGTGTGGTAGTTGTAGATGGATATAAATGCAAGCCATGATCCAATGTGCCCTGAAGATATCGCACAATGCGCTTGAGAGAATGCATATGGACCTCCATCGGGTTATGCATGAATAAACAAATTTGTTGCACAACATAAGAGATGTCGGGTCTTGTGAAAGTGAGATATTGCAGGGCACCTGCAAGACTGCGATAAAGTGATGGATCATCATATGGTGTGCTAAAAGTAGCACTCAGCTTCGGTTTGGTGTCAACCGGAGTAGGACTGGGTTTACAAGATGACATGCCAGCCCGTTCTATGATATCTTCTGCATACTTCCTTTGAGATAAAAATAGACCACCAGCGAGACGGGTGACAGCAATACCTAAGAAATAACTCGGTGGCCTCAAATCCGTCATAGCAAATTCTGAGTTGAGAAGTGTCATGATTGACTTGCGAAGATGATCAGAGGAAGCAGTTAAGATAATATCATCCACATATAGAAGAATGTAAGCCATAGCAGTACCTTTACGGTAGATATAAAGAGAATGATCAGACTTGCTATGAGAGAACCTAAAACTAGAGATATAGTCCGCAAACCATTTGTACCAAGCTCGGGGAGCTTGCTTTAGGCCATATAAAGACTTCTTTAGCAAACAAACATAGTCAGGATGTGTTGGGTCTCGATAACCTACGGGCTAATGCATGTATACAGTTTCCTTGAGTTCACCATGTAAAAATGCATTTTTAACATCAAGTTGATGAATAGGCCATGTTTTAGAGAGGGCTAAACTGAGAACAGTGCGAATAGTTGTCGGTTTAACCACCGGGCTATAAGTTTCGCCACAATCCACGCCAACCTGTTGAGTGTTGCCATCACCTACAAGACGGGCTTTATGCCTCTCAAAAGAACCATCAGATTTTTCCTTATGTCTAACAATCCACATAGACCGAATTACATTAACATCAGGTGGACGGGGTACCAAATCCCACGTCTTATTTTTAATAAGAGCATTATATTCATCATCTATAGCCATTTTCCAATTTGGGTCACGAAGGGCAGATAGGGGGTTACGAGGAAGAGGTGATTTGGGAACTTGGTGAAGAAGGCCGTACTTTTTGTTAGGCTTAAAGATCCTATGTTGACTCCGAGTAAGCGGGCGTTGGGCTGGAATAGGAAGTTGTGCCTGGAAGGTAGCTGAGGCGGTTGGGTTGTTAACAGTGGGACTTCTAGGAGGATCAGGTTGTCTGGAAGGGCTGTGTGTGTGAGCCGGCTGATGGACAGGGAGCTGAGAAGGAGTAGGCGAGTTAGGCTCAGCAGGAGTTGGACTACTTTGTGAGGCTAAATGATGGATGACATAAGGAGAAGGACCATCGTCTAGAAAATTGTAAGTGGAAGGAGAGGGAGTATGCACCTTAGCAAACGGGAATTTGGTTTCATAAAAAAGGACATGACTACTAATTATGATTTTATTTGAGGATAAATCATAACATTTGTAGCCACGATGATGAGATGGATAGCCCAAAAAGACACACAGGGTAGAGCGGGCTTGTAACTTGTTAATTGTAGTGGATGGGAAAAGAGGATAGCACAAGCAACTGAACACCCGAAGATGAGAATAAGATGGGTCTTTTTGATCTAGAAGTTTGAGGGGAGTTTGATAGGCTAATCGTTTATTTGGGAGAATGTTGAGAAGGTACGTTGCCATGGCTAAGGCATGATGCCAAAATGATGGTGGTAAGGATGCATGGGCAAGGAGAGTGCGAACAATGTTGTTAATGGTACGAATTTTTCTTTCGGCTTTGCCATTTTGTGATGAAGTATGAGGACAAGAAAGACGTAAGGATATACCATTAGCTTTGCAAAATTCCCAAAAAGAAACGTTATCAAATTCCTTGCCATTATCACATTGAATGTTTTTAATTTCTAGATTAAATTGAGTGTGAATGAAAGCTTTAAATGTCGAGAAAGTACTAAACGTTTGAGACTTTTTAGACAAGGGGAATGTCCACAAAAAATTAGAGTAATCATCCAACAAAAGCATGTAATATTTGTGGCCTGAAGAGCTCAAAACGGGAGAAGTCCAAAGATCACTATAGAGTATATCAAATGGCATAAAAGTGCGAGAATCAGAAGGAATAAATGGCAATTTAACATGTTTGCCAAGAGGACAAGAATGACAAACGTGAGATTTATGAGTCCCACTACATTGAATAAACTTATTTAGCCTAAGAGAATCAAAAAGTGCTCCCGGATGACCCAAACGTTCATGCCACAAAGATGGTGCTAGAGTTGCAAAAGTAGATGATGATGCAGCTTGATTAGTGGTGAGGATAGGATAAAGCTCGCCCTGACTATCACATCTCATTAGACGCATCCCTGTCTGAAAGTCCTTCACAGAGACCCAAAAGGATCAAATTCAACAGAAACTGAGTTATCAGTGGTAAATTTTCTAACCGACACTAAGTTTTTGATAAGTTGAGGAGCATGGAGGACATTTTTAAGGAGAAAGGTGGGTTTGGGGGAGAAAATGTTGTATGACCATAACCATGAATTGGAATTGAATGACCATTTCCGACAATGATACCACGATTATTGCTCAAATTAAAATAAGACGAAAGGTTTCCTTGCACGGATGTCATATGGGAGGTGGCTCCTATATCCATGTACCAGTTTGTATCAGGAGGAGTGAGCCCAAGTGTGTGCATCGCAGCTTCGATGTCGGTTGGAGTGGGCTGTACTGCTGTAGTGTAACACCCCGTGTTAGGAGTTAGAAAATTTAAGAATTTTCAGTACATCATATGCTTTGCATAATTGAGTATTCGCTACTATATGCATATGAATTTTGACTTATACAAATAATTGTACATGCATTCATTGACATTTTTGGGTAAATTTTATAAGTGGAAATTGTGGATTAAATTGGAATGTATTAATTATGATTTGGCAATTTTGGTATATTTTGAAATTTTTGGTGAATTATTTTGAGTTGAAAATTTATTTGGAGAGTGCTATTATTATTTCAGAATTTTTGGTGAATTTTAGAAATTTTCAAAAAATACTATAGACATATATAAAATAGGTGACAAATGGACTTGTAATTAAGTGACAAATGGATCAATGATTGTGTGACAAGTGGACCACTAATTAGGAGACATATGAACTGATTAATTGGTGACATATGGCAGCATCTAAAGTGGATTAGTGGCAGCATCTTGAGTTGGCAAATGTAAGGCATGCCTTAGGACAAATGTTGTGCTGTAAAGTTGACATCTAGCATAGTGATAGTGCAAATTCCAGCAGCAATGCTTCTGCTATTTCTCTCACCTTTAGCACGAAATTTCCTCCAACTTTCTCCTCTCTAATTTGCCTAAACCCTAGCCAAATTGCTGCACCAAAATCCAACTTTTTACCTTACACAAAATAGCCAAGAACTACCTTCATCTTGCTGTCCAAAATCAACTTGTTTTCATCCTAAATTAGTGATGAATTTTGCTTGCATGGAGACTTGATTTATTCTGGAGTTTGAGCTGGATTGAAAGCCTAACAAGTAAGTGACAGTCTAATCTTTATGATATGTTTAGTAGTATGAGAGTTATGCCTGAATTGGAATGACATATGTGAGTTATTGGTGAAGAAGTGTGCTGGAATCTTATGAACTGGAAAATTTTCATTGAACACGTCTTGGTATTTTGATTATAACTTGATTTGTGTATTTCTAAATGAGGTGATTTTTCATTCAGATTAAAATAGACACATATGTCTACAACTTTTTTGAAGAAGCCTAATGTTAATTCTATCTCTAAGCATCTCAAAATCTGACTGGAAGTAGAGTTAGTAATTCTGTTACAGTTTAAAGAACAGTCTGAACATGCTTCGGTATTTTAGTTATATTTTGATCTGTAGATTTCTGAATGAGTTCGTTTTTTATTCCTATTAAACTAGAGACATAATTCTACAAATTTTATGAAGAAGTCAAATTTTAATTCTGTCTTTAAGATTTTCAAAATTGGCATGTAAGTGAGTTGTAGCTTAAGCTGAAGCACTGTCAGGGAAAGAAATTATGTCCTGTGGTTATTGAATAAACTGTAATGATGTGTGCCGAATTAGGCTAAGTTGTCTTCACCAAAGTTGTAGCTTATTCTCTTAGCTTTAAATTGGTATAAAGTTTGTAATTTTTGGATATCTGAGCTGAAAGATATGAGTTGTTCAATTAGAGGGTATGATCATGTACTAGCTAAAAGTTCAAATGTGTACAG
>JAOTAX010000196.1:11182780-11209690 GCA_025629825.1 Erythroxylum guanchezii | reverse complement strand
ATGATTGAGAATTGTCCCATTTGCCCTTCCATTTATGCCTTATGTCTTTTATACTTAAGTGTCTTGCCAACAGTACCTTTGAACAATCTAACATAACACTTTCTTCTAGAAAAATGTCCCCCATTGTCTTAAGTTTTTAAAGTCACCAAAATCATTCAATTTGGTTCAGTGATTCAAAAGATATACTTCAAACATTTTTGGACTGCTTTTGTCCAAAACAATATACTATGCACAACTTTCATCTAAAATTCAGACATCTTAGATACTGAATCAGATCCCAACTTCTTCATACCATTTATAGCTCCATGTCTCTAGTTTATCACAAATCAGAAATCATCTCATTTGGAACTCTACCAATCCAGAAATCATCAAAATACTGAAGCATGTTTAGTGGCATAACACTAGTTCATAACATTTAAGAACACACTCATTGTATCCGTCCCACGTTTTTCGCTCAATCTTTCTCACTTCATTTCACATGACTACGATTTTTGGTGAAGATGTAGAGAAATGTCTTACAAATCCAATGGTTTAAGAATCAAATCATTTGAGTGTCTAGAGAAGAAGTTATAGTCAAAAGAAACAACCATGTTTATGACCTCAATAAAATTAAACCTATTTTGGCGCGATTTCCATAACTTTCACAAACAATGTCCGATTGATCTTGTTTTTAGACTATTAGAAAAAGGACTTTGAGATCTACAACTTTTATGAGGACCTTGAAGACAATTTCTATCTTCTGACTTTTGTATCGCCTCACTTTTGCTTTGTCTTACTTTGCTTTGTCTTACTTTTGCTTCGTTTTACTTTGCTTCGTCTTACTTTAAACTCTCCAGCATTGCCACTTATAAAGATCATAACTTTTGACTCAAATGTCCAAAATTTTCATACTATATACCGTTGGAAAGATAAAAGAAAGATCTACAACTTTCGAAAAGGAAACTTTTTCAAAATCTGTCTATATCAATCCCAAATTTTCCCTAAAGTCTGAAGACGAAATTTACATTCATCTACCAATGTACTGCACCCAATTCTCAACTTCTTGAAATTTTGAGATTCTTAGAGAAAGAATTGAAATTCGATGTCTTCATAAGAAATGGAGTCATATGTTTCTAGTTTAATCCAAATTAAGAATCATCTCGTTTAGATAACCAGAAAAAAAAGTTGTGGCTAATAGACCGAAGCACACTCAGTGAACATTTTCCAAATCGCTACCAATTTTGTTTCCAAATCTTTCCTTATCACAACCCATACCAGGATCACTCTTTCAACTCCATCTACTTCTCATTTTTAATAAAATCACATTTAAAAATAATCATACCTGGAAGTTGTCAATGAATGCATGTATCACTTTTTTATGTGTGCAAAGATTCAAATTCACATGCATGTATGTTGACATGCTGTTAGGCATGAAATGCAAATTTTTCTAACGCTCACATTGCTATTCTCTCCATTTTGAAATTTGGGTTCTAACCCTTAATATGGAGATGGCATGTTACACACACAACACAGAAATCAAGTTTTTGAGTCAAACTGCCTGTGAAGCAATTTCATAGCATACAACAAACTCCGCATGCATGATTGAGGAAGTTACTAATGTCTGTTTGACACTCTTCCACAATACCGCACCATCTGTCAACATAAAAAAAATCCATCTTGATGTAGAGCAAGCCCAAAAGAAATCCAAGAGCAGCTCAGCCCATGAAGAAGCCCGAAACATGCTCAAATCCAAGTCTGACGTGCTAGAACATATACATGTATGCAAGGAGGCGTCCACAACGGAGGTTACCAATACAAGTCCTATTCCAAGTCTGATTTTTAGGAGAGACCACACCTCCTCCAGATAGTATAAATAGGGTCCCTTAGAATAGGATAGGGACACATCTCTTTTATTTTCTGTTTGCGAGAGTAACTTTTTCTTCTTTTCATTTTCTTCCTTTACGTCAAAACCCTCATATTCTTTGCTCTTCTACTTTTTCTTCTATATAGCCGAAACTTACACCATCGTTTTGAACAAGATTTTTGACTTTGCTTTAATTATAGACATGAACTAAGTCTTCTTTTCAATTGTAGAGGTTAGTAACCTAATTCTTATGGGTTGATTTTATAAGATTTTGTGCTTAAATCTTGCTATTTTATGGTTGAATTTATGTGCTCATAAACAATGCTTGATTGTCGAATTATGTTGGGTATTTTTGAAGTCTAGAATTCAATTTATCTTGCATGATTTGTATGCCAATTAATTGAATTAGTTGTTAGTCATCAATTTGATTAAATAAGTAGCGTTAATCTATTAAAGTTTGAAGGTATATGTAGAATTTTAATAGGTTAGTTCTTGAGCAGAGAATTATTTAATGTATGTTAGTCATCTTTGAATAATTTTAGGTTCGATCAAAGCCATCTAATCTTAATGCTTTCATGTTTGTGTTGTTCATGTTAGTTTTGAATTGATACTTGCATGAAAAGGTTTTGCATTACATGATAGTTTTGGATGCAAAGAATATTATATGGTGAACCCAAATTTTGATCATAAATTGGTTGGAAAAATATTTGGTTTCAATGATTAAAATCAACCTAGGGAATTAGTAAACACCTTTGCAATTGATCTTTAATTAATCTGAATTTTTATCAAACTTCTCTTTGCAATTTTCTTCTTAGAAATTTTCAGCATCTACTCTTAATTTTCTGTTTTAATTCATGTCATCCACATAGCGCTAATTCATTAATAAATAGTTAGGTGCATGCATAACATATAGGTAGCTAATTTGCATTAAAGTTCTGCTCAAAGGTCACGACACACACCTATACATAGTTGAATAAATTAGTTTAATCATCTTAGTTTATTGCCGCAAACATATCAATTAATTTTAGGATTATTCACGTGTTCGTTCATAATTAGTTAGCTTGCATTTAATTCTTAATTTTCCCCTTTACACACCCATACTCTTAAATTGAAGGTAAAATTCTTCCTTGAAATTTGATCTTTGTGAGACGATACCTTTGCTTCACTGTACTACATATCAATTCAAGTAGGGGATTAAATTTTTGGGCTAACGACAACCTATCAGCAATCATCTAGACACATAGCAAAATCAGAGTTTATATACCCTGTGAGGTTTAAATCGTTGACCTTGCTATATGTCAACATATAATTGTTGGTACCCTTAGGTATTTCAACACTCTCTTAATTGCATTCAAGTAGTCTACACCTAGGTTAGCTAGATATCGACCCAGTAGTCCAACAGCAAATGCAATGTCTGGTTTATTGCACACTTGGGCATACATCAGGCTACTAACCACACTAGAATATGGAACATTCCTCATAACCTCTCTCTCAACTTTATTCTTTGGACATTGTGCCAAAGATAATCTCTCATCATGTGAGATAGGTGCTACAACAGGTCTACAGTCAGCTATATTTAACCTTTGTAACACTCGATAAATGTATTCACTTCGTAAGAGGCATAATGAGTGTTGAGATTTGTCTCGATAAATCTATATACTGAAGACAAAAGATGCTTCACCGAGGTCCGTTATGTCAAAGTGTTTGGCCAAAAATTGCTTAACTTCATGCAACATGGTTAAGTCATTTAACACAAGCTATATATCATTCATGTACAACAGTAGAAAGATGACTTTGCTCCCCCTGACCCTATAGTATAAGCATATTTCAACTTTGATTCCCACAAAGCCGAAAAAGGTCAAAACCTCATCAAACTTTTGGTACCAATGTCTAGAAACTTGTTTCAAATTTTATATTGATTTGGTCAACTTGCAAACTTTATCAATTGCTTCTTGATCCTTAAATCATTCAGGTTGCTCTATATAGACCTCCTCACAAAGGTCACCATTCAAAAAAGCGACGTCCATCTGATGTAGCTCCATATCATAATGAGCTACTACTGCCATAACCTCTAAATGCATCCTTCAAGGATATAAGAGAGAAAGTAACATTAAAGTCAACTTTTTCTCTCTAGGTGAATCCCCTGGTAACTAATCGTGCCTTAAATCGCTCAACTTGACCTAATATGTCCTTCTTTGTCTTAAATAGCCACTTACAACTGACAGGTCTTCATTGTTGAGGCAAATTAACCAGCTCTCATACCTTATTGTGCCTTATGGATTGCATCTAATCCTTTATCGCTTCCTACTACAAATCTACATGAGTCAAGAAATGGCTTCTGTAAAAAGAACTAGATCCATAAAATGTCCTATATCATAGTCTTGCTCACCTAAATAGACTATGTAATCTGATGAGATAGCAGGTCACCTCTCTTTAGTAGATCTGCGTAACTGCATAGGTTCTTATACCCCAAGAACCTCTGTCTAAATAGGTATAAGTTCCTATTCCTACACAGGCATAGTACTCAAACCTTGATCCACTGAACCTAACTGTATGAGTGGCGGATATGAAATGATTGTAGTATATTCCTGCTATCTGCTGAAGGTTGAGAGGGTCCACCCTCATCGTAGACATTGTATTCTAAAAACTTAGTTGTCTATGATTCCACTATTCTGGCCCTTCCTTCTCTACAGCAAAATTTGTAGCTTTTAGAGTGGTCAAGATATCTTACTAAATAGCAACGAGTGAAAAGAGGTTATATTTTTCCTTCATAAGGATTATACTACCTTATCTCTGTAGGGCAACCCCATACATGAATGTGTGCAAGGCTTGGTTTCCTACCAACCCAAAGTTCAAGAGGCATTTTGGACACTGACTTAGGTGTTTTAGGCACTGACTTACTTGGAACTCTATTCAATATATATAATGTCATCTTAATGGCTTCTCCCCAAAGGTATTTGGGTAGATTAGTCCTACTTTGCATCGACTTCATCATGTCCTTTAGGGTGTGATTGCATCTTTTGGCCACACCATTTTGCTCAGGACTACCTGACATAGTGAACTGAGTCATTATTCCAACCGATTCCAAATACCTAGCAAACAAACCATTTTCTTGTCCTACAAACCCATGTCTGCCATAGTATTCCCCTCCTCAATTAGATATGACAATCCTTATTGATTTTCCTAACTGGTTCTCTACCTTAGTCTTGAAGACCTTGAATTTATCGAGAACTTCAGACTTTTCTTTAACTAAGAACACATAACTGCAGCGGAAAAAAATCATCTATAAACGTTAGAAAATATCTAGCATTGCATTATAGGGTTCACTAATGTCTGTATGTATGAATTCTAACAGACCGGAAGCACAAATTGACCCCTTCTTCTTTATCTTGGTCAGTTTACCTCTACAGCAGTCGACATATATTTCCAGATCACCGAAGTCCAGAGTTGGGAGAATGTTATCCTTTATCAATCTCTCAACCCTCTCCTTAGAAATGTGGCCCAGGCATTTACGCCACCATATGTATGACGTTTACTTTATCAGAGGTGTCTTACAAGTCACAGGTTCGACAATGTAAAAAGAAGCATACATTTCATTAGGGGTATGACACATTCTATATAATTCGTAGGATAAGAAGGCAGTTCTGATATATTTTGCATTGATAAAAATATTTACAACTGAAGTATCAAATACAAAACGATAACCTTTTTTGATCCAAAACTGACACAGGGATCAAATTCTATCTAAAAGATGATATGTACAATGTGTCTCGTAAAACCAACACAAACCCCGTATCAAGGTTTAAACCTACATCCCCTACATGCAAAATTTTCACTTCATTATTATTGACCATCAGCTTCTCCTCATCTTTAGTCAGCCTTCTGGTGGATCTGAACCCCCTGTATAGTAGAAGCAACATGATTAGAAGCTCCACTATCTAGCCACCAAGAACTTGATATGGCCTTAGCTAAGTTGGATTTATGAATCGTATAGGCCGAGGAGTTACCTAATAGTTCTTGTTTGACTTTCCAAAGTTTATACTTCTAGCAGTCAGACTTCCTATGCCCCTCTTATTACATAAGAAGCATCTCATGTTCTTTAAGTTATATGGATCTTTAGCAATGCTAGATTGTCTAGTTTGGACTTCTTACCCTTACCCATTTGACCACTCCCATATTGCTTAGACTTCTTACCCTTACCCATTTGGGGTTTCGTCTTTCCATTGCCATTGGTTGCTGCATACAAGGCTGTATGAGAAGAACTCTTCAACTTCTCCTTTGCTGCAACACACTAAGAAATTAAAGCAATAATGTCCTAAGCCTCATCTTGAGAGATATATAATGTTACCAGCATCTCAAACTCTCATGGGAGAGTATTAAAGCCTGATACACAATCAGTATGTTAAGACTGGGCATATTTAGCGCCTTCAGTTTACTTTGAAGGTAAACCATTTTGATAATATACTCTCTGATGTCGCCTTCTCATGTGTACCTCATGGAGAACAGCTCTTTAATCAAGGTACTGTGCTCCGCATAGGATGACACCTCGTACCTCTGAGAAACACTGTCTATAAACTTCTTCATTATGTTTGTGTCCGGTAGTCTACTTAGCAAATGATCCAGGATCGACCTCTTGATGGTCAAATAACACATCTTATTTGACCACTCCCAGATTGCTTTAGTCGCTGGTCTCTTTACAAGCATCGCCATATTAATGTCAGTCATCTCCACGGCGAACTCAACATCCTTCTTCCACTTCTCGAAATTGAAACTAGTCAAGGTCTTAATAGTGGCAACATTGTTATTTACAAAAAAGGTGACTACAAAATAGAAAAGACAACGTAAAGATCAGCATAAATGCAAGATAACAACGATACTTAAAGCATTAAAATAGTATTTGTACCAAGAATCCGATCACATATATAAAATACCTTTGGTCAGAATGCATAATATATACAATTAGACTTCCACATAAAAGCGATCAGACTATAAACCATCAACTCTCATAATACTATCACCTTTGCGCGAATAGATCATTTAAGTAATGATTTTCCTCTATCTTATTCCTTTTATGCACATCTCAAAATCCTATATAAGGCCAACACTTTTTGGCAGAATAACCACATATATAACCAGAGACATCTCTAACATGTAAGCATAACAATCCAATATACTGACTCGAAAGGCCACTTTGGTGACTACATCCTTACCAGTACACCAAAAACTCCACAAACACAAGGGATATATCCTTATGTTTTCCTCACATTCTATATAGACATACCGTATATGAAAACGTATCAACAAATGCGAAAACCAAATGCACATTCAAATTGTCACATACAAGTGTCGAAAACATTGTCTTTAAACTTTATTTGAGACTTTTATCTCAAAAAACCTCAATCAGAATGACTATCGTGCTTTTTCGAACATCAAACCTATCATACGAGATACGAAACCTTAAGGGTCTCCCTTATGTATAGTTCGAGGCAAAAAAATTCACTTAAAAATAACTTTAAAATGCTTTAAAACCTTTTCAGGAATCATATTACCAACATAATTAATCCAAAAAATTGAAAAAATCACTTTATAAATTCCCCGACTTTGAAACTGACCTAAAATACCTCTAACACCTTTGCAGAAATTCTGAAACTTTCAAAATAAAAAAAAATTGAGTGATGACGTTAGCAGTACTGTAGCACTGATGTTTGCTGAGGTCACAACTACTCGTGGGAACAGAGGCATGTTCGATGCAGGCATGACTGGCTGACGCGCTTCAGAGGCGTTTGGTGAGCACAATGCACGCTTCCCGACACACAATGGTTACTATTACACGTGCCACCATATGTAGATGAGCCTCTACTGTGTGGTGCGTGCAATGCACAGGCTACCATGTGTTGGGACAGGTGGTAAGCGCGTGTAACGAACGCACCCGCTCATCCCTACCAATGGGAGCCCAACCGCCTTTAGGCGGTCACTGTAGAATTGTTGGGCACGTTCACTGTAATCGTCCTCTAACGGGGAGGGTAATTTTCGGCTATCCCGAAGCCCTTTTTTGCACTGCATGGCTCGTTTTCGACTTGTTGTTCATGGCTAACCTCATATACTCCTCTTTCACGCATCCATACACGTGAAAAAATAAAAGAACGGATCAAAAACAATCAAAAACCCTAATGGATAAAAGCAAAAAAATCGTTTTTAACCACCCAATCACACAATCACTTTGATACCACATGTAACACATAACATAAACCTTATTACGTGTTATGTATCGTTCATGAAAGGGAAATAAATGAAAGAAATGCAGAATACCTGATTTCGATTCCATTCTAACTTCTGAGGTAATTTTTGAGGCCAAAACGAGCTTCAATCTTTTAGGTGCTTCACAGGAATCCTTGACCGACACATGGTTAACATCTTTCTACAGTTTTTTCAAAACGTAAGATCTCTTAATATGTCAGAAAATTTGTATACTTATGAATGATACGAGCAACTGCAGGAGACCTTAATCTTTATATATAACTTCCATATCGAGCTTCCGTATTACAGGTTCGATCCACACTAATCTGGATTCATTTTTCTCTTAAACATCGACTTATTAACTTAGATTATTTATTGAGCCACTTTATTATCCTTATACAAATCAAATTATTGAAAAACTGAAAAATGCAATTAAATGTTTCGTAACTTCACGAGAAAAGTCAAAATTATCAAACATATCTTTCTTTTCTTGCTCTTCTATTTATCGTCGAGCTCCTCTCTGTGTTGTTTTCTAGTTCATTTTTGCACCTTTTCTTTTCTTTCTTATTTCTGCTTATCTCAATCATTTGCTCATGGTTGTTCTTGGTCTCCAAGTTCATTCATCGTGTCTCTCATGTCCATTCCTTTCTGTCCCTTTCTTAGTTGTTCATTGTCTCTCTGCTGGTTTTCGTCTTTCTCCATCATTTCTGTACACTAGCAGGGTCTCCTATGTTGCATCAAAGGATTCAACAGCTGCTCCATTGTTACTGTAAATCCATACTCAATTTGGCGATAAAAATTATTGTGGCATCTCTAGGGTAATACTCAAAATTCCAGAAGAAGATGAACCTGTGTCTCCTCCCCTGGCTTTCTCTGTTATGCCTCTGTCTCCTCTCCTCCAGTTTGTTACTTTCATAGATCAAAACTCAATTTAGAAACTTTAAAAATTAGAGTTTTGTTGTCTAATATTAGACCGAAACTGATATCGATGGGTGATTCGGAATCATCCTCTCGACTTTGTTAGAATCAAATATTGAACAGACTAGCATTTGGCGAATACATTAATTAAATGTCTTCGCCAAGAAGAATCTGACCCTCCCTCCCCGGAAGAATTTTTGGATGCGTAGTAACCATTGAAGTTCAGCACTGGAAAGCCCTTGTCTCTTCATTTGTTTGGAATATTGTCAAGTCTGAATTCAATGGCTATCTGATGTAAGAGGCAAGGCACTACTGGCATCACTAACAATCTCTTGTTGCATGTTGGGAGCAGAAAGGAAATAAGGCTTTGGAGGAATTTCAATGTCGTCTAGGTTCCCAGATAGCATATCCACAACTCTTGTCATCGAGGGACGGTCTTTAGGGCTTATTTGGATGCACCACAGACCTACCATTACCATCTTCCTTAGAGTGCAAGTATCTTCTTCGATTACTTCTCTGTGTTCAGTGAGTTTCTCATAGATCCAATCCGGGAAGTAAGCTTCACTCGAAGTGCTTCTTTGAAAATCAATGCTTTTGTTTTTCCTGCCTTGAGCAATCTCCAACAACAACATGCCATAGCTATAAACATCAGACTTATGAGAAGCATTCCCAAGGTTTCTCATGAAGACCTCAGGTGCGATGTAACCAACGGTCCCTCTTGCAGCTGTCATGGTAACAGCGCTTCTACTTCTTGAATATACTTTTGCCAACCCAAAATCCGAGATCTTGGGATTGAAGTTATGATCAAGCAGAACATTTTGAGGCTTTATGTCCAGGTGCAATATTCGTGCCTCGCAACCATTGTGCAAGTACTCTATTCCATGAGCTATTCCTAACGCAATCTCCAACAACCTTGCCACTCCCAATGAGAGCCTCATCTGCTCATCAGATAACAAGTCGCCTAGCGACCCATTAGGCATGTACTCATAAACAAGAGCTTGTTTTGAGCCATTCCAGCTAAAACCCAACAAATTTATGACATGAACATGGTGTATCCTACCAATAGTGGCAACTTCATTAACAAAATCACGGCCAATATTGCTCGGTTTGTCCAGCAATTTGACAGCGACTGGGCGGCCATCTGACAGCTGCCCCTTGTAGACGCTGCCATAGCCTCCTTGGCCTAGTTTTTCTTTGAAGCTGTTTGTCATCTTCTTAATATCGCTATATGAATAGCTAGTCACTAATGTAGATCTCATGGTACTGATGAACTCCTCACGATTTAGGCCAAGGTCATCAGTACTCTGGGTTCTCTTGATGGTCACTAAAATTCTTCTTCTGAAAGCTAGGAGTAGAACAATAATCAGGACAAATGAACAGCTTCCAGTAATACCTGCAGATTATCTAAAGCCCGATCAGCAAGTGTACAAAGGAACTGCTTTCACAACTTTAACTTACGTCTGAATAATAAAACAAAACAATTAACAATGGAAACGGAATAATTACCATTACTGAATCAGTGGGAGCAATTAAACTAACATGTCTAAGCAAAAAGTATAACTGAAGATCAATGCCTTCTTTATATAGATGTGACGAAGCTTACATACCGAAGATGAGGGCCGGACCCGGGCTTTGCTTTTTAGAACGTGGCTGCCTGTAGAATCAGTGCATAAACTATCATGTATCTGCTATGATTAATAAAACTATTTGATTATATACTCGGGAAAGCAACGTTTGACCATTTCCAAATTGAATATAATATTCCGTGAATTTTCATAATTTTTGTGAGAATTTACTGATATCAGCTGGGGATTTTTTGTTACTTTTATTTTTATTTGTTTTGGTCTGGGACCGGGACAAGTCTAGGAACTTATGGCATTTAATGGAACTAGATACCTTTAAGAATCTTTTCTTTAAGAAAAAGAGATGGCTTTTGATTGCCAAACAAAAAATGTCCATTCCACTTCGGAGGTACACAAGATAGTCGGATTGAAAAGTGTCAAGTACCCAAGTATTATAAGTTCATCGCCCGATGTTATCCGATAGCATGGAACAAAAAGAAACCACCGACTATTCTAACTTTCTTGTAGAAGCAAACAATCCTACGTAAGCTGGCATCGTATCCACATCGTCCACCAGTCGCATCACAGCTACTACAATCTCTAAATTCAGGCCAGCTCAAAGGAAATCCATCACTTAGCACGTCTACAAGTTCGACGGAACTATTATTGAACCTGAACCGATCTCCTGCACTAGACACAGGAACCATGGTCAAGTCACACCCAGTTGGAGTTGAAATAGTTCCAGGCGGATCAAATTGACTTCCGCTTAACCAAAGATATATCTTCTTCCCATCCTCACATGAATAGTTTCTGACCACCTTATTAGCGAGAGAGGAAAAGTCAGTCTTTGTCGGACACTTGAACAAAGTCAGGTTATACAGTCCGAGAGGTAGGTTTGGAGATGTAAAATCTGTGGTGGAAATTGTAAAATTAGGTAAATAGTTACATGAGCCAGCACTAAGATCCCTGAGAAGTTCGGTGTCCACCACGACCAGTGTGGTAGATGGTTCTGACGGAGTTGGTGGGTAGAAATTCTTGACTTTGTATTGCCTGCCGGAGAAAATAAGGCCTGCGGGAAGGGCGGACGAGTTGTCGCATATAACCTGATAGCCAGGGAGGCCGCAGAGTAAAGGGCCAGCATAAGAGGATGTCCAGGAGGAGAAAGGAAAGGAGAAGGTGATGTTACCACACTTGAACGGAGAACACAAATCGTAGTCAGAGTGGGAGTGGGAGTCCTGGGATTCACCTGTCGCCAGAAAGGTTGT
This sequence comes from Erythroxylum guanchezii, assembly GCA_025629825.1. Classification (NCBI taxonomy): domain Eukaryota; kingdom Viridiplantae; phylum Streptophyta; class Magnoliopsida; order Malpighiales; family Erythroxylaceae; genus Erythroxylum; species Erythroxylum guanchezii. The sequence goes on along the minus strand of JAOTAX010000196.1, from coordinate 11,197,865 downwards.
GAACATCAGTGAGAAGGGTACAAGGATGGAAGAAGATGCAACTTTCACAACCATAGCTATTTAACAAAGTATAGAGTTGTAATTGTTGTGTCCTGGACTCCTACCCTCGCCCAGATTATTGAGAGAATCAAAAAGCCAATTTGACTTTCGCTTCAAGAACTTGGGGTTATCTTTCGCTGAAGACTCGGAAAATGGCCAACGGTTGACCCGCGGGAGTGTCAGGCCGCGTGAGGTTAAATACAATATGTTTTACTTAAATTAACCTAATATTAAAACTTAAATTTAAGGATAAATTATAATAAAAATATTTAATTTGTTACAAAAAAATAATTAAGTGTGTCAAATCATTAAATTAAAAAATAAAAATATTTAGAGGATTTCGGAAAAACAAAATTTTTACACTGGGATTAAGGGCTAAATTCCAACTACGCCTATTTTAGTCCTGATTTATGGTTTGCATACTACAACTATCATCTGATTGAACCAACTAATGCATTGATAAAATCTCAAAAGGCTTCTAAGTTCTATCAAACTAGTAATGAAATCTCACACACCCTAGATCTGGAAGTTCAAAATTTGAAGCTGGATATACTTCACGTCCTGTTAAAAGTAGAAGTGTGTAGATGGTTCTGCTGTGAGATTTTTGTCATGCGTCGAGATCTACTGTTGATGAAAAACCAGTAAACGAGAAATTCTTTTGGCTTTAAGAGCTCAACAGATCTTATGCCCCCTTGCAAATCAGTAAAGATCTTCAACCAGATAAATCTACTGCTTCCAGTAACAAAGCTATAGGCGGGGTTTGGAGGCAATGTTGGGTTCTGCTTCACTTAAATTCTCTCTCGATCAAATGATTGTTTCATCTTCTAATAGTGCTGGAGCTATAATGTATCAACTTTCCAAAAGACGAAGGGTTGTTTGCTCTATGGTGACAATGACGAAGAGGAGGAGCAAAAACTCCAGTTTATGGAGGGTCAGATGGAGTTTCCAGAGAACTTGGATCTATGTTTGATACTGTGAAAAAAATATATGCAAATATCACTTCTTCTTTTTTTTTTTCCGCGGAAGTTATCACAGGAGTGTTTTAATTATGGAAAGGTATTTTTAAGTCATTCACACTTAAACTGATTTTTGCTTAAACTAAATAAATCTCTTATAAAAAATAAAACTTTGATCTCAAATTTTAATAAAAAATAAAACTTTGATGTCAAATTTTAAACGAATACGTAATTACGTATATAAAGAAGATTTAATCCTGAGACTTTACTTAAATATAAAAAATAAAAACCCCTCTATCAACTCACTTTGGGACTCGAGGTTAACGTCACAATCTTTTTAAGATAACGGTATGGTAAAAGGTATCATCAATATCGAGAAAAATATCAGAGCTTCTTTTCGACTCGAACGCAGCTATTCAATATCATAATTCTTCTCTAGTTTTTATTTTTATTAATGATGTGCATGGCACCACATTCAGGACACACTGTAGGTCAGGTCGGCTCCATTTCCAACGGAAGAGGAGAAGACTACAACGACTACGGTGCTCGGTTGCAGGCTTAACTAAATTATTTATTGTTTATCATTTAATTTAATAATTTAATGCATCTCATTATTATATAACCCACGGGTTAAAATATTTCTGAAAATTGAAATTTTAATTTTATTAATTTTTATTACTATTATAAAATTAGATAAGATTTAAAATTTCCTAAATTCTAATCCATAATTATTTTAGAACTTTTAGATCGTTATGAAATTATAAATTTTAACCACAATATGCAGTGTAATTAACAGTAGTTTTAACTAAAGCCTCCAAGTACACCTACCCGTTCCTCTCGTCCAGTCCCGTCCCATGCACCTCTGAATGACATATTTCCGTGCAGTTGATAAATGATGATTTCTAGCGTCGGCTACTGATCAATGATTAAGTGGATAAAACTTCTAATTCTGTACATTTCTTCCAAGATGTTCAAATAACAAGAACCAAAAATCCTGGAACTCGAAGGTACTATGAACCCAGGAGCCTCAGACAAGAGGCAAAGATGCAGGGCGTGCAAAAATTTTGTTACAGTGGGATTGATTTACAAACCGCAGAAGCAGGGAAGTATATACAAGTTGATATTACGAGTTCGAAGTTGAGCAAGTTGAATTCGTTGTGTCAACCTTAATAACCCTTGTATTGTAGGACCCGCAAAAGCTACATTTGTGATAAAGCCAGTGGAAGGGTGCCGTTCCCTTCTTGTCACAGTCATTGCATAATATATCCTGGACAAGACAACCACAATTAGTTTCAATTTTTACAAGACCAAGATAGCTAAACAATTTTGGATGGGTTACCTGACAACGGTCCCTGTATTCTTCTGGAAGCTCTTCAGAAGCCAACAGAGCATCGAGCATGCCAAAGTAAACCTGAGCAGAAAAGGCAGAAGGGTGAGAAGACCCAGCAATAAGTTTCTTGGTTTGACTCTCAGCACATGAGATGATTACCACCAAAATTAACGAAAGTTCAGCTGCATATACACGTGTTTCTTAATCACATCGGCAACACCTCATGTTTCAAGACTAACCAACTCATCAAAAGTGGAGAACTTTAATTCATTGGTTAGCTCATGGTCTTCCATTCCCATTCTGCTAATTACGCTCTTCTACTTAGAACTGATGGCTAATTTTCAATTCCTTTTTCTCAACTGTTCCATTCTTCCCCTTCATCCATCAATGAACTTATCTAAATGCAACTATTCAGGTTCTCACAAACTTTACATTGCTCTCAGCAGCTCAATACCCTTGGATTTCAGTAATCAAGCTGTTTAGAAATACAGGTATGCTTGATACTGTACCACCATTCAGAGGGAAACGGTCGAATCACGTTTCAAATAAAAACAAAATTCAATTAGCAAATACTATCGAATATGTGATGCTGTTAAAACGACTTTCAATAAAGGAAAAAAGTGTGAAATATTTCATAGCCATGCCGTCTTAAAAGGCCTCAACCACATCACAATATCATCGCCATGAACATCAATCATAATAGCACACATGAAAATTTAAAAAGCCAGTTCATATTGATCTTACCGACATATCTCCCAACGATTTGCTACAAATTGGGCAGGTGTAATGGCTGCAAGTGTATGCCTGACACAATGAAAGGTGAAATAAGGGTTAGTGCCCTATCAGATTTCATTTGAATTGTTCCAATTAAGTAAAAGCCCAGTAAAGGATAGACCTGAAAGCAACTTGAATGCATGAAATGGCCACAAGGGAGAGCTCTGACACTTGCACTCGAGGTAAATAAGAAATCACAACAGATGGGGCAATTTGTTTCAAGGCCTTTTTCTCGACATTTGTGGTCGACTAGCTTCATTGCAAGGCAACAATTACACTTCATGCAATGAAAGAAGTCAATGCCAAGACCCTTCCCAAGTCGGCATAAATTGCAGAAAGGGCAGTGATAAACAGTTCTGAAATTATAGCAAGAGACGTAAGGAATACAATTGATGCAAGTGTAAATTTAGAAATCATAATTAAAGGTTACTGGATCTATTCATTACGGAGTAACTGCTCCATTCTAGTTTATCACAGCATCTTAAGCTTACAACTGTAGTTCAGAGGATCATGCAACACGAACATAATACATTAACAAGAACGGACACCGATCAAGGTAGCATCAAAAGAAAAAAGAGATCAGTGAAAGGTTGTAACCTTTCATCATCGAAGAACCTGCAGATGTTACAATAGTAATTTGCCATAGAGAACCCGCCACAAGAAGGTGTCGAGCATACTGGTCCAACGGGCTGGATTTTCAGGCAGCGCATACACATAATTTCAGATGTAGCTTTCCTGCATGTAGAATTAATTACTAATCAGCATCATCAACTTCACCAGTTTAAAATTAAAACAAGAACTTCATCAATAGAAAAACATTACCGGTCCATAGAATGGTCACTGACTTTATCATGACAGAACCGGCAAGTAAATAATTTTCCACAGCAAGCAGCGCGAAGTTTGCAATTTCTTTTATAATGCTCACATCCAAATACTTTTTTCTCTGGATCCCGGAATGAAGGGAAACATCCAAGTAAGTCTTCACTATTTGAATTCTCACCAAGTTGTGTTTGAGGAGACTTCTGCTGGGCAGCTATCCAGCGACTAACATAACCAATATATTCATCAGAGAAACAGAAAGCTATAGTCAGAAACTGCACAGCGTGTACAACAATAAAACAAACCTGGTCATAAGATTTTGAATAAGGTAGGCTTTTCTTCTTGGATCAAGAGTTGAATCACGAGAAACTTTTCTTATCTCTGCTTCAAGCTCATTTTGATTCATCCGAAAAATATCTTTCCACCCAGGCTTAAATGTCTGATCACTGGTATCCAGGCTCTCATATAGATCAGTACCTAAACAAGAAGGATCGACAAACATCCCAATAATCATTCCGTGATATGAACCTCTAATTAATAATGTGATAGAATCAATAGGTAACAGCAAATAAAGATAGGACAAAGACCTAGAGATATACAACTCTCTGATGTTGTTGCATGTGGACTTGCAGCAGAAGTTCCTTCCCACCATTCATTAAGCCACTCACTGAACATTGTGTTTTTCGTAGCCTGTTTCCATGTATCCATCATCCTATTTTGTTCCTCCTGTGTAAGAACAGATGTCACCCAAGGAAGCATTGACTGAAGCACCTCTGCACCAGTAGTACCAATTATTCGGCCAACAATTTTATCCTGTTCCTCTACAGAAAAATGCCTATCAAATAATGGCCACAACTCCAGTTCTTCTCGGTAAACATGTTGATCCAGGGTTACTCTCAATGATTTGCACATGCTCTGAAGTGTTGTTGCAAGCTGATTATACTTCGTAACAGCATCTTCGGGATGAGACAGGTCTGTGTGATTATTTGATAAAGCATCAGGGACATCCGTACTCTTCAAGCATTCATGAAGATGCGTAAGCTCAGAAAGTGCAGATGATATATATTCAAATAATTTTTCCTCCTGTAGGTGGTCCAGGGTGTAAGAATGGCTAACATTATGAAGTGTCTCTTTAGATTCTAGGGCAGGGAAAACTATATCATCTTCCGCATTACTATGAGCCCTATATAAACCCCACAACAGACGAAATCTACCAGTAAACTGCCTAAGCAAAGTTTCACCGCAATCAGTTAGTTTTCCAGATTCTATGTCTAGATATTCCACATCTTTGCGGATGGCCTTATGAAATTTGAAAATGTTGTCTATAGGCCGGGATGCATAACCAACATCAGCTGGACTAGAATCCATCTCCCAGTTAAAAAGACTGGAGTTCAGGGAGGGAGCAGGACTAATAGAGGAGCGTAGTGATTTTGCTGCAGCAAGAGAGCTCATTCCTAAATTACTGCTGTTCACTCCTAAAGCTGGAACACAGCAAGACTGATTGCTACAAGAGAGTTTTTCTGGGTTTCCATTCCCTGTAGAGAAGCAGGTATGACTTTCTTCCTGAGATAATATGTTTCCACGCTTAAGCGGTCTTCTACAGTCATCTGCTTCAGTGGACAGTTTATCATCAGTAGATGATGTAACACTGCATACTTTGGAAAGTTGTCCACTATCTCCCTCATTTTCAGATAGAACTCTTGCTGGACAACAACCAATGGCATTTGAAGATAAACAAACATTCCTGGAACGACCTTTGCATACCCACCCAGAAAAAAGTGTAACTAATGCCGTGTCTGATGCAGGAGCTGCATCAGATTAGAACTCAAGTTAGGAACTGTGGAAACTGGTAATAGAAATGGCACAGAACGGACAACTTTCTCAATAAAATACTAGTGCAAAATACAGTTAAAGATTAACAACAAACCTGCCATGCAAATGTTTTGAAGAAAAGCTGTTGCTTGCTCATCACTAAGTGATCCTACCAACCAGGGCAACACACACTCGATCAACTTCAGGGGCATCACACATAAGCTTTCATAAAGAAGTTCTCGCTGTCTTTTGGTACTAAAATATGTTCGAGCAAGGGGGAGAACCTACGGCACATAGTCAGCACAGGATCATGAAGACTGAAAGCATAAACGAACCCCATCTAAAATATGTATGAAGTAGGAAATGGAAAAACAGACCTATGAGAATGACAAGTTTTATGCAATAAAGAAGGATTAGCATGTTAACCTGAACTTCTTCGTTTTGAAAGTGCTTCTGGATAGTATCCATGATCTGATCTGCTTGCAAGCACAAGTTTGTGTAAAACTCAGTGACAGATACATTGGCTCCAGCACTTTGAACACTTTCGATGAGGCACCTAAGCTTGTCAAATTGATTTTCTTCTTCCACATGCTCCTGTACAAAAGAGATCTCTGCATCTACAGCAGGGAATATAACTTTGTCCTCAGCAATACTGCAGTCAAAGAGACAAACCACCATTCATTTCACAAGATATAGCCTAATAAACAACAAAGTATGTCTTTGGTAATTCTGTGAAGCACAAAACTGAAAGGAGTAAGGAGCTCCAATATCTCACCATACGGACCACTTAATGAACCTAGGGTCATCATAAAGGAGATGTCTATACTTTGAGGAAGTCAATTTCACTTGAAAACAGAAATGGCGATAAACCTACCTGTGAAAAATGCAAACTTCAGCAATGAATTGTAGCCGCCTGTTCAGTGCAGAAAGATCAGAAACATCTCCAGAATGCTGTATCTTCCTAGCTGCTTCAGCTATATCTCTCAACTCTCTTTTTATTGCATTATGCCAAAGTAAAATTTCATCTATAGGATGGGACAAGGTGGAATTAGTGTCATCACAGCTTAACTCCATAAATTTCCTTTTGACTGCCTTTGATGAGTTGCACAAAGAGTCACATGCACAAGTCGCCTTACAGCTTTGACAAACAAAGGATGATGTCCCAATTTCTCGATAATGAGCCTTAGAATCATCTCCACAACTCTTACGCAAATCTGACAATTTGGTCCCTTCCATCCAAGTGAATATTACCTGCAACAACAGAATCATTTAATTTCGCCCCTTCACCTCCTTAACAATGAATGAACATTCAGAAACCGAACCCCTCCAAAAGGACCCTCACCTGCTGAAGAAGTTTTTCTTCTGGGATAATTTTGCACAAGCACTTGCGCATATCTTGATCTTCATCAGATGAAATAGAGGAAGAAAGCCAAGGAAGGAACTCTGCCATCATGTTAACAGGAATGCTGCACAAAAACTGCCACACCAACGATGCTTGCTCTTCAAATGAAAACTTTTCTATAAGCAAAGGGAATACCTGCAGCACTCAGCAACTATGTTGTAAGCATTCAACAACATTCCATGCAAGTATCATACACTAGATAGCAAACTAAAAGAAATATCATTAACATTCTAATTCAATCTAAGTGGCGACAACTTGTTGCAGATATGATGCTAGAGTCAACAGTCCTAAATTCTTTAATGAAAAACCTCTAAAGTTGCAAGGTGCCAAAGGAAATGATGTGAAGATTACCTGTAGGACTTCAAATGAAACTTAAAAGGTACAAAGACAAGGATAATATTAATTTACGTCATTTAAACATACATAAGAGAAATGCCATTTGTGGAACTAGCAAATACCTGCTCTTCTTCCTTGTGCATATGCTGGCTAAGAGATGTTTGAAGGGCTCCAGTGCGAGAGGCTAATTCCCTGCGATAGCTTTCTTCATTTTGCATGTTAGAATTGAGCAGCTCAAATAACTGATCAAAAAGAACACTTTCTCCCTCATGTTCAAGGGAGTAAGTTCGTGCCACATTCTTTACACGTATATCAAGAGCTGGAAAGATAACCTACAAATCAAAAGAAGAAACAATGAAAACATTCCATTATTTAGCAAGACCAAAACCTTCAAAAGGAAGCAGAGACATCATCTTCCATCACTAGATATGGGACTGTAAACTTCACTTATCATGTTATTCTGCTTGCTTAACCTTTTATCTCGTTATGCAAAATCCTCATGGATATATTTTAAAGTATCTAAATTGTTGCTTGTCACTATCAACAGGTCATGTCGACAGCATGTAAATTAAGAAAAGAAGAGTAAATTTCTGAAGAACGGTGAGAAGACTAATGTAAGGTATGCAATTGGAATCAACTAGCCCAAAAACCAACGCCCAAAAATACGCACTGTTAAATAGAATAAAACTATATTCCAAAAGATTAAGCAATTTGTAGCCAGCAATATTTGCAGCTAACGATTTATCAATCCCTTAATTGTAGCTAATTAGAAGCCCACATCTCAAAATGCTTTATGAGATTCAGATTCTAGCCAAGTGGTTTTTGATAAAGTTTTTTCTATCCCTATATACTGTCACGTCAATCGGAAAAAATCAGATGGCATCAGGTACAGAGCAAACATCTACAATTACTAAAAATAACCTCTACTGAAACAATCCAACTGAGGAAATTGAATAATTTTCATGAATGCGAAAACATAATTAAAATAGAAATGAAAGAAGATAACTATAGTTCTTAACTATTTCACATAAAAAAAAGAAATCAAAGGACATTAGAAGCAATAAGAGAGAGCTCTGAAGAGGAAGGAATCTCTATCTGAAGCAGGAACCAACCTCGTCCTCAGCATTGCAGTGGTGCTTATAAATGGCGCGGAAAAACTGATACCTATCCAACAAGGGCCGAAAATCGCCGCCGCTAGTGACGTAGGCCATGGCGGCGCGGTGGAGGCCGTCGAGCTCGGACCTAATAGCCTTGTGAAAGAAGAGGAATATTAGGATTGGCGATTTGAGCGCCGAATTCTTGACGCAGTTCTTTGTCGGCGTAGAAGGATCAATTGGGTTCACGGGACCTGCCATCACCGCCACGCCTCCAGCACCGCCGCCGTCTAGACCCGAAAATGGGGCCGCCATTACCGGAGAGATCTCAATAATTCCCGAGGCCTTCAGAGAGATTGCTCCTATGCTCTGAGTTGGTTAGATTTCCAAATCCATTAGCACGGCTTTTCTGGATTATATATATTCTTTTTTCTTTTTTCTTTTTTTCCCCCCTCTACGTTCAGCTTCCAGAAATTGTTCCCTGTATAAACATGGTTTTCTTATATATATATAATCTTTTCTAAATTCTAAATACGTTTTTTATAAGGAGACGAAGAGAGGAGGCAAGAAGACAAAACACGATAGCTAGAAGGTTCACTATACATTGCTTATGTATATGGTTAGAGGAGAGACACCCAAAAAAATGAAGTGAGAGTGGTTTCAATATAGCGTGTTACGTGTCGACTGTTCATCGAGTATCCAACTTAATGTTACATTTTTGCCCTTACTCTTACAGGGAAATGAAAATAGGAAATACATAAATAAATATATACATATTGGCACATGAAAAATAGGCCACTCCGTCACGTAATGGTATGGGTATATTAGGAAGTACTTCATTCTTGTGCAAATAATATCCTAATTAGAACGGATACTTAATAGACTTGAGTCTGACATTAGAAGTAGAACGTTGTATGAATTAGTATTTGTTTTTTAATATGAGGAATTGACAAGGCAACTCTTAGGAAGGATAGCACCGTTGACCCAGGCATCAGTGCCACGTCGGCTTAATTTTTAGAATAAAAATTGTGGTAATAATTCAAATGCAATAAATGGTCACATTAATTGAATCGAAGCTGTTATCTTACTTAGATTTGAAAATTCATTTTAATTTCAAAAACTAATTAATATAATATAACCTTCATTTATCCGTTAATATTATTGGACTAACAATTTTTTTTAGATTATTATCATGGCATTGTCTAAACTGTTTACTTGGAAAAACTCCAATTTCGTTGCTCAAAGTCAAAAACTGGAAAATAAGAATAAGTTTGGTAGATTAATGAAAACAGATTTGATGAAGACGGGGGGCATGAAGGCAGCACATGAAATGGAGGTCTCAAAGGTGTGGCGATCGTTGGATGACACGAGTTATGCCCGTGTCTTCACAAGCTTTTCTCTACCCTCCTAATTCCTAAAGCCTTGGAGATACAGATACCTCCCTTGCCACTTGCCTCGCATGTCCACGTTGATTGGACCACTATGCTAACATTCTTTCGTCTAATCCTAACCCTCTTCTTTCTTTGTAAATATATTTGAATCTAACATCTCATCTGTGATTTCATAATATTTCTTCAAAGCCTACTTGCTTTATGTATGTTAATTAACAACTATTTGTAAATAATACCTACTTCAGAAGCAATTAATATTTAATATTCAACTTCATAATTTTAAGGTTTTGCAACACACAGTTTGAGTAATTTTCTCAAACTTATTATCCTAAATAGATTCCAAATTCAGCCTATTTTACTTAAATAAAACATAAATAACGCATTTTTATTCTTATATTTATTGAATTTTTAATTTTAATATATGAAAAAGATATTAATACTTTTTATAACTGGACCAATTATAATTTTTTTTATTTTATTTAAATGATGAAGAACGTAAATATTGTTTTACCTCCATTAAACTTAAGATTTCAAAAATTATTTAAACAAAAAAATAAATATTTTGTAAATTATTTTAGAAAGCATTAGTTTACACCCAAAAAAATTTACCTTCAAAAAATGAATTCATTATTATATGACAAAAAATATTTTAACAGTAAAGAAAATAACAATAAAAATTGATATTAGACCTTAACCATAATAAATAGTACTAAATCTATGTAGAAAATTATAAACCTTATTAATTATTAAAGTGTTTATTATTTAATAATTATTGATTCAATGAAAAAAATACTCTTAAACTACAACAAAAAGTGAATTTGGAATTTATGTCTGTCTCTTTTCAAATGGGTAGCAATACAAGTTCTAACTTCTATTTCTTTTATATATTTCTAGTCTTCTTTTTAGTCACTCCTCTTATCCATAATTTCCTCTTAAACTGGTTTTCTTTGCACCCTTAGTCTCCTTCGTCTTTTCAGCTTGCTTTCCCCTTCTTATCCTACCTATTTTTTTCTGCACTTAAGCTTAGTCCTATTTTCCTTCCCCTAAACTTTATTCTTTTTAAAACTAACTTTTAAAATTTTTACTATTATCAATCTATGTTTAGCCTTTAATAGAAATGCCCTCTCCATCTCTAAATTTGGTTCTAACTTCACCTTTAACCATACCAACTTTCTCCTCTTCATTATGGTCCTCACCTTACCTTTAATTCTTCTAGCACTCTGCCTGTTAGCATTAGCTTCCCTCTTCACCCTTCTAGCTCTAATGTAGCTTCCTCCAATATTGTTCATCAAGTTCTATTTAAATTGAACCGGGTGGTCTATATCAACAGAACTCGTCTCAAGCTTCCATTTTGTAGTCCTCCTTACCTTAGTCTAGAAATGGACAAAATCTCAAGTTAAGCTAGAAACAAATTACAGGTGATGCTCCAGAAGTCAAGCTCCAGTATCGTCCAATCTCTTCCTTAGATACTTTGGTTGCTCCTCTTTTGGAAATCCAAAAAGATGGAGCCAATAGATGGTCCTATACCTTGGTAGGTTTTTTCTTAGACAAAATGCCAACTTTTTCCCTCCTCTATAGATGGGAAATGAATCAATGGAAGGCTCAGGTTTTGAAGGACATCCTATTAAGTAAAGATAATATGTTCCTTTTTGTTTTCATCTCAAAATCTAAAGCTCATTAGAAGAGCTAGACGATTAAAGGACGCTTACTAGCATATTATTTTGTTTTAACATAATTAGATCTAATTTTACTTGCATTGTTCAATAATTAACTCAATTTTTTACACAACCAATGAAACCTTATTGGAACACAGACGTACATTTATTAAGGTACTTTTAAAGCAAATTTTGCTAAGGAATTGCATTTTTCAACTTCTAATGACATACAATTAGCGACCTGACCTACAATGATGTTGATTGGGATTTTCCTAAGATTTTTAGAAAATCTATATATGGATTGTGTGTTTTTTTCTTATAATGTTATGGAATACTAAGAAGTAAAACATAATCTTTACATCATCAATTGATGTAGATTATAGAAGTATTGAGACTTATGTCACTAAACTGTATGGTTAGCTTATCTATTAAAGGATTTTGACATTCTTATAGAGGTTATAATTCCCTGCATTGCGACAACAATGCATATCTTATCCAATTTGGTATTACATGAGAGAATGAAGTACTTAAACATTAATTGTCACATTATTAGGAAACACTTTTCATTCATGTGGATTATTTGGAAATAACCTCTTTACAAGTTAGGGGTAAAGCTACTATTAGACCTCTCCAGATCCCACGTCTCAGCTAGATTTCTACGGGGTGTTGTTGTTGTTGTGTTGTTAGGGAACACTTGAAAAATGGGTTTATTTATACTATGTTTGCGCCATCTTCTTTTTATATGTTTCCAAAGTCTTTGATTGTAACTCTTCATCAACAATTATGCTGCAAGTTGGGCTTGCTCAATTCTCCTAAGCTCTAACCTGAGTTGTTAGAATGTGTAGTAAAGTAGTGTAACATACGTAACACTTAGTTAAGGTAAGCTAAAAGAGGTTTTAGTTAAGTTACGTGCATAAGTTATATATAGTTATACATATGATTAATATTGGTATCTAGATAGTTCTATATTTAGTTAGTTAATTGGTTTAGGGACATTTTTTTGTTTTGATCTTTTTTTAATGTATATAAATAGAAACAATAACAATCTTGATTAATTTTATCACTAAATTACATAAAATAAAATAAGTTTCTCCAAATATCAAATTGAGGAGCTTAAGAGAGATTGGTGTTGACTTTGTTCAAATGCTTTTTTATTATTCAATATGTTCATGATTTTTTTATTGTTATATACAAAACCTTGACCAAGTGAGTTCTTAACCTGTGCTTTTGATGATAAGAAATATCTTACTATCAATAAATTTACTTTTAGTGATATTAGTAGCTTTATTATAATATAATCAATCAATATGTGAAGGATAAAGTTCACAGGGGGTAAATTGATCAAAGAAATTAATTGAATAAATTGAACAATCAATAGGAAGAGAAAATAAGCAAAATAGAGCACATATTCAATTCAAATAAAGAACTAAAAATAAGAAAGAATTAAGCGCAACTTAAGAAAATCATTGTAATTATTCTTACAACTTTGTCATGGTTAGTTTAGTGATGAATTAGAGGTTTAAATTATTGCATGGTCACTTTTCATTTAGGGAATATTGCATATTTTGTCATAATTAAGAATGATTTAAAAAAGTATTCATATGCATTAAAATACATTTAGAGAACTTTTGATGTAGTTATGAATCAAGTTTTTGTCAAAAGGAAATGTTTTGATCTTTGAAAATTTTTGAAATTTTTTTTTAGGTATACTAGTTATCCAATGTTAAACTTTTGGGTATATTGGTTAACCAATATAGTTGAGTAGTCAACTAATGCATCATGAAAGACAAAAAAAAGATGTATCTTGAGTTTATGCTAATATTAATCTATACATTGATTGAATAATGCTATTGTTACTAGCTACCAATATTTAGTTTTTATTTCTAGCGACTATTTAATCTTATTTTTAGTATAAATATACCACATATGAGTTATGGGAGGCTGGTTGGTCATATTAGAGAGTTTTTAAAAACCTTAAAAGGATAGAGAATATATGTTTATATTACATAACACATAATAATCCTTTGCTCATTAGTACGAGTAAGAGAATGAACTGTTGAGTTGTGTATTTGTTATAATTTGAGAAATTTCTTAGGATACAATTTGTGAAGATTCCTTTTCACTTTGAACAAGATTGATAAATTGTTACCCTTCACTTATGACAAAGTAAGATGATTGTAATAGTTCATCTTCACAATTGAAGGAAGAAGATAGTAAATTCTCAAGTGGAACTTGGGAAGTGAGCATAAGTTGAGTCAAACTCCTATAAATTATTTTTACCTTTCTTTCCTTATTTTCTTTTATTATTACCGTGTTTGCTTTGTAATTGTTTTATATGAATTTTTATAATATTAATTAGCGCAAGCAATTGATTAATTATTTTCAAATATGAAAAAAGTAAAAATTTACCCCCATCTTGTATGTCATTTGAGCACCAATACAAAAATACACATAATAGATTTTGTTCATTATTGAAATAAAAGCAATTATCATTCCTTTAGAAAGGTACAAGATGATAGGAGTACATTATAGTATATTTTTCTAGGTGTTTAAGTGTGTTTTAAGTGTTTTTTATATGATAATTAAGTGTTTAGGACTTAGAATAGTGTTATTATTAATGTTTATATATTTTTCAATTGTTTGATTGATTTAAAGTAAGAATATGATCTTAATTTTAAGTTTCAAGAGGTGTTTGATCTGTTTGTGAGTGAAGGGAAACAGGAAATTGACGAAAAGAGAAGTATTGGAAGCATGAAATAATGCAGGTCACGATCGTATTAGACGTGACAAAGAGCAAATTCCAACGAATTTTAGCTTTTCCAGCATATGAGTTTTTTTTTTGGGTACTTTTTATATTCGATGGCTATTTTTGGAACCAAATTAAGTGAAGAAACCCTAAAAAGAACCCTAGAAACCTTAAAAACTATTTAAGAATAAGAAGGACGTGAAAAAGGCAGTAGTCGTACATCAACGCAAATCCAAGTGGAAAGATCAAATAAGAGCTTCAAGAAATTCTAGCATTCTAGATCAAGGCATTAAACAGTTTTTATTCTTTTCCTTTTTATTTTCTTCATAGTTCTTGATGTGTAATTGGATTTCTATAATGTATAACATGTATATGGATTTCTAAATCTAGATTAGGAATTATTCTAAAATTACTTTGTGAACTTTAATTATTGTTGATTTTAGTTTATCTTTGAATATTTGTGATAATTGTCATGCATATAATTGAAAATAAATTGGGAGTGTGAATCAAAGTAATTAATGTTAAGGTGTACAACGAGACTTGACAACTTAATAAACCCACAATTATCAAATTAATGATTAATCCAAGAGAGATCTTAGTTATGACATTAATTATCTATCAGATTACTTCAAATCTAATTGAATAAGTTAGGAGTAGTTTTGTGAATTGAGATATTATAAATCTATAAATATTTATCTATTTTAATTTTTGTTATTTATTTTAATTCAAAT
>JAOTAX010000196.1:11118552-11139651 GCA_025629825.1 Erythroxylum guanchezii | reverse complement strand
TCTTATATTAGGTTGGTTCCGTCTGGATCGAGTTCCAGAAATATGACTTCCACATTTAAGGAAAGGATTGATCCTGAGGGTTATGTGTGGAAGAATATATCTGAGGCCACAAAACAATTTTACTTTCAGGAGTTTGAGGTAAAATATATATTTATTTTCTTTTTATATTGATTTATATACACTAATTAGATAAATATTATTACATTATATATAGTAGTCTAATTTTTTTTCTTATTTCGAAATTTTTTTTCTAGGATTCTTGTTTCGACGCTAGCATGTATAAAGTATGGGAGAAGCGAGGTCGTACACATTATTGCGACTTCATTGGTGCCATACACAAGGCTGGTGCACGACCACGTTATACTTTGGAGGAAATTTGGAGTCGTTGGCAGGAATATTGGACATCACCTGCGGCAATGTCCATCTCAGGACGTAACTCCGCCAACAGATGTGGAGGCCCAGGGAGAGAGAGTCTTCCGTACATGCAGGGGATCAATAACCAAACTTGACACTTATTTTGTAAATATTTTGCTTTGCTGTATTATAGATAATGATAATGGTATAAATGCCTAGTGTCATATATGGCTGTGTTGAGTTATTTTCTGTGTTCAACAGGGGGCAAATATCATAACAATAGCGGAAACTTTGTCGAAATTTTTATAAATTGTAGTTCACATCTAACAATTTAGGTTATAGATGTAGGAAAAGTCATTGGGCATTATGCCTACACCTATTCAGTTATTTTTGCACACTCATATGAAGAAACATGACGGTGTGACATTCATCAACAGCCGATGTAGAAAACTAAATGTATGTGAAATTAATGCATTATTATAATTTCTTAATAATAATCCCTTATTAATGTAAACATTGCTTCCCAATAGGACTAAATATAACAAACCATTCAGCGACAGTCTCAGGTGGAACAACCTGTAGATGAGACTCAGATGTATCTTGATGTTGTGGGTGGTAGGGACCGCCGTAGAAGGATATTCGGGCTAGGTTCATATACGAACACATATTATTCGCAATCCTCCATGTCCAGTACAGCATCGTCTACTAGGCCAACGCACAACAATGAAATCACCGAGCTTCGGGTTACAGTGCACACATTGATGGAGCAGATAGCTCACATGGAAGAGGAGCAGACGGCTAACGTGAATGAACGGATGGAGCACTTGGAGTAGATGACTAAGATGAGAGAACAGATGGAGTAGATGACTAAGATGAGAGAGCAAATGGAGTAGATGGCTAAGATGAGAGAGCAGATGGAGCATATGGCCCAGCTGAGACAGGAGATGGAATAGTTGAAGGAGAGGCTTAGCAGCTCAAAACACCCGCGATCACCACAACATTAGCTTGTCCTAGTCATTTGCTTTCAATTACAAGCATAAGTTATGTATACTGTAATGTTTTTATTATCAATTAAAATAATTTTAACTTTATATCATCAAATAATTTTCTAATTAAATAAATTATATATATATACAAATTAATTTATTATGCACAGATAATTGATAACTCTTAAAATTATGCATTTATCACAAGATCATAAAATCGGATTTGGTAGTTTCATTCTTCTAATTACCGACGAAACATAAAATACCATCAGGATATCATTGTATTTTACCAACAAAAACGCTATTTGACCGATGGTATTATATATTCCGTCGGTAAATATGCATACTTTTTGCGATTTTATTGACTCGATTTATCGACGGACAACAATCCGTCGGTAAATTAGATTTGTTTTTGCGACGGTATTACATTTTCCATCCGTAAATATGAAAAATATTCCATTACTTTAACTTCGGTTTATCGACGGAAATTTGTCCGTTGGTAAATGTTTTCAACGGTTACGTCGTTTATGTTTTCCGTCGGTAAATTATACTGACGGAACATCGTCCGTTGGTAAATTACCGACAGAAACACAAATTTAAGATCGTCATTAAATTTACTTACGGCCTTTTTAACAACGTCTTTGTCTATCGTTGATTTCTGTCAGTAATTTATTATGCCGACGGAATTCTGCTGTTTCCAATTTCTTGTAATGATTGGTGTTATCTTTCTTCCAAAATAATCCAAAGTTCTGACTTTCTAATACTTAGATTTGGAGTTAAATCTTTGGTGACAGAAAGGGGCCAATCTTTAGCGACTTAAGCATTGACAAAAAATGTATCGGGTCAGATTAGGAGTTAGGTCATTCGAGCTCAGGCAAACTTGGAATTATCAAAATTCCGATTGAAGTCAAGTTCTAATGGTCTGAGACAACCTGTAAGGCGATCGAACTGGAATTGAGCCACCTCAAAATCGATTTGACTGGTTCCATTGCGTATTCTAGCCGCGTGCACTTTAAGTATGTAAAATTATTCTAGAGAAAAGGGACTTTATATATAAGTATACTTTTTCTAATTAAGAGATATTGTCATTAACAAAATTGTGAATAATATATTGAAGTTCGTGTTGATTGTTACTGATACAATACAATATATATACAGCCATTTTAATTAATTTTTAATTTTTAATTTTTTATAATTAAATTTTAGTTTTTATTTTAATTAAAAATAAAAATAAATTCAAATGTAATTCTATTTATTAAAATTAATATAAAAATTGTATTTTTCTAAAAATATTTAAATAAAAACATTTTTTTTTCAATTTTATCCCTTCAACTTTTTTTAATTTATAATTATGATTCAGTATTTTTGGTATTTTGGTTATCGTCTTTGTACTAGTTTGTATTTACCTAGCACGATACTCAACATTGGGCAAAGAAGGTCATGAAATCTGAACATTTCTTCGAAAGTTGTATCTAATTTCTTTTCATATGGTAATTCTGATTTGGTAGTTTTCAAAATGAAAGCTTTTCATTTTTTATTGCGCAATTTTGTAACAACTTCAGTATAAGATTTAGTTGAAAGTGAATTGCAGGTATTTATACATTAAAACAAAAGGTTGAGTTTTAATGTTTAAAAACAAACGTTAAAATGAAAAAGAATTATGTTTTAACATAATGAATAAATTAATATGCATTTAGGGAGAAAGTCTATTTCATTAAGTTATCAAAACAAGAATTAATTTACTGTGAAAGAATTTATTGAGATAGCCATTAATTGGGCCATACTCAGCAAGAATTTATATACCGCAACTAAATTAATTTTAATTTAATTATAAAAATATATTAACATTATCAAAAAATCGGGTTCATAGTTAAGACTTCACTGCTGAAAAGTAAATTTATATTTTAAAGCACTCGGAACTTGACTCGACTGACCCTTTCTTCCACCAAAAGCCATGAGGTCCAATTCTAGAGCCGAGCCACGTATCAAATCAGACCCCTGCAGACAAAAGTTGAAGAGTAATAGTTAGATATTGATAGGTATGGTAATGGCCCGCCTGAGCTCGGCCTAACGACGGCAATTTTTTTTTTTATAATAAAAAACAAAGGCCTAGCAGGGCAATTTTTTATTTTTATAAAAAACAAAATGATAACGAAATGATTTTATCTTGCATTATTGGGCTAGGGCAGCCCAAGTTGGAGCTAGGCTTGAGGCTTGGCAACTGGCGCCCGAGCCTAACCTAAGGCCTACTTTCTTTCATTTCAATATCTAGAAATGGCAAAAGGGTTTGGGTAGGGTCAAACCTAAACTTGGCTTGTTGATATTGGGCCGGGTCGAAGTTAAGCCCTTATGCCATCCCTAGATGTTAAAAAAAATGAAGTATTTTATTAGCAAAAGAAGTGACTATAACATCAATAACATTAATAATAACAATTATTTAGTAAAAATTTCACTAAATACAAGATTTGAGAGGATTTAATATATATAACTTTATTCCTGATTAATGGAAAGACTACTATTTAATGACTTAAAAAAATAAAAAAAAATAAAAAAAATAAAAATAAAAGAATAAGACTAAAAAAATAACTTGCACGTCGTTGGCAAAAGTAGGTCAGTTCTTTTTTAAGGAAAGAATTAAGATAAATACACAACTAGCAACTGGGAATTAAAAAATTGGGTTGACTTTGGGTCTGAAAGGTACGCACTACGCATTGGAGAATCGTTGAATTGAATTGACGAAAGAGCACTTACTGAAAATCACGTAATCATTTGGCGACTGTGTTACTTTCAGTGTAATCATTGTACTTGATTGAGTCCAATATATATTATTCCACTTTAAAAAAAGTGATCCGTTTCGACTTATAGACATCCTAATTCCTAAGTAGTTTAGTTAACTATATCAACTTTTGATTAATTATATTTCAGCAACGATGAAAAAATCAATAAAAAAATTTAGGAGCCAAAATACAGTCTGATTATTTCTTAAAATAATTATTAATGAATATCAGCTTTGCCACAATTTTCACAAAACATAAGTTTTTGGGAAAGTTGGGTTTTAGTATTGACTTCTATTGATGATTTCTTGTTTAGACAATTTTTTTTAATTTTTAAAGTCTTTATAAAATTAAATTTGACTATAAGTATGTTATAAAAATTATTTTAAATTTTAAAGATAAAAATTATTTTAAATTTTAAAGTCTTCATAAAATTAAATTTGACTATAAGTGTGTTATAAAAATTATTTTAATTGACCATCATATAAATAAAATCATTAGTTTAAGTCAAGATTTTATTAATATAATAAGTTTTTAGATAAATGCATAGTTGTAAATATTATAGATAATTGATCTTCCGTTTCATTTAAATTTATAAAAATATTCTTTTATCTAACCAACTGGTGGTAAAGTCACCTTTACTCTTTATTTAAGCTTTAGCGACGGAAGTCGATTATGACATATCATTAAAGCTTGATATATTTGTAACACTATTAAAAAAAGTTGTAAAACAACTTTTAATTTATAGTTATAATACAACCTTTTTTGTATGGTGGTAAAATTGTGTAGAAGTACAATTCTACCGCCCTAATTGTTATATATATATATATGATAGTTTTCATATGTTTTATTTATCGTGTTTTTATCTTTGTCATGTTCTAGCTTCTATTCAATTGTGTATCCTTTTGCAAACAAATATAAAGAGGAAATAGAGAGTATTAGAGGGATTGAAATAATTTTCTCCTGAATATATCCTTTCATTTATTAAATTTGTCTTATGTTAATTTCTTTCCTTTTTTTTTTCTAATTTCAACTTAGTTATATTTGAGATGTTTCATGTCCTAACTTCCTAATAGTGATATTAGAGCTTGGTTTTAGCATTGTCCAAAAATAGCAACGAAATTTGAAATAGAGAAGTTTAATGGTAATAATTTCTAGCTATGGAAGATGAAGATGAAAGCAATCTTAACAAAAGAAGATTGTTTGGAGGCCATATAAGAAAGATCAGTGGAGATCATAGACAACAACAAATAGAAGAAAATAAAACAAGCCTATCATCAATCTATACTTAGGTCTAGCTAATGAAATCCTGTCATGTTTAAAGGAGAAAATATTGCAAAGGATATTTAGGATACATAAACGAAAATGGACGCAGTCAAGTCACTACACATCAAAATCTTTTTTAAAAGAAGACTCTGCACTCTTTAAATGTAAGAATTCACTTCAATAACGGTTCATATCAACACTCTTAATACTCTATTTTCTAAGCTCTCACATTTGGGCTACAAAATAGATGTAAATAAAGGTGCAAAACTTTTACTTTAGAGTTTACCAGATTGGTGTGATTAACTCATCATTAATTTGACCAATAATATTCTTTTAGACTTTCTAGTCTTTAAAGACGTTGTCACTGTTGTTTTAAAATAAGAACAATGACACAAGAATATGGAGGATAGATTTTTAAACTCACAACAAACAGAGGCACCATCAATTATGAGAGAAAGATCAATAAAACATGAATCTAATTGAATTCAAACTCATTGTGGATCCAAATCAAGAAACAAAAGGAATATCAAATGTTACAATTATAGTAAGAAATGACACACCAAAAACGAGTGTTGGAATAAGAATAATGCATCGAAAAATGCAAGAACCCCTTAAGGTAATGTTGTGAGTACCTTTGATGATGGAAAAAATCCTTTATATAAAGGAAAAAATAGAAGATATAAATCATTTTACTGACGTATAGCTTTTAGATTCAAGAGCCACCTAGCACATGACCTTTTTTAGGGAATGAATTGACCAATATAAGTTACTCTTAAAAGGAATTGTGTTTATGGGTGACGATCATACCTTAAAGATTACTAGTATTTGTACCACTAAGCTAAAAATGTGGGATAATACGATTTGTACCATCCAGGAGGCAAGACATGTGAAGGGTTTTAAAAAATCTAATGTCTTTAGAACAATTTGATGATATCAAGTGTAAAATTCAAGTTAAAAATGGGATCATAAAAATAGTCAAAGGTACACTTATAGTGATGAAAGTAGAAAAATATGCTCAAAAGGGAAACACTGTAAGAAGGAGAAGTATCTATTGTATTAACAAGTTCAGCACAAGATTGACAATGATATGACACTTCAAACTTGGCCATATGTCGGAATGAGAATTGGAGATTCTTATAGAACAAAAAACTTCTTTTAGGGCTCAAAAATGTTTCATTACCCTTTTATGATCATTGTGTTACTAGTAAGCAACATAGATTAAAATTCGATAGTTCCACTACTAAAAGAAAAACTATTATTGAGTTGATTCATTATGATGTTTGGAAATCACCAATTTCATCCTTAAGAATTACTTTAGGAGATGTTGTGTGTATCCAATCAAAAGGAAGGAAAACGAGTTTCTAGTTTTCAATAACTTTAAAGCACATATAGAACTTGAAATTAGGAAAATAATCAAGCATCTATGGTCAGATAATGAAAGAGAATACGTAAGTGGCAAGTTTGAAGCATTTGGTAAATAAGAAGGCATTAAAAGACAGTTCACACTAGTGTACATTCCATAGTATAATGGAGTAGCAGAGCCAATGAACAAAATATGTCTGGAAAGAACAAGATCAATGTTAAGGACTACAAGTCTAGCCAAATAATTTTAGGTAGAAGAAGAAGAAACTGCTTGCTATGTGATTAGTCATTCTCCATCAACAACAAATAGGATGAAGACACTAATGGAGATGTAGGCTAGTAATCCCATTGATTATTCATTCCTCTATATATTTGGATTTTCTATATATATGATGTATAATTCCAAGAAATGTTAAAGTTGGATCCAAAATCTAGGAAATTCATTTTCTTGAGTTATGTTAATAGAATTAAGGAGTATTGTCTGTGGGATCATACTGCCTATAAGTTAATAATTAGTATAGATGTCATATTTGCATAACATAAGTTACAAGGAAAGGAAGACAATAACACTTCACAAGAAAAACCAAAGACTACTACAATTTAAGTTGAAGAAAGACAAGAACAAGAAGATCCAAACACTTTGGAAGTTGCATCAGAGTATGAAGAACAAGAACAAGTTGAGTCCTTAGTCCCGAAGGTTTGACGTTTAACTTAGGAAATGAGAGAACCAGCTCGACACTTGGAATACATTAAGGGAGGTAATATTGCTTATTGTTTACTAACAGAGAATGGAGAGCTATCAACTTTCTATGAGATTGTAAAATTCCAAGACGCTTATCTATAGATGGCAAAAATGCAAGAAGAATTTAAAGCCCTCTATAAAAATAAGACATGGGACCTTGTTTTGCTACCACAAGGAAGGAAGACTATTGGTCACAAATAAGTATATAAGATCAAACGAGATGGCCATAACCAAATGGATTGTTATTGTGCAAGATTAGTGGCTAAAGGATATGCTAAAAAAGAAGGTATTGACTTCAATGAAATATTTTTCTCATGTTGTTCAATTGACAATGGTTCGAGTATTCTTGGTAATGTACGTTATATATGATTTTCATTTAGAGCACTTAGAAGAAAAAACTACGTTTTTTTACAGAGAATTTGAAGAAGAAATTTATATGCTCCAACAAGAAGGATTTAAAGAAAAAGAAAACTTGATTTGCAGGTTGAACATATTTCTATATGGTCTCAAATAGGAGTCAAAATGTCAGTATAAGAGATTTGATTCCCTCATCATGAGCTCTTGATATAACAGATTCAATCCAGATCCTTATGTTTATTACAAGAGATTTAATGATAATAATTTCATTATCTTACTATATATGTCGATGACATATAAGTAGCAGGCCCTAACAAATATTATATTAAAAAGTTGGAGGCATAATCGGCTAGGGAATTTGAAATAAAAGACTTGAAACCAGCAATCAAGATTCTAGGGATGCAAATTTATTGAGACTAAAATAATAAAAAGATTTAACTTTCTCAGAAGAATTATTTGAAGAAAATCTTGCAGCATTTCAATATGCAAGATTATAAGCTAATTTTTATAACTCTACCTATTAATTTTAAGTTATCTTCAAGTATGAGTCTTAGTATTAAAACATATAAGATGAAAATGTCTCAAGTTTCGTATGCATTAGCAGTGGGTAGCGTAATGTTTGCTATGATATAGATAAGACCAAACATTGCACATACAGTGGGAGTAGTTAGTCGATACATGACAAATTCTACAAAAACAACAACTTTATTGCACAAGACTTCCCGCTTTGCGAGGGTCGGGGGAGGGGCATCAATTGTACGTAGTCTTTTCTTTACATTTTACAAAGAGGTTGTTTCCGATAATTGGAAAATTATGATGAAGAATATTGGAGTACTGTAAAAAGGATCCTAAGATATATTAAAGGTACTTCAGATGTTGCATTATGTTTTGGAGGATCATATTTTGTTGTCAGAGGCTATGTTAATTTAGATTATGTAGGTGATTTTAACAAAAGTAAATCTATCACTTATGTGTTTACTTTTACCAGAGGAGTTGTAAGCTAGGTCTCAAAATTGCAATCAATTATAGCTACTTCTACGACAAAGGCAGAATATGTTGCAGCAATATAAGCTAGCAAAGAAGCAATTTAGTTACAAATGTTGGTGGGGGAGCTCAAACATAAACAAGAGAAGATTGCTCTGTTTTGTGATAGTTAGAGCGCTTCACACTTGATAAAGAGTCCATCTTATCATCCAAGGACAAAACACATTTGAGCTTGATATCACTTTATTAGAGAAAAAAGTGGAAGAATGAAGCAAAGATGTTCAAAAAATTCATACTAAAGACAACTTAGAAAATATGCTAACAAAGCCACTCAATACTAATAAATTCATATGGTATCGGTCCTTTATCTACCCAGTAGAAATATAAGCAGTATGAATAAAAGTAAAGGTGAATCTACATAGGAAAAATATTGGTGGTAAAGCCACCTTTACTCTTTATTTAAGCTTTAATGATGCAAGTCGTTTATGCCTTCTATCATTGAAGCTTGACATAACTGTAACACGGCTAAAGAAAGTCTTAAAACAAATTTTAATTTATAACCATAATACAACCTTTTTATATGATAGTCGAATAGTGTAGAAATACAATTCCATTACCCTAATTGTTCTATATATAAAATAGTTTGCATATGTTTTATCCATCTTTTTTTTAGCTTTGTCATGTTCTAGTTTATGTTATATTTACGTATCCTTTTGCAAACAAAAACAAAGAGAGAGTGGAGTGTACTAAAGAGATTGAGATATATTTTTTCCTAAATATATAATTTTCTTTGTAAAATTCATTGTGTAGTAATTCCTTTCCTTATTTTCTCATTTCAATTTAATTATATTTTAAGTGCTTCATATTCCAACTTCCTAGCATAAACTTTGGATAGGTTAGGAGAACACAGTTAATTTTATATTGATAATGAGTAAGTCTTTCAAAAAAAGTGCATTAAATAAACTTAAATTAACAAAATTTTCCAAATATTAATAGTTGCACAAGTGTCCAACCTCTAATAATTTTTACAGAACAGGTTGAAAGAACTTTGTAATTCTTACAAAGAGGGTCAAGCAAGAAGTGCTAGTTCTATTAGAGTTTAACCTTATTTATAATAAGTTCAAAACATTTTAGTAATTTAATTGAAATTAAATTCTAATTTCAATTAAACTTTAATTAAAATTACAAATAATTCTAATTAAATACCAATTATACTAA
Source organism: Erythroxylum guanchezii (assembly GCA_025629825.1). Taxonomy (NCBI): domain Eukaryota; kingdom Viridiplantae; phylum Streptophyta; class Magnoliopsida; order Malpighiales; family Erythroxylaceae; genus Erythroxylum; species Erythroxylum guanchezii. Next base: position 11,129,608 of record JAOTAX010000196.1, on the reverse strand, counting down.
TATAAGATCCAATATCTCATTTTGATCCTTATTTATTAAATATCTCATATTTAATCATAAAGTTTCTCAAACTTTACAATCATGTCTAACTTGATTAAAATATGTTTTGCTCTCTTCAGTACATTCTTTATGTGAGATTCATTAGGTTCCCAAATATGTTGACAATGACTATAAATCCTAATTCTAGAATTAGATAAATGAATATTCCTTTTAATTTATCTTTAATTCTCCAATCAAACGATTTATAATCATATATCAAGATTGACGTCTAGCAACACATCATGACCACCTAAATATTTAAGAATCTTAAAGTGAATTTGACTAACCTTTCTGTGTATAATCTTTTCGAATAATTCAATCCTTTCATCATATAATGTTCCGATTAGATGTAGAGCATGAAATTAATATCTACTCTATTTTAAGTCCAGTCATATTTGTTTTGTGCCATTAGCTATTGATTTAATTAATGAAATTTGTAAACTATTTACAAAAAGTTATTCTATCGTGACCAATGATTTCCTTAATCAATACTAATCAAGAACAACATAATATTCACCTTAATTACTTTAGGGTGATTAATCATGTCTTGATGATTCAACCACCTTCATATAAGTTCATGCTACATCTATTGGCTACCGACTGAATAGTATCAAAACATAATTATTCCTATATAAGATAAATTTGGAGACCTCAAGTCAAAGGATCACTTATACAATCGTCATAATGAGAATTTCCATAGACATACAAGTAATATTCTAAATGGATTTCTCATATCAGGTTTATTCAGTAAACTTATTCTCTAACAAGCACCTATATGTTTGTTTAAGTATCTCCATACTTTAATTTATGAAATCGATCACTTCTTTCATAAGGAAAAACATAACATGTATTAGTCTTTTTATATTCTATTAATGTCCAATACACTATGAACAATTTAGAGATAATATATAAATGCAATATAAATTTCATAATTATAATCTCATTATAATTTAATTAGCAATGTATAATTATCCTATAGACTTTATCATATATATATATATATCTAAACATGTACAAGATAAATAATGCCTTTAAATAATTGTTATTAAACTACAATCAAAATGATTGGCTATTAGGGATTATAATGGGCTGAGGTGGTCCTGGACCCAACTGAGATCAGATCGAGCTCGAAACAATGGGCCCTAGTCAGAATATGACCTGGCCCAAAACGACCTGATCCGACCTGATAAAAAATTATTATATTTTAAAAAATTGACAAAACAATATTATTTTGCCTTTACTAGTTGCCCGAGCTAGAGCCCGAGGCCCGATTAACCCGAGCCTGACCTATTAGCTTTGGGCCTAGTTGGGTTGGATTGAGTTAGGCCCAGGCCCGAATATTAGCTACAGGGAATAACCAACAATATTTACTTAAATGCTATTCTTTTTTCATTAAATTTCCAACTTCTTAGTTAGACCATGCGAGGAACTTACAACCCAAAGTTGAAGTTACAATAACCATGACCCTTTTGCCATTCCTATTGATTATACTAACAATATTTACCTAAATGCTATTCTTTTTTCATTAAATTTCCAACTTCTTAGTTGGACCGCGACAGGATCTTACAACCCATAGTTGAAGTTATAATAACTTTGTTTTCATTTCACTTGATTCAATAATAAAAGAAAATTAACCCCATGGCGCAGGTGAGTTGGTAAGAGGCTCCCCTGGCTTAAGTGAGGTCGCGGGTTCGAACCACCCTCATGTATGCAGCCGTTTAAAACTTGGAACTAGAGCTTTGTCTCCTGCAAGGGACTTACCCGGCTCGAGCGGGGATTAGTCTAGGTGTAGATGGCTTAAAGGTGCCTTCTCATAGTTGGGGCCCTCCTAGAATATCTTGTAGGTTTAAAAAAAATAATAAAAGAAAATTTTCTATAGTGTATGCATGTTTTAGTTAAATAAAACATACCAGGAACCTTCAAAGGTTAGCTAAATTGGTTGAAAGCCAGAATAGGTACTTAAAATCTTGTTGTGATCCTTAATGAAAAGCCGAAAAGGCGTTACCTTTGCTCGTAAACACCGCCAAATCGGCTTTGATTATGAGTCTATGACATCACTAAGGGGGCGTTTGGTTCACATAGGGCAATGAGAATGTGAATGAGAATGAATATAGTGAGGAATGAAAATAGATGTAATCATTATAATTATGATGGTTGGTTAAGATGAAGGAATGATTACCATTACCATTGATGATGGTTGGTTTGTTAAAAATATTGAGAAATAAAAATTTGTCAAAATTTTGTTTTATATCAAATTTTAAATATATTTTAAATTATTATTTTTAATTTATGCACCCTAATTATAATGACAGAATGTTTAAAATCAAGTATATTGCGGTTTTTCCTTTCCAATAGCTCTTGAAGAAAAAAATACTATAGTATTTTCTTGCATCAACATATCATTAGTCACATAATATCATCAAAATATAATTTAATTATCCAAAATATTGTGCAATTCATCGACACAACCATAATATTCACCATTCCATTGCTATAGTAAAATCAAGTAACAAAGTTTAATATAATTTACATTCCTCTAATAATGCAAATGATGTTATATTTTAAGTAATTAATGAATAATATTTTAATTAATTATATTATAATTAACTAATTATATTTTAATTAATTAATTACATCTTAATTATATTTTAATTAATCATTTAATTAATTATATTTTAATTAATTAATTAGATTTTATCTTGATTAATTATTTTAATTAATTAATTAATTAGATTTTATCTTAATTAATTAGATTTTTAATTAAATATATTTTAATTAATTACATAAATTTAATTAAAAATAAAAATTATTAGTGTTGATAGGAATCAAACCCATTCCTCCCACACATGGAGGGTATGAACCATTACCTAGAACTTGGGTATGAAAAAACTATTCAATCAATCATAATAAAGTACCAACTATTACCATTAATTCCATTCCTATTGATTTATTCACGTACTCCTTAACCAAGCACCTCTCTTACTCAGTCATCAAAAAATCGCCAGCAGATACAGAATTTTTAGAAAAAAACAGCAAAAAAAAGGGGAGGCAACCCCACATCTCTTTCGTTTGATTCTTTTTTTTTGGTATAAAGGAAAAAAAAACATAGATGTTACATAATAAGTCTGAGGAAGTAGGTCCCTGAAATATCCTCGTCTAGGAGGCATTGACACTCAAGAGGTGTAGTATCAAAAAAGGTAAGATCGACAGTAGAATGATCTACATGAGCCGCAAGCCAGTCAGCACATCTATTACTTTTTCGGTAAATGTGCTGACGAACAACAGTTCAGTTTCACGTGAGAAGTTCATGAACACCCGTGACAATGGGATTGAACGCCTGGGAACGATGAACTGAGGATGAAATGAGCTGGTGCACCGCGAGAGAATCCAGCTCCAGTTCTACTCGGCGGAAGCCCACGTCCTAGGCTAACGTAAGCTCGGTATAAACTCCCCAGAGTTCAGCAGGCATCGTATCGCACCAACCGAGGTTCTGGGAGAAATCGCCAAGCCAAGTACCAGCACTATCACTTAAAATGCTACCCGCAGTAGCCGAGAAACGAGTGCAAACACCGTCAGTGTTGAGTTTGACCCAATCAGGAGGCAGTTTGGTCCAACTAATGAGTTGCTGGTGGCGACGGTGTGGTCCTATAACTGCCTGCCGTTGCCACTCGGTAGCCTCGTGAAATTGATCTACACAAGACAAAATGAGAAAATTAGGGGCAAAGGGCAAGTGAAATCAGCGTCAAACCGCCAAAGAGCATTATAGTTATCCTTTTTTCCTCATTTCATATCCTTCTATTCATCAAAGCACAAAAACAAAGAAAAGAGAAAGGGACCATTTTTGCTTTAACTTGGGATCAGATTCTGCTTCCAATCCTGTTAGCCCAGAGGATAAGCAAAAAGTAAAGACCTAAGCTTTGTTGAATTCCAAAATTAGACCTCTTCAAACTCAGATTGTCTTGAATGTCTAGGTCCAAAACTTGACCTATCCTGATTCAACAAATCCCTTCAAAGAAGTTAGATACTTCCCCAATGCAATAGTGAAGAAAGCAATGTATAAATTTATGGGGACAAAGACGTGCTTTTGTATTACATATATAACTAGATCTGTTAAGCGTGTTTGCCATATTCTTTGGTAGAATTCTTTAACCTGTAAAAAATCTTTTTGAGGATGAATAACGGTGGCGGATCATCCCATAATCGGAGCCCCAGAGCGTTGGCATGCCACGCGGGGGCCGGCGCCGCCGCAGGTTAGCTTATAAAAGTTCGGAAACTTTTATGTTCAGTTGTTATAGAAATTGTAAAAGTTTTGGTTTCGAACCCATTTAACGGGAGAGCTGTAAGTTAGATTACTTCAACTTCTTTCTCTGGGTTATCCAGTGTTTAGTTTATTTACTTTTGTAGATTGATTGATTTGGGTGCATGCAGATGCACTTGGTTTTTTCAGTTCTTTTTGAGAAACAGTATTGATCATGTGCTTGAACAATGGTTTTAGGTTTATGATTTCTCTGGTGGGGCTATTTGCAGGTGCTATCGCAGCGACTTTCGTTTGTCCATTGGATGTGATCAAGACGAGGTTACAAGTGCATGGCCTGCCAGAAGGCACTAATTCAGGTTGTTGTTGTTATTCATTCTGTGCCTTTGATTGCTATGCTTTTTGTATTGATGGACTTGATTGATATAATTAGTTGCATTTCTTGGTACTGGTTTTATGGTCTGCTTTAATATTGATCTAACTCTTAATGGCTGGGGAGGTTAAGAAGGATGGAGTATGGGCTTCTTGTTAAGAGGTTTGCTTTTGTAATGCTAAAATGCACGCTGTTTTCATGTTCTCACAGTGATTGCTGGTTTCATTTGTAGCTGCTATTTGAATTAAGAATCCTGGAGTCAGATCTCTAGCCACTTTCCTCCTCCCTTTATAAACCAGCTTTTTTTGTCTTTCTGGATCTGCCATTCAATTATCATTTGCTGTAATTTGGCTCTGCATGAAACAGAATTGAGCAACATAGATTTAAATCAAGAGACGAACTCCTGATAATGATATTGTTTTAGTAGTGAATGGATAGACTAATGATATACTTCCCTTAGAGTTTTATTTCTTTTGTCAAAGTTTAGGTAGTGTCATCATCACAAGCCTTCAGAATATAGTAAGGGTTGAAGGTTTCAGGGGACTTTATCGTGGGCTCTCTCCTACAATATTGGCGCTACTTCCAAACTGGGCTGTAAGTTTACCTTTGTTGTTATTTTTCTCGTGGAAAATGCTTGTAGCATATGTGGGGCTTACGGCTGTATTAATAATCCCATGGGCATTTCTATGACTAGGACTTCAGATATTCCCTTCCTCCCTTCAAATTGGTTTGACCTAACATTACCTCTCTTTCTCTTCCTTTGCCAAATGTTAAATAGAGTTTCTGTGTTGAGGAAATCTCATGCTAATTATGCTCCTTACTGATCACTTTAGAAGGGAAAGGTATCTTTAATATGTGTACTGACGTGAAACACTATTTCAATAACGAGCTATAGTCTTCTGTATCTTATGCAAAGGCACATCCTGTGCCTACTTTTATCTGGCCACCAATTGAATCTCTTTAGTTTTTATTTTGAGGTGATTTGGACTGGTAATTCATGAAGCTGACCTTTTATTACAAATTTGTGGAAAGGTTTGTAATGGAGGCTTTACATTACTTGCAGCATTGAAGAGGATAACGCTGAAAAAATGGAAACTCTTCTTAACTTTAGAATGCTAATTGCACATTATTTTCTCCTGATGTACTAGCAATCTTTTGGAAGGTCAACTGCTTATTGAGGGAATAGGTTTTGTCTGGAATTGATCCTTAGAACATTCTTAGGATGTGTTCCATTTTTAAAGGAAAAACAAACTACTGTCTGACACTTATTATATTCCTCCTAGTGACAAATGTGCTCATTTTATTTGTAGGTGTATTTCGCAGTTTATGAGCAACTTAAAGGCCTTCTCCTTTCACATGGTTGGTTTTTGCAGTGTCTATCACTTGAGAATAATGCTCATCTTCTCCATGTTCACTTAGATACTTGCTACATTAGCATTGTCTCTGAACTACAGTTGTTTCAGATTTTGCCAGATTTCTGTTTGTGAGAAGTTTTAATGGGTTTTCATTGTCATATGACAGGGGACGGGAGTGACCAACTCCCCATTGGGGCAAACATGGTGGCTGCTGCTGGTGCTGGAGCAGCCACAGCAGTTGCAACAAATCCATTGTGGGTTGTGAAAACCAGACTCCAAGTAAGTCTCTGTTATCATAGTATTTCTGATAAATGTGTTGCTCATAAGACATTTTTGTTTCAGCTGAACAATGCTGGTTGTCTGGGTAGATGATGGGTAGCTTTAAATCTTGTAATAGCTTTCAGCTGATTGACTGTTATAATTCTGTTCCAAGAGATTGTAATGTGTGAACCATAAATTCTGGCCCTGTGGTTGTGGGGCATAAAAAAGAAAGAGTTACATCCTCAGATATATGTTTCTCTTTTCAGTTCCTTATGCTAATTGATTTAAATATCAGTTTCTTGAACAAGTTTACAAGTTTTTGAAAGAGATCTCACTGTAGGACCATTTTTTGATTTGTTAGTTCTTGAATTTTTACCATTTTTCTGGTGTATTCGAGGATGTGAGTATTGTTTCCTTATAATCGAAATCAAGTAAGCTGGCTGAAGAACTTTTGAACAACTCCCCATCCATAGTCTACCAAATCATTTGAGCTACTGCTGGTTGCTTAGTGTAGGTTTATATTGGACTAACAGGCTCTCTATCAGCCAGTATGCATGTGAAGATATGAAAATTAAGATTTAGATTTGAGATGTTCTGCGGTGTGAATTAAAATTTTCAAATAAGTGATATTCAAAATTCAAGGCTGAAGGAAGTTGATAAGAGACAAACAAAAGTTCCCATTGTTTGATTATATACTACCCCATAACAATAGGTGTTAATGGCTTTAATGTTTCAGCTTTACTAACAGGATTTAGCAGCTACAGATTTTCACAATATGTTATTTTTAACTTCATCCAATCAATTTAAACTGAAATGCTTATCTAGATTCCTAACATCAACTTATGAATCCAAAAGCAGTTGCAGTCCCAGTACCTAATTTCTATTAGAATTGTAGTGCAATTTCATAATTCTTTTTTGTGCTTTGCTGATGAATTGTCTTGGTTGGAATTAATTGTGTGGGATCATTAGAAAGAAGTTTTTTTGGTCCTAAGGCCCGAATAGAACAATTTTAAATCTATGCTTGACCGGATACCCTATTTATTTGGTGAATCTTCACTCTACCCACATAGGCACACGTACGTTCCATCATAAACTTTATCTATTGCTAGAGAATTCTATCTTGCAAGAGTTCTGATTTGCTGCTCTGCATGGACAACCATGACTACTTAGGTAAAATCATACTATAGGACTTGGCATGGCTTTGTTTATACCAGCATGTGGTTTACTGTATGCATGTAACATCAATTATGATCAATAAAATGTTACTAAATCCCTGTAGAGAAGGGAAACTCAATGAAGACCTTTTAACATTATCTTCTTGTATTCGGTACTTAGTATCTACACATTTTCCTAACATGTCTTCTTGATCGCCCTCTTTTCCTGTCTATTGTCAATTGTGGCATCTAAAGCACATATGTGCCAAAGGTGAATGGTATAACTAGGAGAGGAGTTGGTGCCTGATGTGCACTGGAAATAAAATCATGTTGGGAATTTTCTGATAAGCTATAGTGCTTCTGAAGATTTTTGGAATTCCTTTCTGATATGTGCATTCACAGTTCTTAATATTTCTGATATCATACTTTGAAATATGATTTATACAAGTCCAACAATTCTGCTTGCCCGTCAGCTACATCTGATGCAAGTCTTAATCATTTCGGTTCCATTACTGACGTTAATGAAGATTCCATCTCTTTTAAGACTCAAAGAATGAGACCAGGAGTGGTTCCCTACAAAAGCATAGCTTCAGCTTTGAAAAGGATAGCTCATGAAGAAGGCATACGAGGGTTATACAGGTAAGCATTGAACATGAGCTTTAACATAGACATGCAGATTGCAATGGTAATGTTCATATGCATGGGTTCTTCAAAGCTCCATTGCTACAATTTTCTATGAAAAAAATTTGCTCTTTTTTTTTTGGGAATTCATAACCACTCCTGGTTTGCTACAGTGGCATAATGCCTTCCTTGGCTGGTATAAGCCATGTTGCAATTCAATTTCCGGCGTATGAGAAGATAAAGTCTTACATTGCCAAGAAAGGTAACAGTATACATGATTTGGTTATTACTTCTTGACTCCAAGATTTGGATTTTGAACTGTATTGATCATATTGTTCTGAATCTCTTAGAAAATACAACGGTCGACAAGCTAAGTCCTGGAAATGTGGCTATCGCCTCTTCAGTATCAAAAGTATTTGCCTCTGTATTGGCTTACCCACATGAGGTATGTTGTTGGATGGCTATTCTCTTCTGATAAATTACAGCAGAGTTCTCTAGCTCAAGTCATGTGGTGCAATTATAATCGGTTAACTCGAAAACCAGGTTGTACGATCAAGGCTTCAAGAGCAAGGACAGAACAGAAACGGTGTCAAATACGAAGGAGTTGTTGATTGCATTAAGAAGGTTTTCGTGAAAGAAGGTTTTCCAGGATTTTATCGCGGCTGTGCAACTAATTTGATGAGAACTACTCCCTCCGCCGTCATTACATTTACCAGTTACGAGATGATACATAGGTTTCTGGGGCATATCCTGCCTCGGGACAAGAATCATTGAGAGCCAACCTAAATCTGATGGCCATATGGAACCTCAACAAGAAGGAAGGGGAAGTGGGATGGAAAAACAACAGAAGTATTTTTGGGCAAGCACAAGACCAATCAAATAAAGGACCTTCCTCTATGCAGCCTATTTGGAGCAAGATGTGGTTAACAGCAAGAAGCTGACTTCTTGTTTGAAACTTGCAGTGTTTGGGATATGCTCAACAGGTGAAAATAAGATGTCAAGCTTAATAAAACAGAAGAAAGCAATTTTGTTTTCTTCCAAAGTAGCATTATTTTCGCTTGCACTTGCGCTGCTCTCACTTGAGTTATCCGGGCATAATTAGCTTGATCAAGTCTAGTTGAGTCACCAAAAACATTTTGTAAGTTTTTAGATGCAAAATTTTGTATTGGGCCAGAGCCAGGTGAAGTATGGCAGTGTGCCTTTGGTACAACTGCCATCCCCTCCATGTATAATGGCCGTGTTTAGAGCCCCCCAAACGCCAAGAAAAGGCATAATGTTTTTTTTAAATTTATTTTTGAATAATTATTGATTGAATTATAGCAAAGCTAGCCCAAACATTACAATGAGTTCACCAAAACTTAAGTCAAAACAAATTATAAAGACCTAAGAAAATTAAAAGAATTTGTTAAAAATTCCATTTAGCCTTCATTCTTAAGGATAGAGCATATTGGTCGGATTTAGCTATCATAATGGCTCGGATCTAATTAATAGTATCTTCGGCTAAGTTGTACTTGTTAAATTCCTCATTTTTGTAAACCCTCTTGTTTCTTTCCTCTTCAATATGGTGGTGACGGCGGTTGTATATATTGGGGCATCTTGCAACTTCTAATTAGTAGCAGTACAAATGATCCAATTTAGGAGTTAGGTCCACTCATAATTGAGGTAGGCTTCAGATATCAAATGTAAAATTCTACTTCAAACCGCTTTAGAGTATCTAAATTGAAATAATAGATGTCTGTGATCCTCTTCAATCTCTTTGCACACATATTGGCTCATAGGTACCAAATAATTTTTTTTGTTTGTAAGAATCCTGTTCTTTATTACCAACCATTTGAAAATATAGGTTTTTTGATTAAGGGAACATTTCTAAAGGAGGTTGAACTAAGGAACATTCTCACTTCCTTCCTGGAAAGTCTTATAGCAAGATTTGTTAGTAAAAATACTTGAGGTATCTGAGATCCAAGTTACTGCATCTTGCCTATGGTTGCTAATAATTTGGGCTAGATAACCCGCTATTAAATTGAATCCTCTAAAGTTACCAATCCACTAAGATTGATTCATCAAAGAAGATACTTTGGAGTTGAGTGAAAGCCTGTTCGTAAGACTGGATAGTTTAGTCCTTTGTAGTAGAGGACTGTGATTTGTCAAATTATCGAACCATACCCAAATGTTATCACCATTGCCTAACACATGCTTAGTCAAAGGAAAAACCTCCTATCTCAATTTCAACATTTGCAACATATAGCGGATTTCCTATCGCTTCCTTCCAATCCTATCATTCTCTTCCTTTCCATGGTTGACCTACCTATTACTGCCAAAACAACGAAGTTTTTTCCCCCATTGCTAGTACACCATCCACTGTTTCTAAAGTTGCATCTCTTGCTCTCATGAGCTTGTTCTATTATCTACATCTCTTCCTCAGTGAGACCAATTCCCCTTATAGCACCACTTTGTTTAACCTTAGAGCACCATACCTCAATGTGGTCTTCCTTAATGGGCCACTTTCTGATAATGCCTTATGGTATCTTTAGGCTCTCTCATCCCTTTACGCCTGTGCTGTTACCTTATCCCCTCTATAGGTTTACCAATATATTTGCGGTAGTGACTGTAGCATCCCACTCCCGCAAGACTCGAACCCGATATCGAGGGTGATATCCGAGTCCGTGCCCGCGAAAGTGGCGTGCTAAAGCAATCACTCAGTCAAAAGTCGGTATCCAAAATTTCATTTATGCAACACTATATGCATAAGCAGAAAGAAATGCCCGATCGAGCCAAATCCATTTCATAAATAATTCAGTCAATTCAATACAATTATTCGAATTCAATGGCCAAATAGGGCCCAACATTAATACAAAACATCATTTTCAGAAATTACGGAATACAAATATAAACAACAAAAATCAATTACAATAGACAGACACAACTGATCCCGACCTCTAACTTTCACTAGCTTGCAGTAGGCATACTCCCGTTCGCCGGACGGGGTATTCTTCAGAGT
>JAOTAX010000196.1:11092103-11103626 GCA_025629825.1 Erythroxylum guanchezii | reverse complement strand
ACGCAAAACACAGAAGAAGCACAAAACACAGATGAAGCGCAAAACATAGAAAAAGAGTAGAAATATAGAAAAAGCACCAAACACAGAAGAAGTGCAAAATACAGAAGATGCACAAAACACAGAAGAATCGCAAAACACAGAAGATACGCAAAACACAGAAGAATCGCAAAACACAGACGAAGCACAAAACACAGAAAAAGCACAAAAGAAAAAAGAAGTGGGCAAACACAGTCGAAGAGCAAAACACAGAAGATACACAAAACACAGAAGCAGGGAAGAAACACAGAAGAAGCGCAAAACACAGAAGAAGTACAAAACACAGAAGATGCGCGAAACACAGAAGAAGTGGAGAAACATAGAAGATGAAGCGCAAAACAAATAAGAAAAGGAGAAATACAAAAGAAGCGTAAAACACAGATCAAGTGCAAAATACAGAAGATGCGTAAAACACAGAAGAAGTGGAGAAACAAAGAAGAAACGTAAAACACAGAAGAAGCACAAAATACAGATGAAGCACAAAACACATAAAAAATGCAAAAGATAGAAGAAACACAAAGCATAGAAGAAGCGCAAAGCACAGAAGAAACGCAAAACACAAAAGAAGTACAAAACAAAGAACAAGCACAAAACACATAAAAAAGGCAAAAGACAGAAGAAGCGCAAAATACAGAAGACGCACAAAACGCAGAAGATGCGCAAAATAAAGAAGAAGTGGAGAAACACAGAAGAGGCGCAAAACACAGAAGAAGAGCAAAACACAGAAGAAGCACAAAACACAGAAGATGCGCAAAACGCAGAAGATGCACAAAACACAGAAGATGCACAACACACAGAAGATGCGCAAAAAACAGAAGAGGTGATGAAACACAAAAGAAGCACAAATTACAGAAGAAGCACAAAACACAAATGAAGCGCAAAACATAGAAAAGGAGTAGAAATACAGAAAAAGCAAAAAATACAGAATAAGTGCAGAAACAAAGAAGAAGCGCAAAACACAGAAAAAGTGGAGAAAAACAGAACAAGTGCAATACACAAAAGAAGGGGAAAACACAGGAGTTGCGCAAAACACAAAAGATGCGCAAAACACAGAAGAAGTCGAGAAACATAGAAGATGAAGCGCAAAACAGAAAAGAACATGAGAAATACAGAAGAAGTGTAAAACACAGATAAAGGGTAAAACACAGAAAATGCGCAAAACACAGAAGAAGTAGACAAACAAAGGTGAAACGGAAAACGCAGAAGAAGCACAAAACACAGATGAAGCGCAAAATATAGAAAAGGAGTAGAAATACAGAAAAAGTACAAATCCCAAAACAAGCGTAAAATGCAGAAGATGCATAAAATACAAAAATGCGCAAAACACAGAAGATACGCAAAACACGGAAGAATCGCAAAACACTGAAGAAGCACAAATCACAGACGAAGCACAAAACACAAAAAAATCGCAAAAGTCAAAAGAAGTGGGGAAACACAGACAAAGCGCAAAACACAATAGAAGTGCAAAATACAGAAGATGTGCAAAACACAGAAGCAGGGAAGAAACATAGAAGAAGCGCAAAACACAAAAGGCGCAGAAAACACAGAAGATGCGTGAAACACAGAAGAAGTGGAGAAACACAGAAGATGAAGCGAAAACAAATAAGAAGAGGAGAAATACAGAAAAAGCGTGAAACACAGATCAAACGCAAAACACAGATGAAGCGCTAAACCTAGAAGAAGCACAAAACACAAAACAAGATGAGAAACACAGAAGAAGCGCAAAACACAGAAGAAGTGGAGAAACACAGAAGAAGCACAAAACACAGATGAAGCGCAAAACATAGAAAAAGAGTAGAAATACAGAAAAAGCACAAAACACAGAAAAATCGCAAAAGACAACAGAAGTGGGGAAACACAGACGAAACGCAAAACCTAGAAGAAGTGCAAAACACAGAAGATACGCAAAACACAGAAGATGCGCGAAACATAGAAGAAGTGGAGAAACACAGAAGATGAAGCGTAAAACAAATAAGAAGATATGCAAAACAAAGATGAAGCGCAAAACATAGAAAAGGAGTAGAAATACAGAAAAAGCACAAATCCCAGAAGAAGCGCAATATACAGAAGATGTACAAAACACAGAAGATACGCAAAATACCGGAAATGTGCAAAACACCGAAGAAGCACAAAACACAGAAAAAGCTCAAAACACAAATGAAGCGCAAAACACAGAAAAAGTTGAAATCACAGAAGTGTACAAACACAGAATAATCGCAAAAGAAAGAAGAAACGAAAAGACAAAAGAAGCGCAAAACACAGAAAAAGTGCAAAACACAGAAGATGCACAAATCACATAAGCAGGGAAGAAATACAGAAGAAGCGCAAAACACAAAACAAGCACAAAACACAGATGAAGCGCAAAACAAAGAAAAAGATGAGAAACACATAAGAAGTGGAGAAACACAGAAGAATCGCAAAATATAGAAGAAACACAAAACACAGATGAAGCTCAAAACATAGAAAAAGAGTAGAAATACAGAAAAAGCACAAATCCTAGAAGAAGCGCAAAACACAGAAGATGCACAAAACACAGAAGATGCGCAAAACACAGAAGATACGCAAAACACAGAAGAAGTGGAGAAACACAGAAGAAGCACAAAACAGAAAAAATTGAAATCACAAAAGAAATGGAGAAACACAGAAGAATCGCAAAACACAGAAAAAACACAAAAGACAGAAGACTTGGAAAAACACAGACGAAGCGCAAAACACAAAAGAAGTGCAAAATATAGAAGAAGTGGAGAAACACAGAATAAGCGCAAAACACAGAAAAAGTTCAAATCACAAAAGAAGTGGAGAAACATAGAAGAATCGCAAGACAAAGAAGAAGCGCAAAATACAGAAGAAGTGGGGAAACACAGACGAAGCGCAAAACACAGAAGAAGTGCAAAACAGAGAAGATGCGCAAAACACTGAAGATGCGAAAAACAGAAAAGAAGTGCAAAACATAGAGGAGGTGGAGAAACACAGAAGAGGCGCAAAACAGAAAAGAACTGAATAAATACAGAAGAAGCACAAAAGACAAAAAAAGCACAAAACACAGAAGATGCGCAAAGCACAGAAGAATTGGAGAAACACAGAAGAAGCACCAAACACTGAAGGTGCACAAAACACAGAAAAAGAAAAAAAAAGCGCAAAACACAGAAGATGAACAAAATACAGAAGAACTGAAGAAACACAGAAAAAGCAGCGAAATACAGAAGAAGAGCAAAACACAGAAGAAGTAGAAAACACAGAAAAAGCGGAAAACACACAAGAAGTGGTGAAACACAGAAGAAGTAGAGAATCACAGAAGAAGCGCAACACACAGAAGATGCGCATAGCACAGAAGATGTGCAAAATATAGAAGATGTGAAGAAACACAAAAGAAGCAAAAAACAAAGACGAAATAGAGAAACACAGAAGAAGCATAAAACACAAAAGAGGTGCAAAACACAGAAGATGCGCGAAACACTGAAGAAGCGCAAAACACAAAAGATGGGCAAAACACAGAAGATGCGAAAAATACAGATGAAGTAGAGAAACGCAGAAGAAGCACAAAATACTAATAAAGCACAAAACATAGAAGAAGAGTAGAAATACAGAAGAAGCACAAAACACAGAAGAAGAGCAAAACACAGAAGATGCCAAAACACAGAAGAAGTGGAGAAACACAGAAGAAGTGCGAAACACAGAAGATGCAGAAAACACAAAAATAGTGGAGAAACACAGAAGAAACACAAAACACAGAAGATGCACAAAACACAAAAGAAGTGGAGAAACACAGAAGAAGCCCAAAACACAAAAGATGTGTAGAAATACAGAAGAAGCGCAAAGCACAAAAATGCAGAAAACACAAAAGAAGAGGAGAAACATAGAAGAAGTGCAAAAAAAGAAGATGCGCAAAACACAGAAGAAGCGAAAAACACAAAAGAAGCACAAAACACAGAACAAGCGCAAAACACAAAACAAGTGCAAAACACAGAAGAAGCTCAAAACACAGAAGAACCGTAAAACACAGAAAAAGTTGAAATCACAAAAGAAGTGGAGAAACACAAAAGAATCGGAAAACAAAGATGATGCACAAAAGACAAAACAAGCGAGGAAACACACACGAAGCGCAAAACACAGAAGATGCGCCAAACACTGAAGATGCGAAAAACACAGAAGAAGTGCAAAAAACAGAAGATGCGCAAAACGCTGAAGATGCGAAAAATACAAAAGAAGTGCAAAACACAGAGGAAATGCAAAAGATGGAAGAAGCGCAAAAGACAGAAGAAGCGCAAAATACGGAAGATGCATAAAACACAGTAGATGCGCAAAATACAAATGAAGTGGAGAAACACAAAAGAAGCACAAAAAACAAAAGAAAAGCAAAACACAGAAGAAGCGAAAAACACAAAACACAAAAGAAGCGCAAATCATAGAAAAAGAGTAGAAACACAGAAAAAGCACAAAATACAGAAGAAGCGCAAAACACAGATGAAGTGGAGAAACACAGAAGGAGCCAAAACACAAAAGAAGTGGAGAAACACAGAAAATGAAGGGCAAAACAAAGAAGAAGAGAAGAAACACAGAAGAAGCGCAAAACACAGAAGATGTGCAAAATACAGAAGAAGTGGAGAAACATAGAAGAAGCGCAAAACAACGAAGAAGCACAAAACACAGATGAAGCGCAAAACACAGAAGAAGCGCAAAACACAGATGAAGCTCAAAACAGAGAAAAAGATGAGAAACACAGAAGAAGCACAAAACACAGATGAAGCTCAAAACACAGAAAAAGATGAGAAACACAGAAGATGCGCAAAACACAAAAGAAGTCGAGAAACACAAAAGAAGTGTAAAACATAAAAAAAGAGTAGAAATAGAGAAAAACACAAAAGAAGTGCAAAACATTAAAGATGCGCAAAACATAGAAGAGGTGGAGAAACACAGAAGAAGCGCAAAACATAGAAGACGCACAAAACACAGAAGAACTGGAGAAACAAAAAAGAATGACAAAACACAGAAGAAGCACAAAACACAGAAAAAATGCAAAAGACAGAAGAAGCGCAAAACACAGAAGAAGTGGAGAAACACAGAAGAAGCGCAAAATGCAAAAGAAAAGCAAAACACAGAAGAAGCGCAAAACACAGAAGAAGAGCAAAACATAGAAGAAGCACAAAACACAAAAGATGCGTAAAACATCGAAGATGGGCAAATCGCAAAAGATGCGCAAAAAACAGAAGAAGTGAAGAAACAAAAAAGAAGCGCAAAACACAGAAGAAGCACAAAATACTGATTAAGTGCAAAACATAGAAAAAGAGTATAAATACAGAAAAAGCACAAAATACCGAAGAAGCGCAAAATACAGAAGATGCACAAAACACAGAAAATGCGCAAAACACAGAAGAAGTGGAGAAACACAGAAGATGAAGCGCAAAACAAATAAGAAAAGGATAAATACAAAAGAAGTGTAAAACACAGATCAAGCGCAAAACACCGAAGAAGCGCAAAATACAGAAGATGCCCAAAAGATAGAAGAAGATGAGAAACTCAGAAGAAGCGCAAAACACAGAAGAAATAGAGAAAAATAGAAGAAGTACAATACACAGAAGAAGGGCAAAACACAGTGCGCGAAACACAGAAGAAGTAGAGAAACATTGAAGATGAAGCGCAAAACACAGAAGAAGATGAGAAATACAGGAGAAGCGCAAAACACAGAAGATGCGCAAAACACAAAAGAAGTGGAGAAACATATAAGAAGTGGGAAAACACATTCGAAGCGCGAAACACAAAAGAAGTGCAAAACACAGAAGATGTACAAAACACATAATAAGGGAAGAAACATAGAAGAAGCGCAAAACACAAAAGAAGCACAAAACACAGATGAAGCGTAAAACACAGAAAAAGATAAGAAACACAGAAAAAGCGCAAACCCAAAAGATCCGCAAAACACAGAAAAAGTTGAAATCACAAAAGAATGGAGAAACAGAGAAGAATTGCAAAACACAAAAAAAATGCAAAAGACAAAAGAAAGTGGGGAAACACAGAAGAAGTACAAAATACAGAAGATGCGCAAAACACAAAATAAGTAGAGAAGCACAGAATAAGCGCAAAACACAAAAAAAGTTGAAATCACAAAAGAAGTGGAGAAACACAGAAGAAGTGCAAAACATAGAAGATGCGCAAAATACAAAAGAAGTGCAAAACACAGAGGATGCGCAAAACGTAGAAGAGGTGGAGAAACACAGAAGAAGCGCAAAACAGAAAAGAACTGAAGAAACACAAAAGAAGCGCAAAACACAAAAAAAAGCAAAAAACACAGAAGAATTGGAGAAACACAGAAGAAGCACCAAACACTGAAGATGCACAAAACACAGAAGAAGAACAAAACACAGAAGAAATGCAAAAGATAGAAGAAGCGCAAAACACAGAAGAAGTGAAGAAACACAAAAAAAGCAGCGAAACACAGAAGAAGCGCAAAACACAGAAGAAGTACAAAGAATAGATGAAGCGCAAAACATAGAAAAAGAGTAGAAATACAGAAAAAGCACAAAACCCAAAAGAAGCTCAAAATACAGAAGATGCACAAAACACAAAAGATGCACAAAACACAGAAGATGCGCAAAACACAAAAGAAGCGCAAATTACAGAAGAAGCGCAAAACACAAAAGAAGCACAAAACACAGAAAATGCGCAAAACACAGATGAACCGCAAAACACAGAAAAAGTTGAAATCACAAAAAAAGTGGAGAAACACAGAAGAATCGCAAAGCAAAGAAGAAACGCAAAACACAGAAAAAGCACAAAAGACAAAAGAAGCGAAAAACACAAAAGAAGTGCAAAACACAGAAGATGCGCAAAACACAGAAGTAGGGAAGAAATACAGAAGAAGCGCAAAACACAGAAGAAGCACAAAACACAGATGAAGCGCAAAGCACAGAAAAAGATGAGAAACACAGAAGAAGCGCAAAACACAGAAGAAGTAGAGAAACACAAAAGAAGCGCAAAAAATAGAAGAAGCACAAAACACAAAAGATGCGCAAAAGACAGAAGAAGTGGAGAAACACGAAAGAAGCGCAAAACACAGAACATGGGCAAAACACAGCAAAAGTGGAGAAACACAGAAGTATCGCAAAACACAGAAGAAGTGGAGAAACATAGAAGAAGCGCAAAACACAGAAGAAGCACAAAACACAGAAGAAGCGCAAAACACAAAAGAAGCTCGAAGCACAATAGAAGTAGAAAACACAAAAAAAAAGCGCAAAACATAAAAGATGCACAACACACAGAAGAAGCGCAAAACATAGAAGATGCACAACACACAGAAGAAGCAGAGGAACACAGAAGAAGCGTAAAACATAAAAGATGTGCAAAATACAGAAGGTGCCAAAACATCAAAGATGCGCAAAACATAGAAGAAGTGGAGAAACATAGAAAAAACGTAAAACACAGAAGATGCGCAAAGCGCTGAAGATGTGCAAAATATAGAAGAAGTGAAGAAACACAGAAGAAGCGCAAAACACAGAAAAAGTGGAGAAACACAGAAGTAGCGCAAAACAAAGAAGAAGTGGAGAAACATAAAAGAAGCATAAAACACAGAAGAAGCGCAAAACACAGAAGATGCACAAAACACTCAACATGCGCAAAACACAGAAGAAGCGCCAAACACAGAAGAGTAGAAATCACAGAAAAAACACAAAACACACAAGAAGTGGGGAAACAGAGAAGAAGTGGAGAATCACAAAAGAAGCGCAAAGCACAGAAGATGTGCAAAATATAGAAGATGTGAAGAAACACAAAAGAAGCAAAAAATACAGACGAAGTGGAGAAACACATAAGAAGCATAAAACACAGAAGAGGTGCAAAACACAGAAGATGTGAGAAACACTGAAGAAGCGCAAAACACAGAAGATGCGAAAAACACAGATGAAGTAGAGAAACACAAAATACTGATGAAGCACAAAACATAAAAGAAGAGTAGAAATACAGAAGAGGCACAAAACACAGAAGAAGCGCAAAACGTAAAAGATGCGCAAAACACAGAAGATGCAGAGAAACACAGAAGAAGCGCAAAACACAGAAGATGCTAAAACACAGAAGAAGCACAAAACACAGAACAAGCCCAAAACATAGAACAAGTGCAAAACACAGAAGAAACTCAAAACACAGAAAAAGCGCAAAACACAGAAAAAGTTGAAATCACAAAAGGAGTGGAGAAACACAAAAGAATCGGAAAACAAAGATGATGCGCAAAAGACAAAACAAGCGGGGAAATACAGACGAAGCACAAAACACAGAAGATGCGCAAAACATTGAAGATGCGAAAAACACAGAAGAAGTGCAAAACACAGAAGATGCGCAAACACTGAAGATGCGCAAAACATAGAAGAGGTGGAGAAACACAGAAGAAGCGCAAAACACAGAAGAAGCACAAAACACAGAAGAAGTTGAGAAATACAACAGAAGCGCAAGACACAAAAAAACACAAAACACAGGAGATACGCAAAACATAGAAGAAGTGGAGAAACACAGAAGAAGCGCAAAACACTATAGATGCACAAAACATAGAAGAAACGTAAAAGACAGAAGACCCGAAAAAGACAGAAGAAGCGCAAAATACGGAAGATGCACAAAACACAGTAGATGCGCAAAATACAAATGAAGTGGAGAAACACAAAAGAAGCGCAAAACACAGAAGAATAGCAAAACACAAAAGATGCACAAAACAAAGAAAATGCGCAAAAAACAGAATAAGTGAAGAGACACAAAAGAAGCGCAAAACACAGAGTAAGCACAAAACACAAAAGAAGTGCAAAGCACAGAAGAAGCAACAAATACAGATGAAGCACAAATCATAGAAAAAGAGTAGAAATACAAAAAAAGCACAAAACACAAAAGAAGCGCAAAATACAGAAAATGCGCAAAACACAGATGAAGTGGATAAACACAGAAGAAGCCAAAACATAGAAGAAGTTGAGAAACACAGAAAATGAAGCGCAAAACAAAGAAGAAGAGGAGAGACAAAGAAGACGCGCAAAACACAGAAGATGTGCAAAATACAGAAGAAGTGGACAAACATAGAAGAAACGCAAAACAATGAAGAAGCACAAAACACAAATGAAGAGCAAAACACAGAAGAAGTGGAGAAACACAGAAGATGTGCAAAACACAGAAGAAGCGCAAATCATAGAAGAATCACAAAACTAAGAACAAGTGCAAAACACATAACAAGTTCAAAACACAAAAGAAGCACAAAACACAAAAAAAAACTGAAATTACATTAGAAGTGGAGAAACACAGAAGAAGCTCAAAACATAGAAAAATCGCAAAAAATCTGGGGAAACACAGACGAAGAGCAAAACGCAGAAGAAGCGCAAAACACAGAAAAAGTTGAGAATCACAGAAGAAGCGCAAAACACAGAAGAAGCACAAAACACAGATGAAGCCCAAAACACAGAAAAAGATGAGAAACACAAAAGAAGCGTAAAACACAGAAGATGCGCAAAACACAAAAGAAGTCGAGAAACACAGAAGAAGTGCAAAACATAGAAAAAGAGTAGAAATACAGAAAAACACAAAAGAAGTGCAAAACACTTAAGATGCGCAAAACATAGAAGAGGTGGAGAAACACAGAAGAAGCGCAAAACACAGAAGAAGCACAAAACACAAAAGAACTGGAGAAACACAAAAGAATGACAAAACACTGAAGATGTGCAAAACACAGAAGAAGCACAAAACACAGAAAAAATGCAAAAGACAGAAGAAGCGCAAAACACAGAAGAAGTGGAGAAACACAGAAGAAGCGCAAAATACAGAAGAAAAGCAAAACACAGAAGAAGCGCAAAACATAGAAGAAGAGCAAAACATAGAAGAACTACAAAACACAAAAGATGTGCAAAACATCGAAGATGGGCAAATCACAAAAGATGCGCAGAAAACAGAAGAACTGAAGAAACACAAAAGAAGCGCAAAACATAGAAGAAGCACAAAATACAGATTAAGCACAAAACATAGAAAAAGAGTATAAATATAGAAAAAGCACAAAATACCGAAGAAGCGCAAAATACAGAAGATGCGCAAAAGATAGAAGAAGATGAGAAACTCAGAAGAAGCGCAAAACACAGAAGAAGTAGAGAAAAACATAAGAAGTACAATACACAGAAGAAGGGGAAAACACAGTGCGCGAAACACAGAAGAAGTAAAGAAACACTGAAGATGAAGCGCAAAACACAAAAGACGATGAGAAATACAGGAGAAGCGCAAAACACAGATGAAGTACAAAACACAGAAGATGCGCAAAACACAAAAGAAGTGGAGAAATATAGAAGAAGTGGGAAAACACAGTCAAAGCGCAAAACACAAAAGAAGTGCAAAACACAGAAGATGTACAAAACACATAATAAGGGAAGAAACACAGAAGAAGCGCAAAACACGAAAGAAGCACAAAACACAGATGAAGCGTAAAACACAGAAAAAGATAAGAAATACAGAAGAATCGCAAAACACAAAAAAAACGCAAAAGACAGAAGAAAGTGGGGAAACACAGACGAAGCGCAAAACATAGAAAAAGTTGAAATCACAAAAGAAGTGGAGAAATACAGAAGAAGTGCAAAACATAGAAGATGCGCAAAACACTGAAGATGCGAAAAACACAAAAGAAGTGCAAAACACAGAGGATGCGCAAAACATAGAAGAGGTGGAGAAACACAGAAGAAGTGCAAAACAGAAAAGAACTGAAGAAACACAGAAGAAGCGCAAAACACAAAAAAAAGCACAAAACACAGAAGATTCGCAAAACACAGAAGAATTGGAGAAACACAGAAGAAGCACAAAACACTGAAGAAGATCAAAACACAGAAGAAATGCAAAAGACAGAAGAAGCGCAAAATACAAAATAAGCGCAAAACACAGAAGATGAACAAAATACAAAAGAAGTGAAGAAACACAGAAAAAGCAGCGAAACTCAGAAGAAGCGCAAAACATAGAAAAAGAGTAGAAATACAGAAAAAGCACAAAACCCAAAAGAAGCGCAAAATATAGAAGATGCACAAAACACAGAAGATGCGCAAAACACAGAAGATGCGCAAAACACAGAAGAAGCACAAAACATAGAAAAGGCGCAAAACAAAGATGAACCGCAAAACACAGAAAAAGTTGAAATCACAAAAGAAGTGAAGAAACACAGAGGAATCGCAAAACAAAGAACAAACGCAAAACACAGAAAAAACGCAAAAGACAAAAGAAGCGGAAAACACAAAAGAAATGCAAAACACAGAAGATGCGTAAATCACAGAAGTAGGGAAGAAATACAGAAGAAGTGCAAAACACAGAAGAAGCACAAAACACAGATGAAGCGCAAAGAGCAGAAAAAGATAAGAAACACAGAAGAAGCGCAAAACACAGAAGAAGTGGAGAAACTGATGGAGAACCATGGGCATGTGAAGGACAAGCAGAGAAGCATACATGGTGTGATCTGCCTCAAGGAAGCCTAGGACATGACTTGCCTGGACGTGAGCTTTC
>JAOTAX010000196.1:11050560-11071409 GCA_025629825.1 Erythroxylum guanchezii | reverse complement strand
TCAAAGGGCTAAAAGCCCACTTGACTAACTTAAGCCTTATAGCCATATACAAATCTCCTACTTTGCCTTTTTAACTAAAATTATTCTTATGCTAATAACTCATAAACCTCTCAATTCATATAATTATGTTTAATACTAACAATATATCACAAATAATAATTTATCATCAAATCTAATTTCACTAAATCCCTTCATGTAATAATCAAAACCTACACAATAAAATCCTCAATTTATTCCAACCGAAATGAAACTTATCAAACTAACACCTCAAAATAATTTAAACATGCCTCAAAAAATTTCAACATGCTTATTGCAAATCGGGGCCCAACACATATTACTCATCAGTGGATCACCACAGACTTTACTAGATGGGAGAGTGGTAAAGGAAGTGTGGAAAGGAAATAAGGTAGATTTTTTGGATTTGAAGATTTTTAGCTTACCCTTATATTTACTTATTTTTAGTGATGAGAGGTCGAAACCAAATCCAAAGTTGAGTATATCTTCATTAGCTATCTAAAAGGTGTAAAAGGCTATAATTTCTAGTTTAAGAGGTAGAAGAACAATGAAAAGAGAAGAGCATCATCACAATATAGTTGTGGATAGAACAAGACATACCATTTGGTTACTAAGTAGATATAACTAGGAAGACTCGATCTCTCATGCACTTACCATTAGTAGTAGGGATCCAACTATGTTTTATGAAACTATGAATAGTCAAGATGAAGATAGATAGATGGGTGCTATGCTAAAAAATGTGAGGTCTTGAAAGATCAAGTAGATAATTGCATCTAGTAAGATCATGTAAGAAAAAGGTTGACACTTTGAAAAATGTAACTGATATGTTATCAAAGTTAGTTATCATAAAAAAAATTAAGTAATGATTAGACTTAATCAATGTCTCTAGATGTTATACATGGCTACAATTTGACCTACTTCGAATATTTTAAAAAAAGGTAGAGATTTTTGTAAAAATTTGCTTCATTTTTAATTAGGTCTTGCAACCCATACATATAGGTGTGTAATCTTTAAGTGTCTCTAGAAGAACATAAATGTGTGTTAGGATGTGTTCTTCTTTGAAATATTGAGATAAAGTCACAAGTAAGAAAATAATTGGAATATGAGCGTGTTAAAATGGTGGAAGAGTTTTTAAAGAAGTATACAACTTGAACTATGGGTCTATTTATGTCTATGTTCCTCACTAAAAAGAGTTACATAGAAGCAGTGAACTATACAACCTACTATATGGGCATATCTGTGACTATATTCCATTTATAAACAATATTGTAAAACATTGTAGGACATGATCATGTTCAAACCTGTGTTTAAAATATAATAACTTAGATTTAAAAAAATGCTTTGAGTTGAAATTTAAGCTTTAGAAGAATTCTAGGTTTTATAGAAATCATGTTTAAAATAATTTAGGTTTAGTGATGGGTAATTTGTTTAGGATTGTACCAGTTAAAGTTTGGATGCAAATATAATTTTGTATACCTAGTTTAATGTAATCATCATTATCATTATAGAATAGTGAAAAATAGTTACCCTTAGTATCAAAGATGTAGGCATATAAAAATTGACAGAACCTCTTTAAATCTTCTTGTATTCTTGATTGTTTGTTTTGTACTATTCTATTCTTGTTACATACCCTTTCTCATCAAACGTGATGTTCCATTGCACTAGTTGTTTTATTGTAGTGTACTTCATAATCTAAAGGCCTTGAAACCCTTTCTCTTTCTTTATCTCTTCCTATTGTATTTATATTACCATTGACTTATTTTATTTAATTTGTGTTCAAATTTGGCTCAATTTTAGTGAGTCTTTTTCTTTACTTATATTTTCTCTATCAAAATATTTTATCATAACCTAAGAAAAGTACATCTATTATTTGGTAGTAATGTAGTGGTGAATTAAGTGTCGATCACATGAGCATGTGGTAAATACTTAAAACTATTCTACTATTACACAATTAACTAAATAAAATGATTAGTTTTTATAATTGAATAGTAAATTTAAAACTATACCTAAGCCTATTACAGATAAACCAAAGCTTAAAATCAATAAAAGAACTAATATATAAATAAACATCTAGATAAGACTTCCCCTAGCATTATATTTGTATTCATTATTTAATTCATCAAGAAGGTTCTATAATATAGACTAGTGAAGTTTCTTAAATTGATGAATTTCTCGGTCAAATTAAAACTTCACATTCCTAAGTTGAATAATCGATGTCCTACCCGAATTAAACTTCTAAAAACATATTAAGATTTGTGAAATTCCATGAAAATTTTGATCATAACACTAGAGGATTTATGCAAGTTTATTTATAGTAGCCCATGCAACTCCTAGTATTTAAGCTATGGTCATTTATGTAAGTTCTCTCAAATCGTCAATGTGAAAATTATAATATGATCTATCCGCTAACTTTAGTTAGATCAACATTAAAAATAATTAAAGATATTTTTATATAAATAAAACATTACTTAATAGATAAAATTGAATTATCTATAACAAAGACAATAACCAAGGTTCCCTTATTTATACATAAGAAAAGTTTAGCTAGTAATCATCTTTACACCAATAAATATAAACAAAAGAATGAAAGAAAAAAAATAGATATAGTTCTAAATGTAATCTCAATATTCCAATTATCTTTGATTCATTAGGATGATTTTCAATATTCTCATTCCTTAAAAATGGTTGCTCATCATCTCTCTAAGGTGTTTTATTCCATTGACATCTAACCATAATTATGAAACAAAAAAGAATGCCAAAGTCTTCTCCCTTTAGGATTTTTATGTGTATTTATAAGAAATTCTAACAACAAAAACATGTTAAGATACGATTGTGTTTTTCACTACTTCTCACTTGGGAATTACATAGGATAGGCATGCCTATATCTTTAGTCGTATTTTACATTGCATTTGTTTTACCCATAGAAATGGGCACTGGCATGCCTGTGTCTTCAGTATTATTATACACTATTTCTAGACTTTGATTCTAGGAAAATATGTGGGCACAAACACATCCATATTCATAATTGTGTTTTTCTTTGTTTCGTTAGTTCCATATCACACAAATTCCATCCACTTATGTAATTTGCCTTATTTTTAATATTAAGTTTTTTATAAGAACACGGGTTGGCACTCGAGCATGCAAGGCCTTGTATTTTGCCAAAATTCAGATTTTTTTCTTGATTTCCTTATAAAATTCCTTTAGATCTTAAATTTTACTAAAAATAATGTATCTAGGTAAGAAAATTTATCACAAACATGACATAAGACATGATTGAATCTAGGTTGTGTTTTAAACTATTTAGTTTTAGAATAGAACAAAAACATAAACACAGCTATGTTTTAGGCTATGTAGTTCGCTGCTTCTGCATAACTCTTTCTAGTGACGAAAATGAACATAAACACATTTGTGTTTTAGGTCATGCATTTCTTTGGAAACTCCTACGCCATTTTAAGATGCTCATATTGTAATTATATTTTTGTACATGTCTTTACCTCAAGATGTTAGAGAAGATCATACCTTGACATATCACTCTCAATAAATGCTTGTGTTCTTTTAGAGAGATTTCAAGATTGCACACCTGCATATATGAGTCATACAATAATCTTCGTGTTAGCAAATATACTCCAAATAGTTTGGGTTATATTTATATATAACATCTAGAGACATTGATTAAGTCTAAGCAAAGTTTAGAATTATTTATAGTAACTGACTTCGTCAATATGCTCGTTGCATTTTCTAAAGTGTGAACTTTTTCCAACAAGATTTGATCAGATATAATTAACTCCTTGATCTTATAAAACCCTATATATTTCACCATAGAACCTATTAATCTATCCTTATTTTGATTATCTATGGTTTCTTGCAAGGTAATTGGATCACCGTTACTAATAGTAAGTGTGTACAAGATTGATTCTTCCAATCATTTCTGCTTGATGTCTAATAGTATATCTCGTAACCTATTAATCTATCCTTATTTTGATTATCTATGGTTTCTTGCGAGGTAATTGGATCCCCGTTACTAATAGTAAGTGTATACAAGATTGATTGTTCCAATCATTTCTACTTGATGTCTAATAGTATATCTCGTCTTATACGTGGCTATACTATAACTTGTCTAAAAAGTTCCTCTACTATTTTTATACTCATGTGCTCCAAAATTCTGCCCGGGTGTTTACCTTAGCATTCCAAAGAAGAACACAGTCTAGAATACAGTCACGTTCATCCAACACACTCCAAGAAATGCTTATGTTCTTTCAAAGACACTTATAAATTACACACATATGTTTATGAGTCATACACCATAATATAAGTGTTTTATATTTTACATCTATAAACAATAATCATTAAAGAACATAATTATGTACATTGAAGTGTGACTCTTGTATAGGAAGGACTTTTAGTTTTGATGTTGAATGTAAGATCAAATTAATGACTAATCATGTAAAAGTCAAATTGTGTTAGTAGATCACCTAAAAATTTCAAGAATAAGAGACTTGAGCATACTATAAATTAGAGGCATAAATATTATAGATTTTTTGACTTTGTTTTAAAGCATTTATGATGATATTACTTAATTTTTAAAATGTAATTAGGATATTACGTTATGGAACAAGTTTTTTTGGACAAGTCACTGTTGTCACCTATGTTATTACAACACTTTCACTCTTGTGGACATATTCCTTTTATGAATACTACTAGCGTATGTATGTTCTACTAGTTTAATGTTTAGAACTCCATTTTGTTTTTCCTAATTACATTATACTTAATCTAGGAGCATTTTCACAAATAAAAGGCTAACATTTATAATTGAATCATGGATATTTAATTGATAACTAGAACAAGTTAAGATTCAACAATAATAACATACACTATCCTATTATTAGCCTCTCCAACCTGTTTGAAAAAATAAAGGCCAAATTTTTTGCAACTCATATCCATAAAAGAAACTTGTAAAGCATCTCTAGAAGTACAAACAATACTACAATTTACATCATGCATATTAATTTGTAATAAACTGCCAATTTTTGCAACTTTTCTCCTTCACCAACAAGTTTCAACATCCCTTTCAACTCGGATAACTTTCTTTTCACATTGGTCATTTGTTCTTCTATTTTAAAATATTCTTGGGAAACCCTACTTGGTTTTTCATCCACCATACTAACTTCATAATGCAATGCACTTATCTCTTATTCTTAACTTTTAAGGAATTAATTACATGCTTCATCTTCTCTGTTACATCTTCATTCTATTAAAGAAAGAAGTGATAACCCTTTTCTATAGCAATAAATATAAAATTTAAATTTAAATTCAAACACATCAACAAATGACCTCTTACAACTTATTTCATATTACGAGCATTCATAAAATCTTCCAATAGGATTTTTTAGTAGTTTACAAGGTTATTAATTGACTCCTTATTCCACATTAATAAAATATTTATCCACTACTATTTTAATTCCTTTTTATAAATATTGATGAATCCATATGTGGCATCGCATTTTATAACATCTACAATTAATAATTGACATTAAACATTCATTATTTAAATTCCTAAATTATTCCGAGTAATAGCAATAATAAGTTAAACACTATTATTAACACCATCCTTAATGACATGGCCAATTGCCAAATCACAAAACCCATAATTTTATATGACATTAAAGAAATCATTTGGTAATCAAAGGAAAGTAAAAAACCAACACTACACTAATCAAAATCTAGAGAAACCGAATTTTGTAGACAATTACATGATAAAGCACCCACTAATAACAAAACATTAGTTGGAATTGTTATCTCTTTCAAACTT
Organism: Erythroxylum guanchezii; assembly: GCA_025629825.1. Classification (NCBI taxonomy): domain Eukaryota; kingdom Viridiplantae; phylum Streptophyta; class Magnoliopsida; order Malpighiales; family Erythroxylaceae; genus Erythroxylum; species Erythroxylum guanchezii. The sequence goes on along the minus strand of JAOTAX010000196.1, from coordinate 11,065,585 downwards.
TGATTGATGGATTCAGGAGTGAAGATTACTTAGAAAACAATATTTTTCCCTGAAAATTACTACAATTTAGGGAAAATCATGTTTTGACCATTTAATACCTATGTAAATGAGAGAAATTGGATTTGTGTTTCACTCCTTTCCATCTAATTCTAAACAGTAATTACAAAAAGCTCCAAATTAAGCCACTACGAGGATTAGCTTAGCCACTGGCAGTTGTTGATGTCGAACAAACGCTATACCAATTTTCAGTCACGGACTTTGGTGATGGTGGCCTGGCCTCTTTCAGAAGATCCTCATGGGTATTTGGTGGTGAAGATGTTAGTACTACGTCATTCAACACATTGCTTTTGTTTTGCATTTCCTGTCGGCTGTCTTTGGACTCACCAACTTCAATTCTCTTTAGTTCTTCCAAAACCTTTTCCATGGAAGGTCTCATTTCTTTCTTCTGTTGAAGACATTGGAAAGCCAACTCTGCAACTGCAGTTGCCATTCTTTTAACATTTTCATGTGATTCACACCCAAGGCATGGGTCAATCAGCTCATGATGTGCCCTTTCCTGAATTTTACTCACAGCTAAGTTGGACAGATTAATCTCGTCACAGTCCCTAGTTATATCAACAGCAGGCATCGAGGATATGAGCTCGATCAGGACAACTCCAAAGCTATAAACATCACTCTTGTCAGTAAGCTGGTAAAACTTGTGATACTCTGGATCGACATAACCTGGACTTCCTTGTGGGACAGTTGAGACGTGGGTTACATCATTGGGGAACAATCTGGAGATACCGAAATCTGCTACCTTCACACAGAATTTGTCATCAAGGAGAATGTTGTTAGTTTTAACATCACGGTGTATGATGCCAGAGGCATGAAGGTAGACCAATGCACAAGCAGTTTCAAGTGCAATGCTCATTCGAATAGGCCATGTCAATGGAGAGGACTTTGCTTGTTCACCGTGAAGATGATCAGCAACGGTTCCATTAGAAATATACTCATAGACAAGGAGGAGCTGGCGACTGTGACGTGAAGTGCAGCCATAAAGGGAGACAAGATTTTTATGCCGCAAACGTGTCAGAATTTGGACCTCATTCATGAATTGCTCTACCCTTCTGTAGTTGTGCTCATATAAGCGCTTAACTGCAACTTCCCTTCCATCCGGTAGCTTACCTATTTCAAATAGATGAAGTAAGCTCATTAAGCATAGCAGTTGATAATATCAGATAGGTCAAACCAATATTAAAATCTTACCATAATATACAACTCCAAAACCGCCATCTCCTAGTTCATTTTCGCAGCAAAAATATTTGGTGGCCTCTCTAAGTTCATTGTAGGAGAAGATAGGGATACCAAGGTACTCCCCTTCTGGGTCTGCCTTTGAGGAGGTACTAGAAAAGGAGTTTTTGGACAAGAATTTAGAAGACCCCTGTCTTCTTCTGCATTGATGCCAGACAGCATAGAGTAATGTCAATATGAGTGAGCCTCCTATGCCTATACCTGAAACGGTAGAGGTGGTAGCTTTCTTTTTAGCACAATAACGTGGTTAAAATCATTTATCAACACAGTTTTTAAGATTCCATTGCAAAACAAACACAATCATAGGACGTTGCATTGAAGAATTACCTAATCCCAGCTTCAGTTTCAGCTTGTCATTTTCTGCAACATAATTACACCTTTGTGTTAAAATCTCAACAGTAAAATATGAACACACTGCAATCATGATAAAAGTGATGCACAAGGAATGTTAAAACTTAAAACTATTTCCTAGCATCTTTTCATTGCAACAGAATCTCTCTCAGGGTCCACTCAAGAAATTGATCCAACTCAGGAACCAATTCTATGCGGTCGAGGATACATCACAGATATGGTAGAAACAAGACACCTGCATGCATATAAACCGTTTCTCCATGTACTCCAATTTCCGTACCTTATGTTGCATTAACATAGTATAATTTCTTTTGCTTCCAATCTCAGATTTCTCATCTCTTTAATGACACCTCCTACAGACAGGACATACATGCACTTCAAGTGAAAAGTTCGCTGATAGCAACCAAAATGTGTCCGTGTGCATTTGGCTCCCTAATCCAGGGAAGCTGAATAAATGCGCATTGAGATGGAAGACTTTGGTAACAATAGCTGGCTAAAGTTTGTGCAGATTTTGTAAGCAATTTCTTACGGCGGAACCCCAGTAAGATGGTGTCACATTTGAAAATAGCTAGGTTTGGAATGATCAGAAATGAAACTAAAAGGGAGATAGAGAATGTCACATCATTAAAGCTTGCACATTCATGGAAATTCGTTTGCTTCCATGACACTTCTCATGAGTGAACATAGACTCAGCCTTCAGTAGAGAAGGCAGACATGAAGACAAGTGAGTTTAGTACTACAGCATTCTCAGAATCGAACAGAAATTTCACTTTGTGATGCTGGGGATTTGGAAAATTATGTTATGGTTTTGTGGGGAAGAAGAAATTGATCCAGAGGAAAGTAAAAAGCATGGGAGTCTACAAAAGAAAATTGAAATGTGGCAAGGTCATAAAAGGCAACTTGTAAGGGATCAAAATTTGCCCTCAGGATAAGATCTATCCAATGACAGCCTAACTGGGCTAGTATTCGTGGCTGAGACCAACTAGTCTGAGGAGAAAATATTCACAAGGGAACAGAATGTGATATGCCCAGAAGTCAATTCAAGGTCTTGATTGGTCCATAAATTCAATGGTTCTTGTTGGCTATCTACGCTTCCGTTTTCCTAATTCTAGTTCCCCCTTTATAGTATACCAAAGACAACAGATTTCAAGCCTAAAGGGCATTTGATTCTGACAATGAAAGCAAACTGTACGAGACCATTTCCTATCATTTCTTATCACAACTATCACTCCAATACTTGCAATCCTCCGAGCAAAGCAGGTAATTCTGGTACAGGTAGCTCCCAGAATGTGACAGATGGTGTGGACAATGCACAAGAAAGACTTGAGCAATGTATATATAGCTGGCCACTATTTGTCATTCCTTTCCCCGTGGTAATTATCCTCCATCTTGCAACTTATCTGTTGCGTGAATCCAGAGAAATAAGCTATAGCTAGCCTTCTTGTTCTAGGCATTGGCTTTGAGATTTTATAAACGTCATTCAAACTTGGACCTCAGGGTTCATACTGATAACATGTAGATTGCATTGTGCACACATTAGTGCCGATTAGAGTCTAGGAAAAAAAGTTATACTAATCATATAAACAATAAGTTACACACCAAATTCAAATACTCTTCACTTGCTTAGGTTGTTAGCAATCTAGACAAAACTGACATGGACTGAGTTTACTAGAATGTGTTAGATAAACAAAACTTATTCACACCAAATCGGCAAGTTAGAAACAATTTACTTACAGCGTGCATTCAACCGACCATAATTGATATACAGAGTTGCAAAGAGATTGACAAACAACTCAAGAATATCTATGCAGTTTATCCGCTGCTAATAATTAAGACAGATTTTTGGAAGGGAAGATGAGCATGCAGGGGGAAACTAGAATAAAGGAACCTATTTGCTAATAGCATTATTTAAGACTCGCTCCATGTAAGAGAATAGTTGTAAACCTCACCGTCATTGCAGTATCTTGAAATGGATCCGTCAGGACAGTAACACACAATGTTAACTTCTTCCACCCCACAACGGCCACCACTTCTCTGGCATTTAGCACATTTGCCACCAAAACCAAGCCAATTAAGTGAAAAACCGTCTTTCAGCAATTTTACATAGTCAATGTCTAAAATTGTTTGATTGATCTCCCATTGAGTCAAATGAACAGGTGCAGCAACTAGGAAGTCGCAGGCTGTTCTAGTCCAATCCAAGTTCTCATGTTTAGGGACTAATGAAACAATGGTCTTATTTATGGGACTAGAACTGCAGTTAACCACAGAAATTGTGTAGTTGGCAGAAAACAAGCTACTGCAGTTATAAAAAAAGAAGATATCAGCATGATAGGGGCTGAAATCAAGGGAGGATCGATCAAAGGAGTAGTTTTGAAGCGGGGTGGGGCAAGTGGTGTTAAGAACTTCCAGGTTGACCAATCGAAATGACTGGTTTTCATAACTTATGTTCTGAACCACATAGTCAGCACCAGAGGTCCTATAAATTGGCCTACCCTCCTCACAGTGAATTTTAAAACCTGGATAACCACAGAACTTAGTCCCGTTGCCATGAATATAGAAAGGGTAACTTATATTTGGACCACTACCACAGTTCTTTGGCTTGCAGGCTTCATATCTTGATTCTTCTGCTGATACTACTGACTCCAGCAAGAAGTTGCTGCCCACAAGAGGAATCCCAACAAGCAAAAACAGTTTGAGACCATAGCTTTGCCGCATATCCATGTATAAGGAAAGATGAACCAAAAGACACTGAAGAAGCATAGGAGATGTGCTGAGGCATCACATGAAACTCAAGTTATCAACCTGGGACTAGATCTAACTTTTATAGTACCCTGATCATCTCCTCTCTTTCTACTTATTATGTTAGATGTTTCCTGTGACCTGATTTGAATCACTTTCTGTTTCAATCAAGCTATTGGCAGGATGACAATGAAGACGCAAGAAAAGTCCACTCGTTTCCATTGTCTCTCGCGAGACTTTCTTATATTTTAAATGCAATCACAACAAAGTGTTATAAAATTAGTCTTCGTGGAAGACATTGTTTATGAATTATGATGGCGTAATCTACAGCTGTGGAATATAGATTTCGGAATACCGATGCAAGTACATTCTCCTATGGGCGATATAATAAAAAATTAAAAGCAAATTGGTCTATGAGATGGTATAATTAATGTGGAAAAGGCATACAAACATGTCTGATGTTTTGTCATTTCTACAAGGTAGAAACTTTTGGTCAAAGTATTGAATACTAACTGGTACGGGGGAATTTGGTCTTTCTTCCATAGTATTAAATACATAAAATAAAAGAGAACTTGGTGAATTAAAAAAATCAAGTCGTGTATAAACAATTTAATATCAAACCGTGTATAAACACTTTAATCATCTTGTCAACTTTATGTGAGTGGTGATGACCGTTGTCTTCATGAAACAGTCAGTGAGACATCACTTGAAACTTTGTGGGAAAATTGCTGTCATCTTCAGCCTATGGTTGGTTTTTACTCGGCATCAAACAAGCATGAAACGGAGCAAGAAGCTTATTTGACCTTGGTTCCTAAGACCAACAGAAAAGTAGGTCCGGGACGAACAAGCTAATTGGACTAGTGGGCTACTAAAAAGGGTGTGATATGGATTTGAGATCAACAGCTTGGGACGTTTCAAGACGAGGATGAGGCCGAAAGTTAGTACATGCAGTCTAATTTCCCACTTGAGGACAAAAATGGGTACTCCTATTTTTCGTATCCCTCTGTTTAAGAATAAAGTGACAAGATTCAGGGGACAGAAAAATGACCAGGAATTATCAGTCTGTGACCGAACACATAACTTATTTTGGCCCGACAATTCATTCCCTACTTCAAAAGTGAAACACCAATTTCTTTTTTGGTTTTTGAAAATAAATTTAGATTTTCTATAGATAAGTTTTATTACATCATTATTGAATTCTTGATAGTCACTATTAATTAGTTCAACTGTTGTGTACTATAATTTATAATTGACTTTACAACAACCAAAAAGACATAAACATGGTCAACTCAACAGTAGTACAAGATTTGAAAGCATCTTAAGCGGCTAGAAGCTATACCTATAAAAGAAGACGACATGTACTTTCCATTTTTCTAAAAGACGATTTATATTTTTGCAGGGATAGACTATAGATACCACCTAAAACTAAGAGAGAGGATAGGATAGGATAGGAGGTGGACGCTTAAAACAAAAATTGCCATCAATCTTTTCTAGTTTATCAACATTATTATTGTCTTAAGAAGTTTCAAAGCAGCGACAGCCATTATTGAAATGCGCTGGCAATTTTGACCTATAGTTTGCCTACCTCTGTTTAGATGCTAATTACTGCAACATCCCCTTTTCTGTTCATGAATAAGTCAGAAATCATGATCCATCTCTTCCAAACACCAGTGAAACTCTTTGTCTTTAACACTAATTACTACATAAGCTCAATAAAATTATTTGGTGAACAGCACTCAAGTTTTTAGAATTTTTTTTTCCTAAATATCAATTGAAAATACAAGTAGTATAACTAATCAAATACCATTAATATAATAAATTTTAAATTTAACCTAAATTAATTAAAATCAACTTAAATTAATAATTTCCAATAATTATAATAAACTATTAATTTAGATCGAGTTTATATAATTCGAGTCAAATTTAAAAATTGAATTGAACTTTCATATAAATAATGATAGTTAATTAATTCACATGTGATATTTATGTTTATATTTTAACCTAAACTTAACAGAAGAAATGTTTTTAAAAATAAAAACTACAAAAACTTTTTCAAATTTGAAAGATTAATAAAATTTGCAAAAATTCATAATCTTTAGAAATAATTTTGACTTATCGTTGTTGATGTTTGAAATTATTTAACAATCTAAATCTAATATATCTTAATAATTACGAAATTATATGAACTTTCAATAAGTAAAATGTAGGTTTAACAAGCTTATTATCAACTAATAAGAAGATAATGGCATCACATTAATTTCTAAATCAATAATCAGATTAAATATCATTTTTCCATAAAATTATTTTACTAAATGTCATACTATAGGAATCTCAAACCCAAAATAGTAACATCATAAAGCTTTCGTTAATCTTTAATACATCACTAGTATTAAACTTACTGCCAAGAAGTCCCTCTGTATGTACTCCGATCAAGTAATCAACCAAGTCTAATAACTTTCAAATGTAAAGTTATGAAATTCTCAACTTTGGATTAAAAAAAAAAAGCCATATAACTTTAAATTTTTATAGGGAATTTTAAAATATAAGGGATGTCCACGCATAAGGTGACGTAATCATGTTGTAAAGAGAAACAAACAAATGTAGATGTTAGAGACAACTAGAGTCTAGAGCTACTCTCCCGACCAATCTAAACGACTAGGAATTCAAGGCTTTAACTATGCTGGTAGGTACCAGTCCTATCATTAATTTAAACTCCTACCTGATTAAGTAAATTTTGTTCTAGGCAGCGGAAGCTTTTAGCCGCCACAACCGACACTACAAGTACAAACTCTGCGATTGGGTTCCACCACAAAAACAAAAGAAGGAACTGTCTCCCTATCCTAAACTGACACGGTGAAGATTTTTTTTAATCTTATGTGAACACATGTAGCCCAACATGACACACAACTTGCAAGAGCACATGTACAAGAAAAGTGGCTACTGTCACTACCATCGATCATTACTAGACCCTAGCTCTAGAGAAAACAAAGAAAAATTAAACAACCATAAAACTTTGCAGTTACAGAAGAAGATGACTTACCGGTCTTGCAACTCCGATAATGAGGACGATCGGGGCAATAACACTTGAATTGGAACATACTGCTATTGAAACCGCACCTGCCACCACTCTCCTCGCATTCGCTACAATTGGTTGCTGTCCAATTCAACATAAACCCTCTCTCCAGTGCGCGTTTCAGCGGCATTTCACCACCTTCTGGCCGGTCCTCTTCCAAAGTCACGGGAGCTTTCACCACATTTGAACACTGCTTTAATTTATAACTTAATAAGGGATCGTTTTCCAACATTGCAATTACGGAATCGTTTCTAGTATTATTACCATAACAACCGATCTTGTATCTCATAAGTTCAGTATCATTCAATACCATCGTTCTGTTGCAAACCGAAAGCAAAAGGAACTTATATTGGTTAGGAGACAGGGTGAAACGGTCTTCAGGCAGAGACATGTTTTGGAATGGACGAAAACAAGAGGTGCTGCCGGCAAAAACAGCTTCGTTTGAGACACGAACAGATTGGTTTTGGTAGAAGATCCGGTGAATTACATATTGATTATCTTCGATTGGGAGGATTGGCTTGCCATTTCTACTACAAAAAACCTCGAATCCGGGGTACCCACAGAAGGGTTTTTGCTGGTTTCTGATATAAAACGGAAAGCTGATGTTTTGGCCGTCACCGCAGCTTTTAGGCTTGCAGGCCAAGTACTGTGAATCTACACATGAGATTTTTTTTGCAAGTAAAAGGGTAGTAACAATTAAGAGAGTTAATAATGGCGAAATGCGTGGTGAGCAGAAGATCATCAAAAGATTGGGCATCTGTGAGAGAAGAGGAAGCACAAGAGACGAGGAGGACGATGGCAATATGATAAAGAGAAAGAAAGAAAGAGTTGATTTTATGAGGATGAATTACTTGACAGATCATAGAAGGTCTTCGTCTGACCAATTGCAGCGTGGAATGGAAGAATGGGATTGGGGCCATTGGGCTCAATGTGCGTCAAATGTTGACTATTGAATTTAATTAAGACAACGACAGGCGCTGCGACCCGGTAAGAAAACTGTTGCGCGTTGACAATCACAAGCCTTAAGCTCCAATTTAGAAGTATCGCTGTTAGGTCAATCTTGTACCTTACTTCCCAAATTTACTCTTTTCATTGTATTTTGGTCCTTCTTTAATAGGAAAAATGTTCAAATTTGTCCCTCAACTTTAATATTACGTGTACGATAATCTCCAAACTTTTATGTTTGCCAATTTAACTTTAAATTTATTAAAGTTTCTTGTTTAACCCTTATTTTATTGATAAATCAATTTTGAAGTGCCCTTTTCACTTATATGATGTGGATTTAAATAAAATAGATATTAGTAAGAATGTTTTAGAATTTTAACAATCAAAATTATCATCCCTCCCTCCATTCTTTTTCTTAGTCCTATGTTTTCAACCTTATCCTCTCTCTCTTTACATTAATTGATTTAGCACCATTATTCGACTAATTTTCAAGCTTTTCATTACCGAGCATCTTCTTCTATCTCTTTCCACAATCTACCATCTTCCTCTAAGCCAACAAACGTAAGCTTTAAATCAAGGTGTTTTCATATTCAAGTGAGTGAAACATCACTTGGTTTTGGAATTTAAAGAATACCTGTCTCTAATAGAACAAAATTTAAAAAAAAAGGAAGTTGAATTAATAAGGAACTTTCATTTAGATTAAACTTCACCTCATCAAATTTATTTGTACTCCATGCACATTTATTGGAGTGCTCATATATTCTTATCTAAAGGTCTCATCAAAACCATTGAAGGACTAATGAGCAACTTTTTATAAGATAAGTGTAATGTGAATAAGTTTAACGTTAAAGTCCAGTTGGCAGAAGTATGCAAAACTAAAGAGGAGGGGGTCTTGGAATTACCCCTATAAATGTCAGTAATAAAGTGCTCATGGCTAAAATGCTCTAGTGAGTGCTTGTAGATAAGGAATCCTTGTGGATGAAATGAATGCATAGTTATGTATTGAAAGGGGTAGTATTTGGGTTCTTAGAAATAAAGATAATCACTCATGGTTCATCTATCAATTGTTTAAAATTAGAAGCTTAAAACAGCTCAATATGGGTTATAAAATTGGTAATGGTATCTTCGCTTTCTTATGGCATGACTATTGGATAGGGGATGAGCTGCTAATTAACATTGAACAACCTTTTCAAGTACTTAATCATCTTCTGACTCAATCTAAAGTGTGTTTATAGATTGAAGAAGGGCAATGGATAACTTTTATAGGTAACTGAATCATCTAATCCTACCTTGCTCTCCAAATGTTTAGGTAAGGAATTGTTTTTTTTTTTAGAAATTAAAAAATTTCATTGCTAAAAAAGGATATATAGAGGAGCGTTTAGACTATAAACCAGCAGAGCATGGCTTAAGAGACCCAAAGCAAAGCAAAACAAAATAATACATCGTCGTTTGAACCATTACAATTTAACAAAAAAACGATATCGTAGGGTATCTCTTTGACAATTAGGGCAAAACTACCCATACCTTTCGCTAATCCTCGTTGAAATTTCCCAATTCGGCTTGGTGATACATCACGAGCCGACTAACGGTGGGGAGATATCGTTGAGGTGGAGAGGACGACGACAATAGACTAAGATGGAACATCTCCGCAAGGATTGTGGTTACTAGGTGACGAGATCTACTCGTAGCGTAAATAGCACTGGGGGTTTAAATTGAAGACCTCCATATGACTTGCAGGTTTCCGAAGTCGAGCCTCCTGCATACCTTCTGAAGAGGCGGTTGTCGTGCCGAAGGGGGAGCTCGGGGATGCAAAACTGAAAGGCGTCTACTACAGCTTTCTATCGAAAGGCAGGGATGAGCAGCACCCACCGGGTAAGTGTCCATCTGAAGTGTGTTTCAGTAAATGATCTCCCCTGAGGGGAGATCAAGAGTTGTAGATCTGAGTTGTAATCTAGTTTCTGCATAGCTTGGTGTGTGGGGTTACGTAGCGTTTTCCAGGAATTAAATCCTCCATATGAAGGCCATTCTCCTACTGCAAGATAGGTGTAATTGATTAACAATCAATTGCTCTCGAATGCTTCTAGTGATGATCTCTGTAAGAGAGTTCATTGAAGTGGTCTGATTCTTGAATCTTCTATAGTTTCTCTCCTGCTATAGAGCCTGAACACAGGTAGCCATCAAAAGAAGGGTTATAACCTTGTCACATTTCGACAAGTGTAGATTAGGAATCTCTTGCATTACGTCTAGGAGTCTCCAGGCATTCAGGTCTGGTGCACTGAGGGTAGAGATTATGAACCGGAGTGTTGTGGAGAAGCCACACTCAAAAAAGAGGTGGTCTTTAGATTCATCCACTAGGTGACAGAAAATACAATGCTTAGGGGATGTCAGGAAATGTAACCTATCCGTTGTGCTCAATCTGTTCCTGATTGCCAGCCATAGCAGGAAACTCACATTGGGTCTGAGGGTGCTATTCCAAATCAGAGTATCCCAACCAACCCTATTTTCTGGCCTTACACTGAATTTCCTTACTGCCTTAGGTGTAATCTCCGCAATGGGGATACCCCTCCATAAATAAGTGTCTCTCTCCCCTTGTCTTATGAGAGGAGGAATGTTGAGACAGTTTATCTCAGCTGATGATACTGTCCACTCACCATTAGATATGATAACATAGCGTTTAGTCTTCTTGGGAATGCGGTCTAAAAGAGAATTGGCCAAGTTGTTGTGAATTAAGGGGCCATTTCCTGACCAGTTATCAAACCAGAATGAAAGTCAGTCACCTTACCCTATTTGGCAAGTAATATGCTAATAGATTTCACCCCTCATACCTAGGAGTTGGTTAAAGAACCAAGTGTAGCTCGACTTGGGGTTGAGAGACCAGAAACTCCTTCCTTTTAATATATAGGTATGCATCCATTTGGCCCATAAAGTTTTCTGATCATTTAGTAACCTCCAGATTCTTTTAGACATGAGAATTCTGTTCCTAGTAACTATGGATACAATTCCAAATCCCCCTTCCTCTTTGGGTTGACATATAGACTTCCAAGCTACCTTGGCCATTCCTTTTTCCCCATTCTTTTGCCCCTGCAGGAATTGTTTCATCAACCTTTCTATTGTTTTAGCCAGTCATTTGGAGAGGAAAATATATGAGCTCCAGTAGGTACTCATGGATAGAATAACAGATTTAAGGAGCTGAAGTTTGCCTTTATAGGAGAGAGCCTTATTAGACCACAAACCCAATTTTTTCTGAATCTTTTCGACCAATGGGAGGCATTCACAGAACCTGAGACGTTTAGAGGAGATAGGGATCCCCAAGTAGGTAAGAGGGGGAGCTTTAACTTCCATACCAGTGGCTTGAGCTAAGGTATTCGAGAGATGAGAGGCACTCTTGGAGAGAACAATGAAGCTCTTGTGAAGGTTAGTACTTAAACCAGACATCTCTTTAAATTGCTTGAGAGTGGTCATCAGGAGAGAAGCCGAATGCACACTAGCTTTGCATAGGAGGATGAGATCATCTGCAAAACATAAATTTGTTAGTGAAATCCCTTTGCATTTAGAATGGTATCTGAACCTTGGCTCCCGAGAAATGTTATACTTGAGCAATTGGGTTAGGACTTCCATACAAATAAGGAATAGGTAGGGGGAGAGGGGATCCCCCTGCCTAAGGCCTTTTTTCCCTTTAATCAATCCAGTGGGACTCCCATTTATCATAATCCCATAAGAAGCTCTGCCTACCAAAAAAGCCCCTTAATTCTCAATAATGAGAAACTTCAGTACCTCTTTCAACCTATTAGCCAATATCTTGGCTATGATCTTATAAAGGAAGTTGGTGCAAGATATAGGCCTATAGTCAGTCCATGAATCCAGGCTGGGGTTTTCGGGAATAAGGCAGAGGAAAGTCTTGTTGATTTCCTTTAGGAGTAGTCCTTTTAAGAAAAACTCCTGCATTGCCTCTTTGACAATTCCACCTAAGCAAGTCCAAGTTTTCTGGAAGAAAAAGCCATTTAATCCATCCGGACCAGGGGCTTTAGAACCATTTATGCTGAACACAACCTGATCTATTTCCTGATCCGTAACAGGGCTAGTGAGTCTGTGAACTTCTTGGTCTGGGATTTTAAAGGTAACAAACTGGCTAAGATTGAGGCCCTACAAAGTTTGGGGAGAGTCAGACCCCAGGAGTTTACTGTAAAACAATAGATCATCCTTTGCTACCTCTTCTTGGCCAAAAACTTCCCTCCCATCTTCAGATTTAATAGAGGTAATTCTATTAGTGTGCTTGCGGGCTAACAGGGTATTGAAGAAAAAATTAGAGCATCTATCGAGCTCCTTGATCCAAGATATCCTAGATCTTTGTTTCATCAGTGAGTGCTGATTTGCCACCACTTGCAAATACCTTTTAAGCACCTCTTTTTCAGCTGAAGCTAAGTTTTCGTCTGAGGGATTCCTTGCCAAAGCTTGTTGTGAGGAGTAAAGTTTGTCCTTAGAGAGGTCAATCTCCTTGGTCAGATTCTGTCCTCTCTTCTCATTAAGAATCTTTAACTCTTGCTTTATAGCCTTAAGCTTCTGGATGCATATGTATTGCTTTGTCCCATAACACCGAAACTCCATACCCTTCTGTATTGCTTCTTGAAAGCCCTCCATATCAGCCAGAAAGTTATTAAATCTAAAGGGGTGATGTGATTTGTAGGAAGAGAACAACCCCTTACTGTCATACAATGCCTCATAGAGTATTTTAATAACGTCACTATGGTCACAATTGTAATGTCTGTAATTAGTTTAAATTATACCTCAATCTCATCTTCCCATGAACTAAAAAATACAAGTTTTAAGCACTTCCCCAACAGATAGAACTGTTGGTAATTCAAACATGTAACCACTTGTTTCTACATCCTTAGTAGCTAAAATACAATCTTAGCACATTCCTACTAGGATGTCTAGCTTAGGTTGCTACTTAGGCTTCTCTAACACTTTCTTTGCTTAATCATCTTTATCGGGTACACATACTTCTTATTTCGATCACCAAATAAGATTCTTCCAATTCTACTCGAGAATTCATATTCATTTTCGATTCCTCTATGGGACTCACAATTCTGAATCCTTAGCTTTTAGGCTTTCTTCCTTCTTTCCAATAAAATTGATCTAAAATATACTTCATTTTGCCCTATTCCACTCAACATTCTGCACTCTTCATTGCACTAGATTTGGTAACCTTAATATCTGAAATTGCACTATTTCATTATAGAATTGTCTGTTCAATGTGTCATATTACACCCTACCTTTACCAGTATAGCACTCCTTTGTACATTCCTTTCAAACTAAATAATTTTCTCAAAGTTATATAATTTGAACATTCCAGAAATGACTTGGCACATCTAATTTCTCCAAGACCTCAAAGAGATTTCTATCATAGCAATTTTGACCCATATATCAAAATCAACTCATAAGACCTTAATTATCTCTATGCATACAAAAACCACTTTATACTGTTACGACAGATTGTATCTTACTCTCTGATGTAAAACTTCATCATATACTACATAATCTCCAAATTCAAATGATATGCTTATCATCAATGTCATATTCCTCGAATATTCAAAATGTCCCTTTTTATTTTTCAAACACACTCGAAACACCATCTATGATCACAGTCACTAATTGATACAATTTTGCTTGAATCACTTAAATCTTCAATATCATAATGCTACTAGGGTATTATTAACTTCAACAGATATCACTCAAATTTTTCCTTGTGTCCATAATTAATTCTTGCAATTCCTTAAGTGAGGAATTATTATCTCCTATCATTTTCAGCCTCCCACTTGACTTTTTGTCTCTAATGATTTTCTCTTTTCATTCCATTTCCTTTAATTCACATCGACTTACTCAAATGCCTATTTAATCATACTAGTTCCTCCATACATTTTCAATTCATTTGAATACTTCACTTTGCATGTTGGATCCCTTCCTCAGATTCAATTTGGGATCTCCCAAACATGCTTACATCGAATATAATGTAGACCTATATTCTCCTCACATTTGCAATGAAGTCACTTCGAATGTTAAAAATCCACTCACGTAGTTGGATGCTTTACATTAAACAAAATGCATACGCTCTCAGTAGCATATTCCACTTCCTATGCCTGAGTCTCCACTTGGGATATGACTCTATTATTCACTTTTGATTTATTACATATTCATTTCCAATTTGTTTTTTCAATGACCACTCTTAACTTGGATCGTCTGCTCAACTTAACTCAATTTTTTGGGAAATTCTTCTTTGAAAAAAGATTTCTTGCTACAATCATCGATACTATTCATGAAATCCTTATCAATCAACTATTTTCCTAATTACTTAGCAGTCATTCTTAGTACCTCAAGAAGATCAATTTCAACTATTCATCATATCTCAGTAGGATCAATTTATGTCATAGCTTATATGATCAGAATATCCCTTGAAACGAAGCTCGGTGAGGCACTAAACAATTTCATTCACTCTAATACCTTGGCATACATCACCAAAATCATTGCATCTTATCTAGAGATGTAGTTGTGTCGATTCACTAATTAGTAGCTTATACTAAGGATACTTTAATCCCATTCAATTCTAGATAACTTTTCTCCTTTTGT
>JAOTAX010000196.1:11015346-11031125 GCA_025629825.1 Erythroxylum guanchezii | reverse complement strand
TACGTGAATTTTGAAAATAGTTTATAATATTGATTTTCAGTAGTTTTGCAAAAAGAACAAGTTTCTTTAACGAAATAGTTACAAAGGGATCAACGAAAAAGATTACACAATTCAACCCCCCCTCTCCCCCTTCTTATGCATTTGTATATCATTTATTAACGTGTGATTCACTTCAATTATCACTTTTACTCTTTTTAGAAGCAGTAGCTGTTGTATAGTATTTCTCAGGTTCGCTTAGGTTAGGTTATAGCCTTGTGGTTTTTGGAATAAGATTAGCACCTTGGGGTATCTCTAGTCTGTACATAACCTTCTTTTTCTTGATTTATTATATTTCTGATTTACCAAAAAAAAAATCTAAAGCTTATAGGCTACTAGAAGTTGACTCTAATGTGATTCTAGAATCAAGGGATGTTGAGTTTTTTGAGGATTTGTTTCTTAAAGACTCAATGGCAAATAAGGATTCATCAAATGGACCTACCCTTCTCCAAGTATTGAACCCTCAATTACGTTAAAAAGACCAAGTATAGACCCTCCAAGTGAACCTAGGAGGAGTCAATGTCAAAGGAAGGAAAATATCTGCCTTCAAATTTTATTTCTTCATAAGCTATTGTTTTCTTTGTTGAAGGCAATAGGGATACTATACTAAATAAAACTCCAGTTTTATTAAGTGTAGAGGAAGATCCTAAAGCCTTTAGTGAGGCAAATTAAAGGATATGGCATTTTGGAGAGAAGCAGTAAATGATGAAATGGACTCAATATTGTCTAACAATACTTGGGTTCTAGTTTATTTACCCCACGGGTCCAAACCTGTAATAACCTGTTATCTCATATTAAGGGTTAGAACCCTAGAATAGTGTACATGAGAGATTATTGAGAAGTTAGAAAGTGCATTTCATACTCATGCATAATATAACATACACACATATGTGAATATTAATTATTGCACACATTAAAATGATTGTACATGTATTCATTGACATTTACTGGGTATAATTGATTTATAAATGTGATTATACTAAGAATTGTGAATTTTATGTATTGAAAATTGATTTGGAGAGTATAATTATTGATTTAGAATTTTTGGTAGAATTTGGAATATCTTCTGAAATTATAAGTATTTTTTTGAACTAGAAAAAAATGTCAAGTAGGTAGACAATTAATTTATGGCAGTAGAAATAAGTGTCAAATGGTAGTTGAAATAATTGGCAAACAGTGTTAGGATTTGTTAAGAATATGATATTGAAAATTGGGTGACAATTGGAGTAGAAATTGGAGACAAATAGACTAGTTATTAAAGGGAACCATATGGTGGTGACTTATCACTTGCCATGCCACACCCTCACCCACAATTCTTTTAAAATTGAAAGACCATTCTAATTATTTTGTTCTTGCTTTCTTCTTCTCTTCGTGATCTTCTTCAAGCTTCTTCACTTCCTCGACACTTACCCACCTCCATCAACATTAAACCACTTCCACGACACTTACCCACCTCCATCAACATTAAACCTTGTCCTCATTTTTTTCACTTGCTACTTTCATTTTTGATTGTCGTCTTCATTTGTCAAAAACAAAAACCTAATCTACGCACCTCCATGTTGATGATCGTGTGAGCCATGGAAAGCTAGGATTCATGTGATTTTGAAGAGTTTGGAGTTTTACCAAGTAAGTGTCATATTGTCCTCATGATTTGTTGAATGAAACATGTATAATGATAGTTAGAGATTAAATGATCATAAAATGGTGTTGTATATGTGTTGGAATATGGGTAAAGAAATGAACACATTGGTGTCTTGTTTTTTGTGTTTATAATGGTTAATATTTCATAAGTTGTTGTAGAGATGAGTTTGAAATAGAAAGATCATTGAAATTGGTATAGGAAAAAGGTGCAAAAAAATTTGATAGGTAGATGGATGTTTCATGTTCTATTTTTAGTGTTATGATTAAACAGAGAATATGATTTGTTTGTGAATGAAATTGAGCTGAAATAGAAGTAGGAATAAAGAGTAAATAATGAGGACATAAGCTAGAAATGATAGACTAAGCAAAAAAGATTAATTAGGATGAAAATGATGATGAAGTATACTGGAATATGCTAGATGGAGTATTTCCAAGAAACATGCATCTGTATTTTAGCCATATTTTAATTTGTAAGTATCCAAATGGGATGATTATATTTTTTATGATTATATTGTGAATGAAATTTTTCATGGAGATTCCAACGAGGTTAGCCATTTCTAATCTGGATAGTTTTACGAAACTACGAGCTTCCTCGATCCGAATTGAACAATTGTCGAATGACAGTCAAACAGAATATAGATCAAAGTCTAGACTGAAAAGGCCCAGTGAACCTCAAAGTGGTTCTGGCAGGAAGTTTAGCAAGCGTCAGAACCAATCTTCTAGACCATTGTCTTGATCAAGACAGTCGGGGTTCAGACTGAGGGGTAGCTTCATACAGTCTGGCAGTGGAAGAGGTGTAGTATCAAGTCAGTTGCTAAATTGTGAGCACTGTGGCAAAAAGCACGGTGGTGAATGCTAAAAACTATCTGGAGCTTGCCTTCGATTCAACTCATTTGAGCATCAGATCAGAGATTGTTCTATTGTATTTGGAACACCATCTGGAAGGAGAAGAGGAGGAGTAACTGAAACTACTATCCAGTAGAGCCGAGTTAGTGGGTCTGAACAGAGAAGCTGTGGTAAAGGTAAAATAAACTCTGGAAGTCCTACTGTCAGGACTGAAGTGCGAAGCAACTAACCGCGGTCTCAGGCCCGAGTGTATGCAATGACCAAACAAGAGGCTTAGGATTCTCCGGATGTTGTTGCAGGTGTGTTGCTTATTTTTTCTTATAAAGATTTTGCATTACTAGATCCTGGATCTACGCATTCTTTTATCACACCGCATCTGGCATCTAGGTTACATTGTGATAGAGAACTGTTGAAAGATGGATTAGATGTGAGTACACTGATAGGTAGTACTATAGTAATAGGAGAAGTCTACAAGAGGTGCTTGATTCGAATTGATCAAGTAGAATTAGAGGTAGATTTGATTGTACTACAGTTAAGGGAGATAGATATTATCCTACGTATTGATTGACTCACTGCTCATAGGGCTATCATAAACTACTATACTAAGGAGGTGATATTAGAATCTCCTAATCAGCCAAGAGCAATTTTCTGAGGTATTAGTCAAGTATTGCTAACCAGGTTGATCTTATTCGTAAGTGCTTTGAGGATGATAGGGGATGTGAGGCTTATTTGGCCCACGTCATCGATATCCAAACTGAGCAAAATGTGCAGGACATTCCTGGATGTATTCCTCCAGGTGCTTCCCCTATATCTATTCCTCCATATAGGATGGCACCTATGGAACTAAAGAAATTAAAGGCTCGATTACAGGAGTTGTTAAAAAATGGTTTCATTAGACCCAGTGTATCACCATGGGGAGCTCCAGTCTTATTTGTGAAAAAGAAAGATGGAACTCTAAGACTGTGCATCGATTATAGGCAATTAAATCGGGTAACAGTGAAGAATAAGTATCCGTTGCCTAGAATTGATGATTTACTTGATCAGTTGCAGGGAGCTCGGGTGTTCACTAAGTTGGACTTGAGATCTGGGTACTATTAGTTTAAGATAGGGCTGATGTACCAAAAAATTCGTTCAGGAGTAGATATGGGCATTTTGAATTCTTAGTAATATTGTTTGGGTTAACTAATGCCCCAACTGCATTTATGGCATTGTTGAATAAGGTATTTCAGCCCTACTTGGATCGTTTTGTGATTGTGATCACAGATGACATTTTAGTGTACTTAAAGAGCAGAGAAGAGCATGCTGAGCATTTGAGAGTAATCTTACAGATTATGAGGGAGAAACAGCTATATGTCAAATTCAATAAATGTAAGTTTTGGTTGGATCAAGTAGGGTTTTTTGGTTATGTAGTAACTGGATAAGGCATACAAGTGGATCTAAAAAAGATAGAGGCAGTAATGAAGTAGGAGGCTCCGAAAAATGTATAATAAATCTAGAGTTTCCTAGGATTAGCCAGATATTACCGGAGGTTTATCGAGGGGTTCTTATTGATCTCAGTCCATATGACTAAATTTCTGAGGAAGAATGTAGTTTTCAGATAAAATGACGACTGTCAGAAAAGCTTTGAGGAACTAAAGCATCGGTTGACTACAGCACTAGTGTTAACTATTTCATCAAGAACTGGAGAATATGTAGTATACAGTGATGCTTCACATCAAGGATTGGGATGTGTGTTGATGCAATATGGCAAGGTGATAGCCTATGCATCTAGACAATTAAAATCTCATGGGATAAATTATCTCGTACATGATTTAGAGCTTACTGTAGTTATTTCTACTCTAAAGATATGGAGACACTATCTGTATAAAGAGACGTTCCAGGTATATACCGATAATAAAAGCTTGAGGTATCTGTTCAGTCAGAAGGAATTAAATATATGACAGAGGAGATGGATAGAGTTGTTGAAAGACTATGACTGTACAATTGAGTATCATCCAGAAAAAGCTAATGTGGTGGCAAATGCATTGAGTAGAAAGTCAAATAGCAGTGTAGCTCAGATTCAATTATCGAGGTTACTGAGCTTAATTCAATTGAGAGCTCTAAATGTGGAGTTGAATCTAGAGCAGAATGAGATATTAATTGCCACATTAAGACTAAGGCTGATGTTGCATGACAAAATCAGAAAGGTACAAAATAAAGATCCTAATATGGTAAAGCTTATTGAGAAATTGAAAATGAAACTGGATTCTGAGTTTGAACTAAGAGATGAGACACTATGGCTAAAGCAAAGGCTATGCATGTCTAATGTAGATGAATTAAGAAAGGAAATTCTAGAGGAAGCTCATGTAGTCGTTTATCCTATGCAACCTAGTATCACCAAGATGTATAATACGCTAAAGCAGCATTTCTGGTGGCCAAGAATGAAGAAGCAAATAGTGGAATATGTTGCTAAGTGTTTAACTTGCCAGCAGATTAAGGCTGAGCATCAGGATCCAGTTGGGAAGCTTCATTCATTAACTATTCCGGAATGAAAATGGGAATGAATTACCATGGATTTTGTTATGGGATTGCCAAAGACTCCAAAGCAAAATGACGCCATATGGGTTGTGGTTGACCGATTGACTAAGTCAGCCCATTTCTTACCAATGAGAGAAAATAACTCACTAGATCAATTGGCTCGGAAATTTATAAAAGAGGTAGTTAGACTGCATGGGATTTTGGTATCCATTGTATCGGATAAGGATCCCAGATTTACTTCGAAATTTTGCAAGGGCTTATAGTCAACTATGGGTACAAAGTTAAACTTCAATAATGCATTTCATCCTTAAACAGGTGAACGAAGTGAGAGGAAAATCAAGATTGTTGAGGATATGCTCAGGGCATGTATATTGGAGTTTCAAGGAGCTTAGGATCAATACATAGCTTTAATTGAGTTTGCATATAATAACCACCATCACAGTAGTATCAGAATGGCACCGTATAAGGCATTGTATGGTAGGAAATGTTGATCGCCTCTATATTGGAATGAAGAGGGGTTGAGAATGGTAGAAGGCCCAGAACTAATTCAGGATACTGTGGATAAGGTGAAACTGATCCGAAGTTAAATTAAAGCAACTCAGGATAGACATAAGATTTATATGGATCAGCACTGAAGGGATATGGAATACAGTGTAGGGGACAAAGTGTTTCTGAGAGTATCGCCTTGGCAGGAAGTGCTGAGAGGGCAAGCTGAAGCCTAGGTACATTGGTCCTTATGATATCAATGAGAGGATAGGACCATTAGCATACAAGTTAACTTTACCGAATGAGATGTCTCTGTTACATAATGTATTTCATGTGAGTATGCTCAGAAGATACCAATCTGATCCAATGCATGTATTACCAGCTCAAAAGATCGAAATAGCTAGTAACCTGAGTTATGTTGAAAATCTGATCAAGATAGTGGGATATTAAACAAAATAGTTGAGAAATCGAGTAATTCCACTGGTGAAAGTCCTTTGGAAGAACCACTCGAGTAAGGAAGCAATTTGGGAAACAGAGGAGCACATGAGGAGACAATACCCCCACCTATTCAAACAATTAGGTAATAATTTCAAGGACGAAATTTCTTAATTAAAGGAGAATTGTAGCATCCCGTTATCCCATATTAAGGGTGTAAAACCTTATAATAGTGTACATAAGAGATTATTGAGAAGTTAGAAAGTGCATTTCATACTCATGTATAATATAACATACACACACATGTGAATATTAATTATTGCACACATTAAAATGATTGTATATGCATTCATTAACATTTACCGAGTATAATTGATTTATAAACGTGATTATATTGAGAATTGTGGAATTTATGTATTAAAAATTGATTTGGAGAGTATAATTATTGATTTAGAATTTTTGGTTGAATTTGGAATATCTTCTGAAATTATGAGTTTTTTGGACTAGAAAAAAATGTCAAGTGACATGACAATTGATTTATGGTAGTAGAAATAAGTGTCAAATGACAGTTGAAATATGATGTTAGGATTTGTTGAGAATATGATATTAAAAATTGGGTGACAATTGGAGTAGAAATTGGAGACAAATAGGTTAGATATTAAAGGGAACCATAAGGTGGTGACATATGGCAAGTGACAAGTGTTACTTGCCATGCCACACCCTCACCCACGATTCTTTTAACAGTGAAAGACCATTTTAATTGTTTTGTTCTTGCTTTCTTCTTCTCTTCATGATCTTCTTCACTTCGACGACACTTACCCACCTCTATCAATGTTAAACCTTGTCCTTATTTTTTTCACTTGCTACTCTCATTTTTTATTGTCTTCTTCATTTGTCCAAAAAAAAACCTAATCTACCCACCTCCATGTTTATGATCGTGTGAGCCATGAAAAGCTCGGATTCATATGATTTTGAACAGTTTGGAGTTTTACTAAGTAAGTATCATATTGTTCTTCATGATTTGTTGAATGAAACATGTATAATGATAGTTAGAGGTTAAATGATCATAAAATGGTGTTTTATATGTGTTGGAATGTGGGTAAAGAAATGAACACATTGGTGTCTTGTTTTTTGTGTTTATAATGATTAATATTTCATAAGTTGTTGTAGAGATGAGTTTGAAATAGAAAGATCATTCAAGTAGGTGTAGAAAAAAGGTGCAGAAAATTTTGATAAGTAGATGGATGTTTCATGTTCTATTTTTGGTGTTATGATTAACCAGAGAACATGATTTGTTTGTGATTGAAATTAAACTGAAATTGAAGTAGGAATAAAGAGGAAATAATGAGGACATAAGCTAGAAATGATAGACTAAACAAAAGAGATGAATTAGGACGAAAATGATGATGAAGTGTGTTGGAATATGCTAGATGGAGTGTTTCCACAGAACATGCATATGTATTTTAGCCATATTTTGATCTTTAAGTATCCAAATGGGATGATTTTAAGTGTAGATTAAACTAGAGGCAAATGACTATATTTTTCATGAAGGAATCGAATTTGAATTCTGTCTTTAAGGGTTTCAAAATTTTTCTTGAAGTTGAGTACAATATGCTGTCGCAGTTTAGGATCAGTCTGTAGTATTTTAGGTATGTCTTACAGAATACTGAACCAAACTACATGAAATTGGTGTCATTAGAAGCTTAAGACATATTTCAACATTGCTTTAGAAGAATCTATTGCCTAAATACTATTTTTCCATATAAAAATGGCCATAGAAAATTGACCCGAGAATATGTTTTGAGAAAAGCCATCAGGTAGTGCACGATCGTGCATAAGCACAATCGTGACAGAGAGGAGATATCAGGTAGTGCACGATCTTGTACAAGCACGATCATGACAGAGAGGAAACGTTGGGTAGTGCACGATCATGAGAGAGGAATCAACAGGAAGTGCACGATCGTTTACAAGCATGATCGTGACAGTGAAGATGCAATGCTTTTTGACAGTTTTAAATACCCTTCACTCTTTTGACCATAACTTCTTCTCCGGACCTCTTATTGACTTGAAATTTGAACCAAAAACTCCCCACACATTGTCCTTCCTCTACACCAAATTTCATTATCATTTGAATTCACTAGGAAAGGATTGGTAAAGGGTTGATTGAGGAACTTAGGAAATCAAGTTTTGCAAGAAATGATATATGAATGATCATAAGATGTGAATTAAGGAAATATACTCGGGATTATCATTAAGCATGCATTATACATGTCATATATACATATGTATATGATTGAGTATTCATGAAAATGTGCAAATTAGTAATGTGTAAATGTATATGTATTGCATGATATGGAAGAGTAATTAGAGTGACAACATCCAGTCATTGCCGGAACTTTGAGGCAATAGCTATCTGGAGCAAACTGTGAGTAACCTAGATAGTCTCACTTGATTAATTGTTTGTTTTAAATTCTGTATTGAATTATTATGTGAATGTGATTATATTGATTCCAGATATTGACTGTCCGAGGCATTTGATGCATGAATAACATATTGGAAGTGCTCATTGAAAGTGAATGTGGCGAAATAAGTGATTCTCAACGTATATGTTAAATGTGGGACCAAGTTCCGATTAAAAATGTGAATGAGATTGTGATTATGAATATGAATATGAATCTGTAACATTGAGCACATTTGATTGACTGAATACATGTGATGCGTTTCGTTACATGAATGCATGAACAGATAAAGGCTGTTATAACCGCAGTAGCCACCGAAAAAGAGCTTAAAGCTCAGATTGTGATTAAGAGCCAAAGGCTCACTATGTATAATGAGCCCTATATCTCCAATGGATAAGGGACAGTTATTAATGAGCCTAGTATCCACAATGGATACGGGACAGTTACAGACACTCGGTCACAACAATAACAACTGGAAGTAAGTCTCATGAGCTTTGCATATACATTTAATATGTATGTTTTGAATGATTAAAATGTATTGTTGAATTGTGTTGAATGAGAAATGTGAAAATTGTGAACAAAAGAGTTTTGTGATGCTACATGATGATAAATGAAATGATGTCAATTATGTGATTGTATGAGTTGATGTGTTATATGATATGAGTGAACCATTAAGGATGGTTAACTCACTGAGTTCGCAAACTTCACCAAAATTGCAACATTGACTTTTCAAGTGCGTGAGAGCAGACTTAGCATCTAAGACAACTTAGAAGAGATCTAGTACTGTTTTTTAATTGAAGAAATGGCTCAAAAGTCAGTTAGCTGAGACTGAAGGATTTAGATTGAATTTTGTATAGTTCCTTATTCATGTAATAGAGTTGTTGTTGGGCCCGGGTCTCATTTCCTATCCTGAGGAGACCGCTTGAGGTCGTCGGGTAAGGATCACGCAAGGGGAGGGTCGAAAGGATATAAGTTTGAAGGCTCGGCAGTAAGACAAAGTGGCGGGTTCGCCGCGGCGGACGCCTCATAGGAGAAGTTCGCCGCGGTGAACTCTCAAGGCAAGCGCTCCTCACCCTTCGGGAAAAGTACGCCGCGGAGAAAGACTGGCTTTGTCGCGGCGAACTCCCAATTTCCGAAACCCGACTCCCAACATTTAACAACCAATACTAACACACATACATTCAAATCTAACCACATGTTAGACATACTCATACGCAAAAAAAAAAATTCAATTCTTCATGTCATTATAATTCCAAAGAGATTGAACAAACTTTACTTACATATCATCATACATATCAAAGCTTAATACAAATACAAATGATGCTCAATGATGATATGCTTATAAAGCTAACCAAAATCACTTAGTACAAAAGTCTCTAACTATCTTGGAGTTTCCAATGCCTTGCAAGGATCAACGATCTTCTCGTTCTACAATTGAGGAGTGGAAGGTAATGGGGTAAGTTGCGAAGTTCAGTGGCTTATACATGTATAACCATTGGCAACGAGCCACACATTCAAGCATATATATATATACATGTAGCAATTCAATACTCAGCAATTTAACTCACAACTCATATTACCAAGATGTCATCATAAAGAACATGTCATGTAATTTATTCATCACAACATAACACTTAATTATGCTTCATGCTTAACCAATCAATGATGAAATGCACAACAAATGGCTCGAGAGTTCCGTGGAACAAAACAGATAAACTGAAGTTTAAACCATGAACAAAACGAGTCTGATTTCTCAGGATCTCGTGGCCTCAAGTGGGCAGCTGGGAGAAGGTTATATGTCAATGTGCACGTGACTAACGAAACGTTCCTCTCTTGCCCAAACACAATTAAATTTCAATGCTTAACTTAGTTCACACACAGTCATACTTTTCATGCTCATCATGTTTTCTCATCTTTTCATTCATACAAAATGCCATGAAATTTTTCAAGGCAATACATGATCACACTCACAATGCATTTTCAACAATTTCCATAATTCAAAACAAGCAATTTAACACATAACATACAAGCAAGCAAGACAATTTGCCCATATTACACAACAACTATAAATATATTACCTACCTAATTTCGCTTAACAATCCAAGTTCAATGTTGTCCTTCCTCTTGCTCTTGGATCGGGTTTGCTTGGTTTCCTATAACAAACCAACTTCTCATCCAAACAACATTCAAAAGAAATTCATAAGGCTTCAATAATCAAAATGCTAAAATTGAACTATAATCCTTTCAAAACCAAAACTTTTGGGTCAACTTTTCATGATTGCTATGATCTGGTAAATGAAGAAATTTGGTAACACTTCCTTCTAGAAAAATGTTCTTCATTGTCTTATGTTTCCAATGACATTGAAATCATTCAATTTGGTTCAGTAATCTGAAAGTTATACCCCAAACATTTTCGTACTGCTCTTATACTGAAACAATATTCTATGCTCAACTTCCTTCCAAAAATTGATATCCTTAGAGACTAAATTTAAACTTACTTTCTTCATATAACTTGTATCCCTACGTCTCTAGTTTACTCCAAATCAAAAATTACTCCATTTGGATAACTACAAAAAAAGTTATGCTCAAAATATCAAAGTATGTTTGGTGCTGGAAAGTACGACGAACTTTTCCAGAAAGGAAATTTGCCGCAGCGAACCCCTGAGTTGCCCGCGACGAACTTCACCCCTCAAGTTGACCACAGCGAACCAAGGAACGTTGGCCGCGGTAAACTTTGACAGAGGCATATGCAAACATGTTTCATTTCCAGATTTTACTTCCTACCTCTCACAAATAACCCATCTTAAACATAAATCATCCCTTCTACTTAATTTTCAACTCCATTTCAACCCAAAATCATTTACAGACCCATTTCATAAGCTATCCTTGTTCATCAACCAAAAGATTAAACACTTTTCATATACCATTCATCAACAACTTCCTACACAACTTAACCTCATTTTCACTTCTAACTATCACTAAATATACTTCATCTAACAATGAAGAAGTGATAAAGCTTATACTTACTTGTTTTAGCTTCAAAGTCTTCAAGATCTCCAAAACCCTAACTTGACTTTCTCCTCTTCTTCTTTTCTCCTCACACCCACGATGCTTCTCCTCTTCCTAACAAGCCAACAATTTTCTTCTTCTAAATAATACTCTTAATGATTGTAAGATGACCATTTTGTCCTTCCCTTTATGCCTTATAATCCTCATCCTTAAGTGACTTGCCAATTTTGCCCTTTTTGGTTATACACTCTTAACACTTTAATTTAATCCAACTCAAGCAATAAAATCCTACTAACATTGACATGCTAATTAAACTCCAAATAAAATAAGTTATCTAGCAAGACCACAAAAATTTATTCAACCCAACAGCTGTAGACTTTGATAGCTTTTTGATATTGTGTATAAGGACAAAGTATGTAATGTTATAATGTATATTTGGATTATGAAATGAAAATAAGGAATTGGGTTTTTAAATATTGTGATAATTACGTTTTAAATGATGATGCCATGATTAAGTTAGTAATGTGACTATTTTAGCATACCACCCTTGTGAGGTACGTACTCAGACATCCTTCAGAATGTCAGGTATTTGTCCTGTGAGAGTGGGGTGCTACAAAACCAATTAGTTGTAATTGGGTATTTCGAAGGAAATATGCCACAAATGGTATTATTCTAACTTATAAAGTAAGGCTAGTAGCTAAAGGTTTTAGGCAAAAAGAAGGAATCGATTACTTTGACACATATGCACCAATTGCTAGAATTTCATCGGTAAGAGTACTTTTGGCTTTAGCTTCGATCTATAGCCTTCATGTACACCAAATGGATGTAAAGATAGCATTCTTAATGGTGATCTAGATGAAGAAATGTATATGGAACAACTGGAAGGCTTTATGCTACCGGGAAATGAAAAGAAAGTATGTAAGCTAGTCAAGTCATTATATGGCTTAAAACAGGCACCTAATCAATGGCATGAGAAATTTGAATATGTTTTACTCTCATATGGATTTAGATATAATAATGTTGATAAGTGCATTTATTCTAAATTCAATGAAGATTATGGAGTGATAATTTGTCTTTATGTAGACGACATGCTCATTGTTAGTCCTACCTATAAAGGTGTGGTTGAAACTAAGAAGTATCTTTCTTCTAAATTCAAGATGAAGGATCTTGGTGAAGTAGGTACTATATTAGGCATTAAAATTAAGAAACATAGTGGGGGTTTTGCACTCTCTCAATCATATTATATTGAGAAAATCCTAAAGAAATATCAACATTTGAATGTGAAAAAGGTAAGTACTCCTTTTGATCCTAACTTTAAGTTGCATGAGAATGAAGGTAGTCTAATTACACAACTTGAATATGATAGTATAATTGGAAGTCTAATGTATGCAATGAGTTGCACTAGACCAGATATCTCATAATCAGTGTGTAAACTAGTTGGATACACTAAAAAACCTAGCCAAGAACATTGGCAAGCTATTAAAAGAGTGCTGGGATATCTTAAGAAGACAAAATATTTTAGACTTTTTTATAATAGCTTTCCAAATGTTCTTACAGGATTTTCATATGCTAGTTGGATTATTAGCATTATGACCAAAAACCCACAAGTGGTTGGTATTCTTGCTTAATGGTGGAGTTGTTTCTTAGGCTTCGAAGAAACAAACGGTGATTACTCACTCTAACATAGAAGCTAAATTTATAGCTCTATGTTCTACTTGGAAGGAGGCTGAGTAGCTAAGGGATTTGTTGTTGGATATAGATCTTTGGTCTCGTCCCATGCCTACGATAATCTTACATTATAATAGTGAGTCTCCTATGTCTAGAGCATTGAACAAAGTGTACAATGATAAATCTAGACGTATAAGCTTAAGACATACATTTATTAGAGAAATGCTAAATAGAGATGTCGTCTCAATTTTTTATGTAAGGACATATAACAATTTGGTGGATTTCTTTACTAGACCACTTGCAAGAGATTTAGTTAGTTTGACGGCATCTGGAATGGAATTAAAACCTTTTAATCAAAAATCACTAACAATGGTAACCCAACCTTCTTCCAGTACTACTCCTAGATTGTAAGGTTTAAAAGGTAATAAAAAGTTGTTTAGTGGTTGTGAGCACTAAGATTATGTAAACCATTCCAAGAAATTAGTGCTGCAATTTGTTCCTCTTAAGTTGAGAAGGTTTAGAGTATTCTCTTAATGAAATTATTCTTGAGTGCTTGTTTATGGTTATGTAAACATTAGCTAAAATACTTTTCACCTATATGATCATTAGAAGTGGTAGAAGTGGTGCCATTTCTAATGATCATATAGGTGAAAAGCATTTTAGCTGTGCCACTTCTAGCAAGAGTTTAAGGTAACCTCTTGTATATGATCTTGAACTAGGATGAGCACATGGCAGGTAATAGTGCTAAAATTGTAATGTGAATTTATTAAATGCTAAGAAGGTTCATGTGTGTGATATGTCTGAACCTTTGTGAATGATGGTTTAAGCAATGAGCCACCATCATTTCCTTTTGATTTTGTGGTATGTTTGTACTATAGGATGGTTTAAGGCAAAAGCTACCTTCCTTTAGGCATGATTTCTTGTTTGTGTTGTGTTTTTTCTTATGTCACAAACTAAGTGGGGGGTTGTTGGAAATTAGTTTGTGATATAAGTAGTTAAAGCCAAACTTGTTCTGAAGGGTTGCTTCCTTTCCAAGAGTTGTGACTTGTCGTGAACAGATGTGACTGTTCTAAAGCATTGCTTCCTTTCCAAGAGTTGTGACCTGTCGTGAATAGACGTGACTGTTCTAAAGGGTTGCTTCCTTACCAAGAGTTTTGACTTATCGTGAACAGATGTGATTATTCTGAAGGGTTGTTTCCTTTTCTAAAGTTGTGACTTGTCATGAACATATGTGACTGTTCTAAAAACTCTATATATACATTAGTTTTAGTCAAGATTAAAAAGTTTTTCTAAACAATTCAACCAACACAGTCTTTGCATTCATAATTCTCGAAGAACATTCATACTCTTGCAACTTGAATGTTCTTGTGTTCTTTGTATCCTAGAAGTAATTTGCCTTTAACCCAGTTTATAAGTATAATAGGGGCAAATAACACTTTAAGGAAAGTGTCCAACAAGCTTAGAACACTTTAAACTTTGTGTTTTGATCTCAAGTTCTCTCAATTCTTTGTAACACTATTTAATTTAGTGTTCATTCTTTGTTTTGTGGACTTCCAAACTCATTCTATTACAGTTATTGTTCTTCCACTAGATGTAGTTGATCTTGCAATGTGTTTGGAAGTTGCATTTCGTGATTGAGCGATATCCGCTGGTGTCTTCCTTTAATTAACTTAAGGTTGAGCACTTTCTGATTTCATAGCTCCAGGTTTTGATTCATCGTCAATTGGTCCCTTTTCAATGCTAACTTATTTTTGCCTACTCTCTTATACTTCTTAGATTGATGATTTGAAACTTATGCAAAATTCACATATTAGAAGAACATACAACATTAGGCATGAATTTGTTATTGTTAAAGTCTTGTACTTGGCATGAATTGGCAGCAAATGCCTTGGACAACTTTAGTGAGTCTTGGAATTAGCATGCTCCACATGGACTTGGCGCATACCAAGTATCACAAATCTTCAATCTTGTCTCTCTTATGGTTAATTGCACTATATGCATATAGTAATAAAGGATACCTTAAATATCTCATGATCTATAACTACAACCTATGTTCCTGAGATTAACAACTTAGATGGCTCAATCTTGTTAGCCTTCACTCCTATTATTACCATTCCAAGTAGTTGGGTGGTAAAATTCAACATGCTTATTTACTGCTAGCTTCTTCTTAATCCTCCATCTCAAAGTCATCATCTCACTTTTTGGTAATACCTTTATTTACTTGTAGACTTTTCAAGACGTGAGTTCTAATTTCTTCAACAATGGAAGTAATTCTTTTGTCCCTAACTTCAACAATCTTTTATTAAATGCTTCATATAGATTATTTTCTACAATTTCACATTTGATTTTAGGTTTCAAAAATGTTTAACACCGTTTCTCTGAAGGCGCTTTCAAGAAGTTCTCGTATACATTTTGTTACGTGTCCTTTAACTCTTGTAACTTGTTTCTATATTCAAGTTGGTTGATATATTTGGAAATATTTCAAAATAATTTAGACAACTTAAAACCCTTATGATGATCTCTTCTTCATTTATAAAATATAAAAATTGTATTATGATTTTGAGGAAAATGCCTTAATAGCTCGTAATAACCTATAATTAATAATATACTAGCAGGTTTATTCTGCGCAAATGCGCAGTAAAAATGCCCAGTGGATTTAATAAAAATTGAAAAAATAGCTTA
>JAOTAX010000196.1:10944113-10977498 GCA_025629825.1 Erythroxylum guanchezii | reverse complement strand
AATAGTTAGAGGCTTTTTGTACTAAGTTAGTATTATTTTGGATAGTTCATTGAGCATCTCATTATTGAGCATTTCGATGTATTTTGCTTTCTGCGTTGAATGTATGACTTGTGTTCATGGATTTGTTAAATATTTTGGTATATTGTGAGTGCTTCCGCAAATTTATTTTCTTTTGTGTGTCCCGATGGGTCATCCAGGGTTCAGCCTTGGAAGTCGGGACTAGGGCCCAACGGCCTCCGATTGTGTTTCCGATCCGAATAGTTGGGCTCCGGAAACGGGGTCCAGCACCGGTGTCCGGGCTTCGGGAACGGGACCCAGCAACTTTAGCAGGTTCTTTCTTCTTAAAATTCTTGGCCTTTGGTTTGAGTTTCTTTCCAGCTCCTTGACCCACTAGGTTAATAAAATGAACTCCTTGTTTCTTTAATCTCACTTCCTCCTGAGTAAGCTTACTAGAAAATTTATCAACATTCCACTTATCCTTCAATGTGTTATAATTGATGTGAAACGGTCCATATTCAATGGGAAGTGAGTTCATGACAAACTATACTAAGAAGGAGTCTTCCATGGTCATACCCAGTGTCTTAAGTCTTGCTACGATATTAGTCATATCTAGGACATGTTGCTGCATACTTTTTGACCCATCAAATTTTATGGTCGTGAGTTAAGCCATAAATGTCCTAGTACATGCCTTATCAACAAAACAAAACTTATCTTCCACAGGCTTAAGAAAATCTCTAGCATTATAAATTTTAGCGCTAAAAAGAGTAGACTTAATGTTACTGGCCATTGTCATTCACATAAAATTCAAACATAGCATGTTAGACCTTGCCTATGCCTTGTGGTGTGCCTTTTCAACCCCTGTAATAGTATCATTAATGTCAAATTAATTATCCTCTAATAGCACCAAGTCAAGATCCAAAGTACCCAAATGGAAAATGATTTGTTCGTTCCATTCAGAGAAATTCACACCAGTTAACAAGGTAACAAATGAAGCTTGAGAGTGAAGGCTGATAAGTGCAGACATATAAACGCACACTAATTAACAAATTCAGACAATAAGTACATATATTAAATATATTGCAGGTTTCCTTTGGGTAAACACAACAATACATATCATCATTATTATTAAAATGTCATTTAAATGTTGTAAGAAAATTAAATAAACTTCATCAATACATATAAAATCTTTGGATAATTATATATATATGACAAGAGTATATCAACTTTGTCCTTTATATTTATTAGTTATAGAACATTGATTTACCTTTGAAAAAAGTCCTTAATTTCTATCAACTAATAAAATTTTCATAATGGCATTCATAAAATGCATAAATTATATGACCAAACATTCAAA
Source organism: Erythroxylum guanchezii (assembly GCA_025629825.1). NCBI lineage: Eukaryota > Viridiplantae > Streptophyta > Magnoliopsida > Malpighiales > Erythroxylaceae > Erythroxylum > Erythroxylum guanchezii. The sequence goes on along the minus strand of JAOTAX010000196.1, from coordinate 10,976,144 downwards.
TCACCAAAGAATAATTTTTTATTTATTAAAGCATATATGGTAATGCATTCAAATCACCAAAGAACAAATATCAATTTAATTTAATTCGCATTTAAACATGAAATTAGAAATTACATTGTACGACCCAGCTAGCAAGTGGACGGAGATGTACCCTCTTAGTTCTAACAATGAAAGTTTAAGCTTTAAGTGGTTTTAAAACATTATATGTAGAACTTAACACTGAGTAAACTTCTAATGCAGTATGTTCTCTCCTCTGCTATTGGACTTCTCACTTTATACTTTCCTAACACCTTCAACAAACAGCGGTAAAATAAAGAAAGAGAAGGCAAGACCATCAAACCACGACCAAGGAGGTATATCGTTTCATAAATCGAAAGGGCAACATATCCTCGAGAACCCTTTCTCTAATCGCACTTGAGTTTGAAACAAGATCAAACATGTATGTCGCTTTGTTCAAAAATATGGAGGAAGAAACCAGAATTGAAACATGAGTTGTAAACCCGATAAAACAAACAAAAACATATGTTTAGGTTCTCCAAAATTCTTAATTGTAACATACTGAAATTGAATTTTTATAAACATCATAACTAAAATAATCATCAAATCAATAATCTAAGGATTATTATCTATTCAAAATCCAAGGCTCTGGCACCGCATATTGTTTTCGTTCTTAATATTCAAACTTTAAAAACATAAATCATTCATGCTCATTTAAATCTTGAATATAATAATAACCATACAGATGAAGTGAATAAATTACTTACCTTGACCGGAATTCGTCATGATATAGAGAGAAAGCTTTCAACGATCACAAACTAGTTTGTCTCTCTTAACTCTCTTTCTATAATAGACAGCTTGATAGATAGCTCAATACCCAAATACATTTGTTCTGTATTTGTTTCTGTCTGTACTTAATTAAGGCAGAAAGATGACTATTTTATATACAATTCTCTATTGACATTAAATCTTGTACATCCATTAAGTACAAAATTAACAGTCAATATGGGCTTACAGAAAATATGGGCTATAACATCAGGTCATATTTCTTACATTACCATTCACTAAAAATCAATTAAAGATATAAGAGCAGGATATAAGTTATAGTATTGAAAATATATCAAAGGGTTAAATTATTTATTAAATTTGAAAATTTATTTAGTTTAATTATAACTTAGATGTTAATATTATTAAAAACATATATCAAATACACAAAATTTTAATTTGTTTCAAATGTACCTTAAGACTTAAATGTTAACTCTATCTAACTATTAGTAATATTAAAGTGGATGGTCAAATAGACTAACATGACTACATTGGTTGACATATAAAGAAAAGTAAACTAAAATATCAAATAATTAAATAAATAACAAAATGAAGTAACTGAATATAATTGAGTTGAAAACAGTAAGCATTCAGAAAAATCCTCCTTAAAGAGTATTAAAGCCACTTGATTTAGTAAGAGTAAGAGATCACTAATTTATACCTCACAAATAATTATTTTGTGATATTTATTTAACTAAATATAATTTTATCTTGTATTTATGTATTTTAAATAAAATTTTATAAAATAAATTAGGCTTCACGAATAATATTATAATGAGATGATAATTAAAAATTCTCGTACTTTAGTACCATTTTTAAATTTAAAATCGTTAAAATATCAACATTAGACGTTGATAATACAATAAGATTATGACACGTTGAAAAATAAGATTAAGTTGGTGATTAAAATTAATCAAATGTTGCAAGCTGTCTCCATAAAGGAGTGGCAGTCCTTGGGCCTGATTCTTCCGTCTGCTTCTTATTTTCCGAATTTCCACCCCCATCGCTATATTATGTGGGGCAAATCACTTACGGTCTATCACCTCCATCATAGCTTTTGATTAACCATGCCTGCCTTTCCTCTTTTTCTTTCTTTCCCCCTTCTGGAGGATAAACTTCGCAATATAATTTTAAAATAATTAAAAGATAAGAAACACTAAGGCCGCCCCTTTCCAAATACCAATATATCAAATGGAGGTTTTGGGTGGACCTGCCTGGTCGGTGCATGCAATAATCTCACTTTTGGTACCTTTGAGATTGCCGACCTTTTAGTCACGCATCTACATAAACCAGCGACCATGTGTTAGTTTTATATGAATAGTCCCATTTCCATTAGTCTATATAATAATGTACTCGACCAACCCTGATTTTTAGTATAAAAATAAAGATGATTCACAAATGGTTAATTGGCTTGAATGTGCATGTGATGGCATGCTACCAATTTATTTTAAGTTTAAAAAACCTGAAATCTACTTGAAGATACAATTCCCTTGTCACAGCCTGGACTATGGCATTTGGTCTCCTCTTTGCCGTAACCATTATGGTGAATTCGATGCCTTCTATGTCGTTTAATAGGACGAGTTAGGGTTCATGGAATTGGATCTCGACTTTTAAATAGTTTTCTTTCATGGTATACGTTTTTTTATAAAAGAAAAAACATGATAAGTTCACCTTTTCGATTATGATGATTTGCTTAGTTAGGCATTAGGTCATCCTCGTCACAGCCTAGCATTTGATGATCTTTTATTTTTCTAGTTGTTGTGGTGCATTTGATGATCTTGCAAAAATAAATATCTACCCACTCTAACAAAACCAAGAAATGGTAATTACTCATCCTTTCTCTATCATTTTAGTTTGACGTAATATAAATCTTTGACAGAAACTGTGACATGTAGACCGAATGAAATACATGTAGTTTATCTTAACCATCCAGAGTTACTTGTATACATTAACGAGGAGTCTTCAACTTGCTATATATTGGAAGTTAGTGTCTGAAATTCCAAGATTGTGCCAGAGATAGAATAGAAAGCAAGCTGTCTCTTTTCAATCCACAAATACCTACTTAGGATACGATATTGGTGGATAAGTTGGAGGGGTTGTGATGTTAGGCTTCTGTAATCTCTGAAGATAGCCAGTGGACCACAGCTGGTTGTGGGTTTCCTGTCCTATTCATTTCCTTTCTTCAGTCAATATCTAATTAATAAACCTTTTTTCAAACAAATTGCAATTAGGTTTATGAGTTGGGTCTGTGGGAAAAGAAAATCTATTTTCATTAATAAAGCTTTTTTTGTTATTTAAGATTGGAGTTACAAATTATGGGAATTCGATTATCCTCTTTCTTTCCTAACTGTCATAAACATGACTCCATAAGAACCTAACAATAGTTTGGCAAGCATTAATTCTGGAGACAACTTGCAATTGAAAACAAAAAAACCTTCAAAGAAAAATGTGACAACTACAATTATCGCATTAATCCTAACAAAAAAAGCACCCTTTTCAGTTGTGCTATTTTATGACAGTTAAAATGCTGACGCTTACGCCCGTGGGCAACACCCTCCAACTCCAGCCAAGGCTGGGCTAGACTCGTCCAAGAAAATCAAAGATTAGAGAGGGAGGAAGTGAGGCTAACCTCTAACGTTTGTCATCAAATAGACGGTCCGAAATAAAAAGACAAGTCCATGTGCTGCTTTCCTGATATTAAAATCGACCATACACGTGTCCAGCTGTCGGTTGGGAACACTTGGCGTTCCCTCACTTCCAAAATATGACTAATCACTCTCCCAACCAGTCAACACCCAGACCCACGCCCCATCTAAATCTTCTTATCCTCCTATATTTATTCAATTAAATCATAATTTAAAAAAAATCCATGACCACATCCACATCACACTATTTTCTTTAAAATTCCTAAAAACAAATTAATATTACCAATTTGAATTTAAATAAATTATTATGATATGAAAAGAGAAAAAGTACAAATCCTTTCTTCTTTTACGGATACGTCCATAAAATCGTAATTGCCATAACCTTAGCCCTTCCGTTTGTCAAATATGGGTTCCCGTAACTCGACCTTTATTTAATTAATAGAAATCCTTTCTTTTTTAATTTTCAAATTCCACTCTCTTTAACGTCTCAACCCATCCATCCACTACGTTTCTTCCCATTCTCTCTCTTTCCCTCTGTTGCTTTTCTCCATTCCTCCTCGTCTTTCAAATTCATTTCTCTCACTCAATTTACCATTTCGCCCCTCACCCTTCTCTATTTGATCCATTAGTCTCCCACCAACCTCCCCACATTCTTCAATCTCCAACCCGCTTTCCACATCTCCGATCCGATTCTGTTACAAGAACTTTCGAACTTTTGCATTTCTTTTACTTGCTTCTTCCGCGCTGTGTGGGTTGGTTTGTTTGTGTATCGGAGGGGGTGATTGCTTCAGATGTTGGGCCCAGGGGTGCAGTTCACGCGCGTCCGTGGGGAGGATCGATTTGGCTGCCCCGGCAAGGCGCGTAGGGCCCACCACAATCAGCGGAACGATCAACTTCGGAGAGCTCAGAGCGATGTTACGGCGACGGCCACATCGCCTTCTTCTGTAAAGGACAAGCCGGCCTTCTTTCGTGAACCGGATAACCGGATGGGCTTCGAAGACTTGCCTAAACCGGTTGCTGCGATGCCGGCTTTTAAACCAGTGGCGGGCTTAATGCCGTCGAGTAATTTAGACCGGTTTTTGGAGTCCATAACTCCGTCTGTTCCCGCTCAGTACCTGTCCAAGGTTTGACCGATTCCGTTTCATCTGCTCATTTCGCCATTACCTATTTTTTGAGTTTTTCTGTTTAGAATCTTAGTTGTGTTAGTTTTTGTTTGGTTGGTAAGAAACCGGGGGATCTTGACCAGTACATTTAAGTTCGTATTTGTATATTAGTCGTTCATGATGTTGGAATTTTCACTTTATTTTGATTGTTTTGCGATTTATAGGAGGAGTTGGAACGGTTAAACCCTGTTTGGGGTTTGAAGAATTTGGAAGAGGAAAAGAATAAATTGTTTGTAAATGATTAAATGATACATCTCCCAGTGTTTTATGGACTTCTACTTCATGGAAACCGAACGTGCATTGTTTCTGTTACCAACAACCGGTGTGTTTAACCATGATGTTCACTGTCCTTGACTTTCCGAAGCAAAATCAATAAATGGAGCATAAATTCTCTAATTGCCTTCACTTTTATGATTCCCTGTCTGAATGAGGACTATCAGGATTGTGCGAAATGGCATGTGTGCGTAATAAACTCTGATTATGATGGTGGGGGTTGGTGTGTAATGGTGCTGTAAAATGCTGCAAACCTAGATTAGTTTCTGAAATTGAGCAATAGAATGGTAAAACACAAGTTTCAAGATTGTTGAGACGTCACAACCTAGTGATATTAGTGAAATCTGATTATCAGGCTTCAAAGTGGTTAACTAAATTCGTTTGATTCTATCAATCTTTATACTTCACTGCATGTCATTATATAATCTTTCTGAATCATTATCTGTAGTGCTTGCTTAGTTTCTATGGTCACCTTGTAGGGCTTTTAGCACATATACTGTTGTGAAAATTTTGCTTTTGGTTCATGTTCAGCTATCATATTTATGATGTAATAAATTTTGACGTCAGACAACGATGCGTAGCTGGAGGACTTGTGACGTGGAATTTCAACCATATTTCACACTTGGAGATTTATGGGAGTCATTTAGGGAGTGGAGTGCTTATGGCGCTGGAGTACCTCTGATTTTGAATGATTGTGATAGTGTTGTTCAGTATTATGTTCCATATCTGTCTGGTATCCAGATATATGGCAAGTCAACGAAGACATGCGCTGTATCAAGGTGACTAATATTCAATGGCGCCATATTTTACTTGTTAATATTTTAAAACACTTTTAACGCAGCATTTTTTCTGAGTCAACGAATATGCTTCACATGTTATTATTTGCATCGTTCAATTTGATTTCCCTTTATTGCTTGGCTTTGAGTGCAATTACTTTTCTGAGCAATGTTACTTCTGACCTCATCATGTTCCAGTTTATTTGGATCTGCATCATTCACTTGCTGCAGTATGCCTTTATGAGCATATTAAGTTTATGTAAATAAGTGGAAACCTGTTTATGGAAGGAAACTTTCTGTTGTAAGAAAAATGTTGAAGTTGGAAACTGCTAGATGGTAGCTTGTTATGATTCCACGGAAAAGTTTCGGCTATTCTCAAACACTTTGTATCATGTAATGCATTAGCAAAAGCTTTGTTAAAGTTCCTGACAAACTATGCAAGGCTTTAAGAAAGGGAGGCAAGCTGGCTTTTTATCATAGTTGCTCATTTTTTAAAAACAATTCGTTCAAGAGTCATTTGCATTTATTTGTTTCTCTAGTGGTGAGACCTGGTATTATCTTTTTATCATAGTTATTCATTTTTTTAAAACAATTCTTTCAAGAAACATTTGCATTGATTTCTTTTAATTGAGACAACAATTGCAGGTTAGTTTTAACTGTTTGGTTGCTCTCTTTCCTTTGGCACCTTAAAGCTGTAGATTTGTTAGTGTGACACTTGTAAACCTGAACTGATAATCTGCTTTATGACAGGCGACGTGGTGAGGACAGTGACAGTGATTATAGGGATTCGAGTAGTGATGGTAGCAGTGATTGTGAACCTGAAAGTGGATTGAAATGCTCTGTGGAACCATGGACTCATCTTCATTTTATAAATGAATGTCCTATAAGAATGGATAGATTGTCTTTGGGGGACCAAGATGTTGCTCCTCTAGAGGATGCTTCTAGTGATGAAAGTGAATCTCTTAATGCACAAGGTTATTTGCTATTTGAGTACCTTGAACGAGATCCCCCTTACAGCCGGGAACCGTTAACTGACAAGGTTTTTATTGTGTTTCTAATGGTAGTCAAGTTCATGAGATACTGTCAACTATTTGAAATATTTTTCATATTTCCTCACCTATTTCTTTGTAAACAGATATCAGATCTTGCTATCCGCTTCCCTGAGCTGAAGACACTTAGAAGTTGTGATTTACTGGCATCTAGCTGGATTTCTGTGGCCTGGTACTTTTCATGGAGTTGCATTCGATTCTGATGTCATGCTACCAATTATTATTCACATATTGTGTTCGCAATTTGTAGGTACCCAATCTACAGAATACCAACTGGGCCAACTTTAAAAGACTTGGATGCTTGCTTTTTAACATATCATTCTCTTCATACCCCATTAGGAGGTACCCTACGTCTGCCCAATTCTGTATTTGTTCCAGTAGGTTCTGTAATTTTGTAGATGATGAATTTTTTCTTCTAATTGTTTTCCCTCTTGATATGATGACCGAATCAACTGATTATGTGACGCCCTTTTTTGATTCTTAACTTTTAGTGCTGATAAGTTTTACCTTTAATTGGCTTAAAATGTTATGAATACAAGACTGGAAGTATGTTGAGGACAAAAGCTCTTAGCCTACTTGTTTGTGATGAGAGCAAAACTTTGAAACAGATTATACTGCAACTTTACGGGACTGAATAAAAAAAACTCAGATTTGTAGGAGAAGATGCATACTTTTATTTTTGTGAGTCATTATAATATTGCTCTTACCGGTCTGCATTACTTTTTGGTCCATAGAGGTGGGTTCTATCGACACTGTTGACCTTGTTGCTTTATGCTTCAATGACTGCGTAGTAATTCCATGGGATTATTTATGGACGTGTAATATTCATGTATCTTGCTTCTTAAACCTGATTTAAGTAATGATGATTAATCCACTTGGTCACTGTATGTTGCTATTGGTTAGAACTATGTCGGTATGGGGCTGCTTTTATTATAGTCATAATGTCGAGTTTCTTGGCAGTTGTACGAGGTGCTCAGGCTCCAGTTGTAACATGTCCCAGTGAGTTGGGTGGGGTGGCAAAGATGTCGTTGCCTGTTTTTGGCCTTGCATCATACAAGTTTAAGTTGTCCTTGTGGACACCAAACGGGGCATTTGAATGCCAATTGGCGAATTGTCTGTTGCAGGCTGCTGATAATTGGTTGAGGCAGCTTCAGGTCAATCATCCAGATTTCCTGTTTTTCTGCCGTCGGTAACGTGAAGTTATAGCTCTTCTCCAACTGTTTATGACGGAAAGTTAAGTTAAACTTGGTGAATGAATATGGGTTGCGAGATTTATAATTCCAAGTGTGCGGCTGAAGATGACTAGTGGGTTATATTTATAGTGTTCGGTACTGTCACCTACACCTACATGGATGAAGGAAAGAACATTTTTGAAAATAAAAAGAACAAGAAAGAAAGGAAAAATATGACAACTGCCTCTGAAGCAAAAGAGTTACTTTAGGCAATAAGGCTCTACAAGAAAATGAAATGACGTAATATAGATTTAGGATAAGCTGCTTAAGTATGGTGCTAAACTAAGTTAACAAAGTGGTCTGGCTTGTAACCAGTGTCAGCAATTTTCATGATCACATGTAATCTTCTATGTTCTGATGGGTGTTAGACCAGGCACTTTTTATCTGTCCTGATGGTCACAAAGGATGCAAGTTGGTTTACTTTTTAAAGAGGATTTTGATAGGAACCTGTAATGCCAGATATTAGTTTACTATAGAGCTTGCTTACTACAGATGTATATCTGAGGACTGACCGATAGAGCTTGATTACTTTTTTCTTGTGAATGAACGGAAGGTTAGGTAAATGTTGTTTCTATTATTTTTCCTTCTGCATTTATTTGTAGTCTTCCCTTTCAGTTTTATGCATTAGCTCAAACTCCGTTTCAGAGTAGAATGAAAACGACTTCTATGCCAACAGTATGAGTTCTCTTCGGAATACGGTCATAATTAAGTGGAGAAACTGTCTAGTCCATTATATCTAGAGCCTGATAATTAAAGTGGGGATTCTCATTGATGTATAAAAACTTCAGACATTTGATGGTGTGACGTAGCTAGTGTAAAGGCTTTATATATATATATATAGATATAGATATATAGATTTGAGGTTAGAAATGCCAGTCAATCAAATGCAGCTGGTCTCCTCCAATAAAATATGAATGAAAATAATAATAATAATGGTATGATCATGACGACGTGACGAAGCTTATTTTTAATTTATACAGGAATCAGATTACCCCCAAAAACATGTGCTTATTAGACGAAAAATGCAGTTGGCAACCGAACTTCAATTTTGAAAGGTGACTGCGTCTATATTCCTTCGTGGATAAGCAGCTTTTTATTATTATGCCTATATTATTAAATATTTTTATTATTGCAATCATACATTTATTATTCATAAGAGGAAAAGTAGTAACTTTTCATTTTCTTGGTTTAAAATTGTGGGGATTAAGTAAGCTGAGCTGAGTCGTCGGATCGAATGTTCTAAAATTGGAATGTTAAATTTCATTCTGTTTATAACTTAAAAGGACTATTTCTGAACAAAGAAATTGTTTTACTGATCAAATTTTTATTTACTAAGCAGGACATGGACCAGCTCATTTGTTCTCAACTTCATTTACTTTTCTCTCCAAGGCCTCTGAACATATCTTTCCCATCACATGATAAAAGGACATGAGATCTGATAGTTGTCCAACAGACATCTTCCCCATTATGGCCCTTCCATTTCTCTCCCTCTCCTCATTCATCATCAGTCTCTCTCTATACCCACCTCCATTTCTCACTGTTGCTCCCATTTGCTTCAGCCTATTCACCTGCTGCAAGCTCAGTGCTGTGTTCGCCTGCAATTATCAATTATACTTTCAACCGGTTATATTTGCTGTAATAACTCGGTAATTGCAGTACCGTTTGCAGTGTACTATTTGAAAAGCCTTTAACCCTACTAACAACATGTCCTTTTCAGGACTCTGGAATAAGTGTCAGTTCTTCATTCAAGAAACAACTAACTAACCTGTAGGAACTCAGCTCCAACTTCTAAGTCAGATTCTTGGCCTGAAATCATCCCACATCCTGAGCTGTACATGTTCTTAGCGATGGAGAAACTTCTAACGATGATCTGTCTCTTTGTCTCCAGCTCCTGGTTAAGTTTTGGGGCTTTCGGCACAGACGACGAACAAATAAGCCTTTTCTTATATGCAATCACTGCCTTCACAAATTCCTGCACAATCATATGACAAGATATTCTGAATTCTAAGTAACTGTGAAACATAAGAATTCCGAAAGATATATAAATCTTTCGGGGTCGATTGTAGCTTTACCTTATATGCAGCTGGACAACCAGGATAGTCAAAATCATCAGTGTCTTGACATCTCATTCTCTCTGGATGAAACTGAAGTCCCATAATGAACTTTCCCTCTTCAGGATTGTAAGTATCAGGATCATAGAAACCTTCAACTAAACCGTCTGGTGCAAAAGCCATTGGCACAAATCTTGGAGCTAATTTCTTCACACCTTGATGATGATAACTATTCACCATGATTTCCATCTTATTTTCTTCCAAAGAATCCTTAAACCAGCGGTGTAAAGGAGTGTTCTCTTCAACCTTAATCACATGACGGTGTTTGTCGTAGTTCTCATAGTTGATATGCTCTACTGTTTGGTCCTTAAAGATTTTTAATGAGAGCTCTCTCCCTATATCTTGATAGAGTGTGCCTCCGCATGCAACGTTAAGAACCTGTGACCCTCTGCAGATTCCCAAGTATGGTATGTTTCTCTCAAGGCAAAGCTTTGCGAGCCTCAGTTCAATTGTGTCTTTCTCTCTGTCAATGGCTGTGTCGCTTGCATGAGTTTTTTTAATCTCTTCAAGCTCTTCAGGTGAAAACCCAGAAAGCTCTGCGTCATAATGGGACGGATCGATGTCTTCACCTTCACAAAGAAGGACGCCATGGATTGGCTCGAAGCTTTCCAACAACATGTGGAGTCCACTTACCCTGGGGACTATAACTGGTACTGCTCCATAGCTCACTATAAGATCTAAATGATACTCTCCTGTTCATCAAATTAGACAACATCAATCCTTTGAGCCAATCTCTAGTCTTCAATCTTCTTTTGCATTATTTAGTGCAGATACTTATAGCATAATGACACGATCTGTTAGACGTGATAGAGCGGGAAGAGCACATTAAGTCATTCATGGTTAACATTTGTATGCGATTGATGGAAAGGTTAAAAGTAAACATGCATAGGATAAAGATAATAATTAACGGATCATTTATTTAACAAATCTGTGCCCTTCTTCAAATGCCGAAAGCATACGTGATCACAAAGAACTGTTAAAAGAATAGAAAGGTAGACAAGTTGCAAAAACATACCCACAAAATCTACGAACTTGTTCTTGCGAACCGTTCGCCGGGAGACAATGAGAACCCTTGGAAGAATGATTGAGAGATCTGAATCAGCCATGTCGATTGGAAAGGGTGTGTATACGGAATTAATGGTTTTCTAGCCGGGACTGAAAGATAACAACAAGACTCAGAATTCTCAGTTAATGCTACCTTAATCTGTGTTTGACATGCACAGGAGTTATGAGACAGATATTCTTCCTAAGGATACGAGGAAAAAGGGAACTTAAAAAGGAGAAGGAGAAGGCACAATGCACAGGACAAATGTTGTTAGTTTTGGCAATTCCTTCATTAATTTCTGATTTATTTGAAGTTAGCGAAGTCAAAGTTTGATAGGGTGCTGACGTGGAGAGTCTCGTATCAAGATAAAGGCCAACGTGAGTTGGGAGAAGTAGTTGTACTCGATAGCCGTGGATGTCGTAGTGAATAACAATAAAATAAAGAAACGTTTAATTGAACAAAAGGTGTCCAAACTGCGAATTTTCCCTCATCTTTTTCATTTAATTTATGTTTTAAGAATTATTACAAACATTTCAATTGTTTGCAAAAATTGAAATGTAGTTGATAAAAACATATTTATGAATATATCAATTATCATTTACTTTGAATTTTGTATTATAATCTAAATAGCACATGTGGTAATAGACAAACTCTATCATATATGGCAAAATTACACAGTACGTTTCTCTGCTGATAAATGAAGGAAGGGATTAGCGGCAGCAGTCAATACTCCTCACCTAGCAAAACTGAAATTTAAAATGCTAGTTCAAGCAATGAGTCAGAAGCAAATTGAACATGGAAAGTCAAACATAGCTTCAAAGTGAGTTGCCAAATTTTGAACCGGAAGCTTTGTGTTGCATGATATATCTTGCTTAGTATTTCAAGCGTGGTGGAATACAGATAGGCTTTGGCATGTGTCCACATTATGGCTCGTGTACATCTTCTGGTCAATGATCAATGGATGAAGATGAACTCAAACTCATCCATCAAAGTTTTGTTTAAGTATTTGATGAAGGCGTTGGATTATTTTTATGCATCCAAGATAAGGTTTGATAGTACACTAAAATCATAAAAACAAAACTTGTCATGAGAAGATTATACCAAGCATATTTTGTATATACAGTACAAATTGAGTCTGCACATTCTCTTACTAGATAACGCCTTGATCACTAGCATATTTTTTATTTAATTTACACATCCTAAAATAATATAGAAAGCATAGCTGAAAGTCAAATAAAAAGTTTATCATTTTAAGATGAGATGTAATATAAAACTCTTCACTTCTATCTCATTTCATTCTATTCTATTATAAACTTTCATCTTAAGCGATAAAATAATATTATAATTTATTTCATTTCATTAATACATTTTCAATTAAACATAATCTTTTTATTAAAAATAAAATATAATATAATGTAAAACTCTATTCTCCTATCATATTACATTTTATTACATTATAAATCTTTTTCTCAAACAATAAAATAATATTACATTAATAACGACAGCATGATAAGATACATACATGCTGCTATTCTCAATAATTTGGTTTTAAACTGTAAGCTCCCGCTTTTTGCTTTTGCGACTTCTCAATAATTTGGTTTCAAACTGTAAGCTCCCGCTTTCTGCTTTTGCGACTTCACGTTTGCGTTTATATTAAAATATACGCTTTATATAATATAACTGTGTAATATAATAATAATAATAATAATAATAATAATAATGTAATAGTTCTATTCAAGTTTATAGCAACACCTGAATCTTTTCAAAGTAAGTCACACACATTGACTCCACCAATTTTTTTAAATTAATATAATTTTTTAAATTAAATTCGAACTTAAATTCATTTCTACTAAAGTCTAATTTTTATGTATTTACTTAAAAAAAGTAGATCTAAAGTTAGTTTAAGCCTAAACTTAATTTATAGACCGGCCCATTGACGATTGCCAACGGAGCTCTAACAAGGCCTCACCAGAATCTAACTGCGGTGTAGCTGAGCGTTTAGTGGACTAGTTTGTCAATGGTAGTCAGTTGATAGGTCCCAACTCCCAAACTACTCCAGTGACTGCCGCCGTTCATTCACTATTCAAGGTCAATTATTCACCTATTGCTTAGATGCTTTTCCATAAGTAAGGAAAAAAACGAAAAGCAAAAGTAGGCTCATCAAAAGCAGAGAGAGACATTACCTAATTACTTGCTCAGACAAATTAAGGAACACAGTAACTGTTGAAAAGACACTCTCCTGTCCGCACTCTTCGCTCAAAATCTCCGTTATCAGACAATGGCCGTCTCCGTCTCCATTTTAGCCATCATCATTTCTCTTCATCTCATCGCCTTCGTTCTTGCCATCGGCGCCGAGCGCCGCCGCAGCTCTGTAATTCCTTCTCTCTCTCTCTCTCTCTGGGTATTTTTATTGTGTTTATAGATTTCTTCTTTTTTTTTTAAACAATATGTTGGGGTTTACTTTGTTTAGGCTAAGGTGATGCCTGATAAGTACGACGAGAGTACTTACTGCGTTTACGGGACTGATGCATCGACGTTTTACGGACTATCGGCTTTTGGGTTGTTGCTGATTAGTCAAGTGGTGGTGATGTGCGTCACCAAATGTCTGTGCTTTGGTAAAGGGCTGTTGAGTGGGAGCTCTTCTACTGCTTGTGCCATCTTCTTGTTTGTTGTTTCGTGGTAAATATCTCATCTTTCTCAGCCAGGTGTTTCACTTCTTGTTGATCATATTTACGTCTACTTGTCTATATTATCAATTAGATAGTGTGGCTAATTAGCTAGAAGTTGCTCAATTAACTGCTTACTGAGACTGTCTTAACGGTGTAGATTGGCACACCCTCTGGCTGATCTGGCATGTGTCTTAAGAAGATTTTCATGTTATATACTTGTGTATAGTTCATTATCTACATTACCACTGGAGCTTCAAAACTTATACATTTCTAACTGATTATCTTGAATGCAAAAAAGACACTGTGATTATTCCTTCTATTGTACCTGTTCTGAACGAGCTTTATTGATTCCAATTAACAAGAATATAGCTCTTGGAAATATTAACCAACTGACCTATCTACACGTAGCTTTGCTGTTGTTCAACAACAATTTTTGCAGGATGAATGGGTTATTATCTTCTAGAATTATTAGCTCGACATTAGTATGTCTGACCATAAGTTTGAATAATGACACATTCAGGATAAGTTTCTTGGGGGCTGAGGCATGCTTAATAGCTGGGTCTGCAAGAAATGCGTATCACACTAAGTACCGAGGATACTTTGGTGTTGGTCATTTATCATGTGCCACCCTCCGGAAAGGTGTGTTTGCTGCAGGAGCTGCTCTAACATTGTTGTCAGTGTTGATGTCCATCCTCTACTATTGGGCTCACTCGAAAGCTGATACTGGTGGATGGGAGAAGCACCGCAATGAAGGTGTTGGCTTGACTGCTTCAAGTTATCCTCAGGATCGCCAACAACAACCACATGCCAATGATTTCCAGAAAGTTTAATTATGGTTTGATGGGGTTAATATCCAACCATAATCAACTGAAAGATGGTATGTGGAAACCAAATAGTTTCTGCAAGATAATTTAGACCTCTCCCTCCATGGTTGTTCTTTGATCTCATATTGGCTGATTTCACCCTTTAGGTCCATCGTTCTGTCAAATATACAAAGAACTGCTTGTTTCTACCTATCACCTACTATAGCCATCGAGTAGCTTCATGTCAATTGGCTGTGTCAATGGTTGTTCTGGATTCTTGTCTATACTAGAAGAGTAGCAAAAGCTGTTAGTTTTACTTTATAAAATCAGACATGGTATTCTGTTCCCTCAGGGGATTTAGATTGTATGGAACTTCAATCTCTTGTTTATTCCATTTTTATTTGCATGCAATTCTTCTCATCCCCTTGACACGTGATATAGGGATCGGGTGGCAAAATTTGGGAAACAAATCTTTAACAATTAGCTTTGTTGTGATATCAACTCTCGTAATGTTTAGGGTCTGAAGGAGAAAAAAGGGAGTTTTGAACTGCAGACACTGGAAGCTCAACCAATTTCTTTCTCATCTTTTAGAGGCAAGGTGCATACTAATAGTTGAATTTGCCTCATCTGTTCTGTCGGTTGTATGCCCTCTCGTAACCCAAAAAGAAAAGGACCGAAGATTTATTTTTTCATTTTTTAAAGGCTAATACTTGGACCCTTTTTAGGAGTCATTGCTAAACACCGACTTTGGCTTCTCACGAATTTGTTCTTCAAAATTTATATTAAGAAAATGTTAAAATCACGAGTTCAAATTAACTTCCAACGGTTGGTGAAGTTGAAATTTTTATCCATCGTTTCATTAGTATTCTAAGTTAGATTTTAATTCACAAATAGGAATGAATGAATATAAACATCTCAACATAATAAACCACTCGTTAAACAGTATTATGGGCCCTCTTTCTCAATTGATTCAAATAAGAAAAAATGTTTTGTCTGAATAACATCCGTTATTAGTTTGATCCGATCGCGAGAACATAAGCGCATCTTCTCTTTCTCAAACCAGAACTCTAATTGAGAGCGGAGTCTTCCAAAACTTAATAGCTCAGGTAGCAAATGCTACAAATATTTTATTTCCTTTATTTTTCTGTAAACCAACTTCCTTTTTTGTTCTCACACACACAAGGCTGCATTTCAATGGGTCACTCGTGTTTAACGGATGTCAGGGGTAATGTTCAGTACTCGATCATAAAATTATAATAGGAATTTCTTTTTCTAATCAGCTAAAAACGAGTTCACTGCCACAACACACAAATGAGAACAAGCTGCAGGCACCAACCACAGGGAGGATCAACAACAATTAAAGTGGGCATTTTTTATTCCCACCTCACTACAGTTGTAGTGTACGGCTGCAAGAACGACCTATACTAAATAACACTCTCATTCCCTCAACATAACAAACCACATTACCCAACGAGACATTATAGCCACACTAGAACTATGACAGCTTAAGAATGGCTTAGCAGTTGGGGAATGGGGACCCGCATGTGTTTGCTACCTTCTTTGCGTTGGGAGAGTTGACCAATTTTTGGAGATTCGGGTTCTTCAGATAATTGCACAAGCAAGGCCTCTGCTGCTTTAACTTGGTGCAACAAGCAGCTGTTGGTCGGTTGGAAGATGTCATTGCATTTGCACACGGGCTTAGCTCCATTGGATTGCAGGTCACTGCAACAGATTCTTGGGTCTTACCTAATAACAGAACCATCACAACACAAAATGCAACGTATGGAATCTTCATTTCTATACCAAACTAAAATGGAGGAAGAAAGAGAGTGAGACTGAGAGAGGGATAAAAAGAGAGTGAGGTGTTTAGATGAGTGCATTAGCTGTAGATCTCCTCGTCATTTATAGGGAAATAAATGTTAGGACAATTTTGTCCTTCTCTATAATATTGGACAATTATTAATTGTATTTTCAGTTTTTTAATAACTTATTAATTTGATTCAAATAAAGGTAATAAAGTGACCTAATAAATGATCTAAATTGGTGGGTTGAAGTCCGGGAGAAAATGGATCCCAATTAATGTGGACTGGATTCATATTGAGCTTGTGATAAGAAAGCCTGATATGGAAGTTATACATAAAGGTTAAGGTCCCCTTCAGTTGCTTATGTAATTCGTAAGCATACCTATCCTCTGACCTGTTAAAAGCGCTTACGACTTAAGAAAACCGAAGAAAGGTGTTAACCGAGTGTCAGTGATCGATTTTCGCAAAGGTCCCGGGGAGATTGAAGTTTGTTTTGGCCTCGAAAACTGCTTCGGAATATCCAATGGAACCAAAATTAGGTATTCTACATTTCCTTCGTTTTTAACTCTTTCGTGATCGATTCGGGACACGTAATAAGGTCTATCTTACGTGTTATATGTGGTATCAGAGCGATTAAGTGATCGGGTTGCTGAAAACGAAGGTTTTTTAGTTTTCATTCATTATAGTTTTCAATAGTTTTTGATTCGTTTTTCGTTTTTCGTTCTTTTTGCGTATATAGTTACGTAAAAGTGATATACATAAAGCTAACTATGAAAAATGGGTCAAAAAGAGCGAAAAAGGTCATCCTGGGTCACCAAAAATCACCCTCCCCATTGAGTGGAGTGGCGGTACAGATGGCGTGTGTGTTGCACGCGCCAATCGCGTGTTGCCAAGTGGCACCACACATTGAGGGACACGTGTGGCGCACGCTCCCCCGAGTGCGGAATGGCTGGCTCGTGCTTCGCACGCCCTTGGATTTGACCAGACATGTGGACGGCAAGGATTAGGACACGTGGGGCCACGTGCTGTGCACGCACTAGACACATCTGGCGCTCGTCTGTACTCGCGAGTGCAACACACACACGCCCCTTATTACACGCGCAGGTTGACTCCTATGCACTAACGTCAGCTCTACAATACTATTGACATCAACACTAGAAAAAAAAAGAAAATTTTCAGAATTCCCGTAAAGGTGCCCCAGGTCCTTTTGGGTTAGTTTTCAGGTTCGAGGAATTTTTTAAAGTGATTTTTTCAATTTTTCTGGATTTATTACATTGGTAATTGGATTCCGGAAAAGTTTTAAAGCTTTTTAAAGCTAATTTTGAGTGTGTTTTCGTACTCCGCACTGCACATAAGGGAGACACTTAAAGTTTCATGTCTCGTGCGGTAGGTTCAATATTCGGGAAAAGTATGATAGACACTCTCATTGAGTTTTTTTATTTATAAAAGTCTCAAATAATGTTTAAAGAAGATGTTTTCAGAATCAGTATGTGATTATTTAATTGTAAATCTAGTTTTTACAGTTATAATCGATTTTCACATACATTATGCTAATATAGAATGTGAGGATGATGTAAAGATGTGTCCCTTGTATTTGTGGTCTTTTTGAGTATTGGTAAGATTGTAGTCATCACAGTGACCTTTCAAGTGAGTATTTAGATTGTACCGCGTGAATGTTGGGGGATGTCTCTGGTCTCATGTTTGGTTATTCTGCCCACAGGTGTTGACCTTATATGAGATTTTGAGATATACATAAAGGCATTAGATGGAGGAAAGTCATTGCTTAAGTGACCTATTCACCCACAGGTGGTAGTGTCATAAGAGTTGATGGTTTGTAATCTGATTGCTTTTATGTGGAAGTCTAATTGTATATATTATGTATTTAACCCGCAGGTGTTTCATAATATGTGCGATCGGATTCTCTGTATACATAATGTTATCGTTGTTGTCCTGCATTTAAACTATTTTTTACATTGTCTTTTCTATCTTGCAGTCACATTTTCTGTAAACAACAATGTTGTCACAATTGAGACCTTAAATGATTTCAATTTCAAGAAGTTGAAGAAGGATGTGGAGTTTGCACTAGAGATGACTAATGTCAATATGGCGATGCACATTGAGAGACCTTCTCCACTTATGGATATCAGCTCAGAAGCTGATAAAGCAGCTATGGCAATTTGGGAGCAGTCAAATAAGATGTGCTATTTGACCATCAAAAGGTCGATCCCAGTTCATCTGTTGAGTGGATTACCGGATATGACCATAGCGAAGGAGTTTATGGATAACATTTATCAGAGATACAAAGTGTCTTCTCATGATGAGTAGAGGACCTTGATTAAGGAATTATTCTCCATGAGGTATACGGGAGAAGGAGGTGTTTGAGAGTACATTATCAGGATGGTACTCCTTCAGACTAGGCTGAAGGCGCTTGATGTACCAATTTCTTATAATCTTATAGTGCATCGGGCACAAAATACTCTCCCTCGAGAGTTTGAGATGTTGGCTACCTCCTATATCTCTTAGGATGAGATTTAGGACATCAATGCCTTGATTTCCCGGTCTGCTGCAGTGGAGGAGAAGATTAAGAGTTCTCCTCATACGGCTATGTTTGTAGTTGCCAAAGGCAAGGGAAAGGCTAAGCCCCAACAACTTAAAGGTAAGGGTAAGAAACCCAACCCCTCTCCAAAGATTCAGACTGGACAGTCCAGCATTACTAAGGGGCCGCATGACCTAAACGATATGAGGTGCTTCTTCTGTAAGAAGAAGGGGTATAGGAAGGCTGATTGTGAGAAGTATAAGCTGTGGAAGGTTAAGTAGGAACTGTCAGGTAACTCCTTGGCCTATATGATTCATGAATCTAATGTAGATATAGTCTCATCAAGTTTTTGGTGGTTAGATAGTGGAACTTCTAACCATGTTACTTCCACAATGGAGGGGTTTAGATATAAATGAAGGCTGACTAAAGGAGAGGAGAAGTTGATGGTTGGCAACAATGAAGAGGTGGAAGTTTTGTATGTAGGAGATGTAGGATTGAACCTCGATACAGGGATTGTATTAGTTTTACAAAACATATTTTATATACAGTCTTTTAGACATAATTTGAAATCTGTATCAGTTTTGGATAAAGAAGGTTGTCGTTTTGTATTTGATACTTCAGCTGTAAATATTTCTATCAATACAAGACATATCAGAACTGCCTTCTTTCCTACAAATTGTATATAATGTGTCTTACTTCTAATGAAATGTACGTCTCTTCTTATGTTGCTGAACCTGTTACTTGAAAGAGAGCCTTCGTAAAGGAAACATCATACATGTTGTGGCATAAACATCTTGGCCACATTTCTAGAGAGATGATTGAGAGATTGATAAAGGATAGAATTCCCCCAACTCTAGACTTCAGTGCTCTGGAAATATGTATCGATTGTTGTAGGGTAAGTTCACCAAGATAAAGAAAAATGGGTCAACTTGTACTTCTGGTTTATTGGATCTCATACATACAGACATTAGTGGTCCTTATACAGTCACGTTATGCAATACTAGATATTTTCTGTTGTTTATAGATGATTATTCCTGCTATGACTATGTGTTCTTGCTTAAGGAAAAGTCTAAAGTTCTTAATAAGTTTAAGATCTTTAAGACTAAGGTTGAGAACCAATAGGGAAAATTAATAAAGATAGTTGGATCTGACAGGGAAGGGGAATACTATGGCAGACATAGGGTTGCAGGACAAGAAAAGGGTACGTTTGCTAGGTATTTGGAATCGGTTAGAATAGTGGTTCAGTTCACTATGCCAGGTAGTCATGAGCAAAATGGTGTGGCCAAAAGACGCAATCGCACCCTAAAGGACATAATGAGGTTAATGCAGAGCATGATTAGATTACTCGAATGCTTTTGGGGCGAAGCTATCAAGACGACATAGTATATCTTGAATAGAGTCCCAAGTAAGTCAATACCGAAAATGCCTTTAGAAGTTTGGGTTGGAAGGAAGCCAAGCCTTGCGCACATTGGTGTATAGAGTTGCCCTACTGAGGTAAGGTTATATAATCCTTATGAGAGCAAATTGCCATCTCGTTCCACTCTTTGCTATTTGGTAGGTTATCCTGACCACTCTAAGGCTACATATTTTAATGTAGAGAAGGAGGATAGTGGAATCGCAGAAGGCTAAATTTCTGGAATACAATGTCCATAATGAGGAAGGATCTTCATATCCTTCAGGAGTTAGCAGGATAGATATTGAGATTATTTCGTATCCGCTTCTCATACAATCAAGTCCAATGGATGTAGGTCCAAGTACCATGCCTATGCAGGAACAGGAACCTATAGTTGTTCAGGAAGAGGTTTCTAAGGTACAAGAACCTATGTAGTTGCGTAGATCAACCAGAGAGAGGTGACCTGCTATCTCACTAGATTACATAGTCTATTTGGGTGAGCAAGACTATAAAATAGGACATGTTGTAAATCCAGTTACTTTTACAGAAGCCATTTCTGGACCCCATGCAGATATGTGGTGGGAAGAAATGAAGGATAAGATGCAGTCTATGAGGTATAATAAGATGTGAGAGCTTGTTGATTTACTTCAACATTGCAAGTCTGTCAGTTGCAAGTGGCTTTTTAAAACCAAGAAGGACACATAGGGTCAAGTTGAACGATTTAAGGAGCATTTGGTTGCCAAGGGATTCATTTAGAGAGAAGGAGTTAACTTCAATGTTACCTTCTCTCCTGTATTCTCGAAGGATGTATTTAGAGTGATGATGGCAATAGTAGCTCATTATGATATGAAGCTACATCAAATAGATGTTAATAATGCTTTCCTAAATGGTAACCTTTATGAGGAGGTCTACGTGGAGCAACCTGAAGGATTTCAGGATCAAGATACAACTGACAAAGTTTATAAGTTGACTAAATCAACATATGGTTTGAAACAAGCTTCTAGACAATGGTACCTAAAGTTTGATGAGGTTTTGACCTCATTTGGCTTTGTGGAAAACAAAGTTGAAAGATGCTTATACTATAAGATTAGGGGAAGCAAAGTTATCTTTCTATTATTGTATGTGGATGATATCTTGCTTGCGTCAAATGATTTCACTATGTTGTATGAGGTAAAGCAAAATTTAGCCATATACTTTTACATGAAGGATTTAGGTGAAGCATCTTTTGTTCTCGGTATGCAGATTCACCGAAATAGATTTCAACACTCATTGAGCTTCTCACAAAGAACATACATTGAGCGAGTGCTACAGAGGTTTACTATAACTAACTATAATCCTATTGTAGCACTTATCTCTCATGGTGAGAGATTATCTTTGGCATAATGTCCAAAGAACGAAGTTGAGAGAGAGGCTATAAGAAATGTCCTATACTCTAGTGTAGTTGGTAGTTTGATGTATGCCCAGGTGTGTACTAGATCAAACATTGCATTTGTTATCAGACTGCTAGGTCGATATTTGACCAACCCAGATATGGACCATTGGAATGTAGTTAAGCCAGTGTTGAGATACCTAAAGGGTATCAAGGATTATACGTTGACATATAGGAAAGTCAACAATTTAAACCTCATAGGGTATACAGACTCTGATTTCGCTATGTGTCCGGATGATCGAAAATTCACATCAGGGTATATTTTTATGTTGGCAGATGGTGCAGTATCGTGGAAGAGTGTCAAGCAGACATTGGTAACTTCCTCGACCATGCATGCAGAGTTTGTTGCATGTTATGGAGCTACTACATAGGCGGTTTGGCTTAAAAACTTGATTTCTGAGTTGTTTGTAGTAGATTCGATAGCTAGACCTATTCGATTATATTGTGAAAATCTTGCTACAGTGTTGCTCATTAACAACAACAAGAATATCACATGGTCTAAGTATTTGGAGGTAAAATACTTGACCATAAACGAGTTGATTCAGAAAGGTGACTTGAAGTGGAGCACCTCAGGACTGAGGAGATGTTAGCTGATCCATTGACTAAAGGACTTCATCCATTAATGTTTGACAAACATGTAGTATGAGCTTGTTAAAGTCCTTAGACAACAGTAGTTATGGATCATTTTATTTGCTCCTTAAAAATTTGTACATTTTGATGTATTATGACATTATGATTATTTATTAATATAGATGGTCTTCTTTTTATCCTCAGTAATAATTGTTCTTGTGTATAGTCAGAATACAAATGAAAACCTTAAATTTTGTGTTGATCTTAAGCATTTTAAAGGTCATTGGGCATATATAAAAATTGACCTTGAGCTTATGTAATTTTGACACATACTGTTTAGTATGGATATTCATAAATTTAACATGACATAGGGGATATAAGTTTTTAATCCCATAAAAGTTCTCTAATGCAGTTTAACATTCAGTTGGAGAACATAAAGGTTTTCTCTAATGTTGTTTGGTATTCGGCGAGAGAAAACAAGTTTTTTCTAATGCTGTTTAGCATTCGGTGAAAGAAAACATGATTTCTCTACTGCAGTTTAGCATAAAGTTGGAGAAATTGAGACCTACAAATAAAGATGATACATTTTAGATCATATAGGTATCATCCTAGTTTACCACACTCTATTTTCCCATTCATGTTAGTGAGGTATTAGATATTTGAAATTATATTGAACCTATGTCATACATGATACATGTGTTTGATATTTTTCGGTATCGAAAACTTTACAGGACGAAATGTTGGACTTTTATTACCTTTGGATCGAATGTTTTAATTTTAAAATTTGGTACCAATACAGCAACGTGATTTAACCAATTTTTAAACTTGAGTCATAACTGTAACTAATGCTTGTCCAAGAGGGAGAATGTTGGACAATTTTATCCTTCTCCATAACAGTGGTCATCTATTAATTGTATTTTTGATTTTTTTAAATAATTTATCAGTTAAGTTACGTAATTTGATCTAAACAAAGGTAATAAAGTGACCTAATAAATAATCTAAATTAATGGGTCGAAGTTTGGGAAAAAAATGAATCCTAATTAGTGTGGACCGGACCCATATCGAGCTTATGATGGGGAAGTCCGATATGGAAGTTATATATAAAGGTTAAAGTCTTATTCAGTTGCTTATGTAATTTATAAGCATACGGATCCTCTGACCCGTTAGAGTGCTTACGTCTTAAGAAAATTGAAGAAAGACGTTAACCAAGTATCGGTGATCGACTTTCGCAAAGGTCTGGAGGAGATTGGAGCTCGTTTTGATCTCGAAACTGTTTCAGAACATTAAATGGAACCAAAATCAGGTATTCCGCATTTCCTTTATTTTTAATCCTTTCATAAATGATCCGGGACACGTAATAAGGTCCATCCTATGTGTTATAATAAAATGACAGGAAAAGGCCAATAGATTGAGATTGTGTAATTTCAGGGCTTTTAAGGCTATTTTCAGTTTATAGAAGCTGTTTTTATTCAAGTTTTATCATCAAATAAGGTCAAATTTTCTCCATAGATTGTTCCTGGATCATGGATTCTAACAATTTAGCATTCGAGATTCAATTCTTCAAATCCTCGATCTAAAAGAGGGAATGAAGAAAAAAAACGACTTATCTTAGACATAGTACATGGTAATGTTATGATAACATGTTCTTGTAGAGAAATAAGCTAGGGTTTATATTTCAATTCACTTTTTTCCAAAACTTATCTCATCCATAAAGAGAATGGAAAGTTTTGTAATTTTCATGATTTAATTTAAAGTGTTGATCACTAAACTCCTCTCTTAATCTCGATAAAAGCACTACTATTAGGTTTATTTACTAGCTGACTGGATGACATTTAATTGATTACCCTGAGTTACAGGAAGTCATTCGTCCATATCGTTTTATCTATTAGTAAAATTATTATTATTATTATTACAGGAAGTCATCCGTCCATATCGTTTTATCTATTAGTAAAATTATTATTATTATTATTAGAGTTAATATTCTGATCATAACAGTGCTCATGATTCATCAATAAAATTATACAAATCTCCCGCTGCTTTACATGATTAATGGTTTGAATTGACAAGGGCTGAATGAATGTTTGCAGTCCACTAAAAATGGCTTTCGGTGGTGTGATGTGATATGATGGCGACTCAGCATGCGGTTTCTGCACTACATTTGCCCGGGATTAGAGATGCAATCCAATTCCAATCTCGTATCAAGGGATTTGAAAAATACTTCCTCAAGATACGGCATGAGATGGATGGGTCCAACTAGCATGCTTTGAATGATTAGTTATCTTCTTTAAATAAATAATTACACATGCATCCTTTCAGTCTTCCCTGTTCCCTTATCTTTGATTCCCCCCCTCAGCCACTGTTACAAAACCAGCCTCGTACTTGTAGCCTGCGTTCATGATTGGGTCAAAGATTTACTCAACTTTTACTCCGATCCGATAGGTCTTTTTCTGTTTGGAATATGCTTCGTGCCGTAAAATAGGACAAGTACTGCACGTCCTTTGTCGCCGCAGAATAAGCTAATTACAACATTATTACTTAATATTAAGATAAAATCATTGTACGGAATTTGCTAATTTTGTAGGCCATGCATCATTAATTAATGGAGTTGTTTTCAAATATGATAATGTGGTGAAAGAGTTCTTCTCATAAAGGATATGAATTGGCAATAACATGGGTATATGATAGCATTGGAATCTTATTTTTATTTGATATTTATTAATCATCACTTTTAAAATTAAAGTTAAAAAATTAAAAACTTGATCCAATATAAAAATGATATAGTAGCATGAATATACTTTAATTAAATATACTAAAATTTAATGAAAACATAAATCATGAGATGAATTTTTATAGGACTTACGATAAGAAGGTCCAACAATGTTATTATAATTAGTTATTAGATCTCCTAACACTTAATTAAAAGTTTCATGAATATAATAGATAGTTGATTTCAAGCAACTTTTGTAAAGAATTATTAAGAATTTCAGCAGTTTGCTCAAACGTGGTAACTTATTAAAAAAATAGATATAAGTATATATTTTCTTCATATTATCTCCATTTATACAAATTTATGGTTAATCTGAAACTAATTATCAAAGTTTTTGTTATTAATAACATGTATTAGAGCAATTTCGTAATTTTATGAATTCACTCAGAAGTTTTCTAATTGCTTTATAAGAAAATTGGGAATTTAATAAATATTAGCTTAAACACATATTATATTTGTTGTGTGAAATGGTTTCTATTTGAGAATTAAAGAAAAAATAGACAAAACTATATGCTTTCAGTGATTTTCCGATGAAAAATCACCAGAATATGGCAAAATCCTTTGAAAATCATCTATTTTGACAAATATTGTGTTATGGACAATGCAGGTATTGTTATGGACAACGCAGTACAATGAGAATCATCCCAGCTGAGAAGAAGCTCCAGGCCAAAAATAGCTTCTAGAAGGCTACACGGTTTCGTTTTGGGCAACACATCAGCAAGTGACAGGTCATAGGAATAACAGTTTGTAATGATGAGAATGGCACATTATATGCGAAGGATAGTACCTAGGAGTTGGTTATGCGAAATCTGTTATGTTCATGTTGTTCTCTCTCACCTCTGATTCTCCCATTTTCTCACCTGTCGCTCTCTGTTTTTGCTTTCCACGAAAAACTTGTAATTCTCAGTGAATCAATACAAGTCCCTTCTTCTTAATTTGTGTGTTGCATTATTGTCATATTCATCCAATTCCTTACATTGGTGCTTTCATTGACCTCTGTTTAGATGGCAGAGCATCAAACCAGACTCAAGGTATTGGATGATACTGTGAAAGCCATTGTTGAGTCTCAATCATCGATGCGTAAAGATATCGATACTATTGCTGCCTCCTTTGATGATCAGAAACGACTCCTTCAGGATGTTTTGGCCTGCTTTGCTTCTCTTTCACATCAGAAACCACCTCTGTTTTTTGGGGAGGAGACGCCTGAATCTTCGACTTTGACTGCTTCGGGTTCGACTTCCTTAGGTCACCACAAACCCGCTCCCATTCAGATGGCACGTTTTTCTGGTCTTAATCCCAACCGATGGGTGATGCAGGCCGAACGATACTTCGATTTTATTAGATTCATACTGATGAGAGGGTCACGATTTCTTCTTTTTATTTTTAGGATGCCGCCGCAGATTGGTATGATTGGATGCATCGGAACCGCCAACTTTCGAATTGGTCGGCTTTCACCACTGCTGTTTTGCAACGTTTTCGACCCCCACAATTGGAGGAACCAGAAGGTTTGTTAGCCAAGCTCCAGCAACTCACCACTGTCAGTGACTACCGGTCTCGGTTTGAGGCCATAACCAATCGAACAGTGTATTTGCTGGGTCTCTTTTTGGTCCATTGCTTTATTTCTGGGTTAAGATCTGACATCAAAACATGCTGTTCTGGTTCACAAGCCTACCACTCTCCATGAGGCCATGCATTTAGCCCAGCTTCATGAGCAACGTATTTTGCTGGAAAAGAGAATGGGCCGCCCCAGTCTGGGCACACTAAACCCTTACTCCCTAACCCAAAACCCACTACACCTTCTTTCACCCTTCTTCTCTAAATCTCCACCCGACAGCAACCTTACCTGGTGGCTCAAAGGTTCCTTTCCGTCACATCTTGCCAGCTGAAGCAGCCCAACGCCGTGCCCAGGGTCTATTGCGATGAGAAATTTTCTTGAGATCATAAGTGCAAGGCCAAGTCCCAACTTCTGCTCTTGGAGGATGACTCTGACCCACCTGATCTGACTGAACCCGATTTGCCCCCGCAATCACTTGCTCCAGATCTGCCACCACTTGACTCGGAACCTTCTCTTCAACCTCAATCTGCAATTTCTTACAAAGCCTTAGCAGGAGGGTGTCCAGTTTCTATCTTACGTTTTCAGGGACAGGTATATGACAAATCTGTCCAAGTCTTACTTGATGGTGGCAGCACCCACAACTTCGTGCAAACTCGTATGGCCAAGTTTTTTAATCTAACTGTTACTGCCATTTCCCCTTTCTCTGTCTTGGTTGGCAGCGAAGAATGTTTATTATGTACGGGCATGGTTTCTCAGGTTCCACTGGTTATTCAAGGCAAGGAAATTACCATCGACTTCTTTGTACTACCCATTCAGGGTTGGGATATGGTATTGGGTGTAGACTGGTTATCTACTTTGGGTCCGGTTGTGACCGATTACTGCGCATCAGTTTTTGAGTTTGATTATGCTGGGTGGCGCATTTAGTGGAAAGGGGATACCTCACACCCCGCTCACCAAATTCAATTTAATGGTCTTCGACATTTGCATTGCATCGATGCCATCGCCGAATGTTTCCGCTTAGACTTGGTTCTCAATTTTCCTGTTGATGATACTCCTTGTGCTGAGATTGCCGCAATTTTGACTTGTTTTGCAGATGTTTTCACTAAACCTCGAGGGTTGCCTCCTCCTCGTGCCTGTGATCATTCCATTCATCTACTGCCCCATAGCAATCCAATTAACGTCAAACCTTATCGGTATCCCCATTTTCAAAAACATGCTATGGAGCAATTGTTTTCTGAAATGCTGCAGGATGGAATCATTCAACCCAGCACCAGTCCTTTCTCTTCGTCGGTTTTGTTGGTTCGCAAAAAAGATGGCACTTGGCGTTTTTGTATCGACTATCGTGCACTAAACGCCATTACTGTCAAAGATCGGTCCCCCATTCCTTCCATCGTTGAATTATTTGATGAGCTATTTGGAGCGCGATACTTCACGAAACTGGACTTATGGGTAGGCTATCACCAAGTTCAGCTTCGCTTCGGGGATGAGACCAAAACTACGTTTCATACTCATGATGGGCACTACGAATTTCTCGTAATGCCATTTGGCTTAACCAACGCCCCTTCCATGTTTCAACGTTTGATGAATGACGTGTTTCGCCCTTACCTACGTAAGTTTGTTCTCATTTTTTTGATGACATTCTTATTTATAGTCCCACTTGGGAATCACATCTGGATCATCTTTACTTGGTTTTATCTGCCTTACGAACCCATCATCTGGTTGCGAAGAAGTCCAAGTGTGTTTTTGGCCGCGAATCAGTTGGTTACCTCGGCCATGTCATTTCCCAGCACGGGGTTTTGGTGGACTCCGACAAAATTGTTGCCATTCAGAATTGGCCAGTGCCTCGCTCCGTTAAGGACATTAGGGGGGTGTTTTAGGACTGTCAGGGTACTATCGCCGATTTATTCGTCATTTTGCCACCATTGCTGGCCCTTTAACTGACTTATTGCGCAAAGACAATTTTCATTGGAATGCTTCTTCTGCTGCTGCTTTTGTCCACTTGAAACAAGCCTTGAGCACTGCTCCTATCTTGGAGCTGTCTGATTTCTCTAAATCTTTCACCATCGAGACTGATGTGTTGGGTACCGGGATTGGTGCGGTGCTTTCCCAAGACAAACACCTGATTGCCTACTTTAGTCAACAACTGAGCCCGCGCATGCAGTAAGCCTCCACTTATCAACATGAAATGTTTGCCATCACCCAAGCAGTTGCTAAATGGCGTCAATATCTCTTGGGCAAGAAATTTACTATTATTACCGACCAACAACCCCTCAAAACTTTGACTGATTAGGTAATTCAAACCTCAGACCAGCAGAAATGGCTTGACAAGTTGATTGGTCACGACTTTGACATTGTCTACTGACCAGGGACATTAAACAGCGCGGCTGACGCTTTATCCCGGGCGCCAATGTCTCAATTTTTAGCACTCTCAAGAGTGGAATTTGATATTATTGCGGATCTCCGAGCAGCTAATTTGGTTCATCCTGAGCTACTGGCTATGCAGTAGAAACTCCTCCATGATCCTCATTGTTTACCTAGTTTTTCATTCCGCAATGGCTTGCTTTTTTTCAATGACCGGCTGGTTTTACCTACGGATTCTCCTTTAAAATTGTAGCTTCTTCATGAGTTTCATTCCTCACCTATGGGAGGTCATGCCGGTATCACAAGGACACTTCATCGTCTCTGCTCTCATTTTTTTTTGGCACTCTATGCGTAAGGATGTTAAGATTTTTGTTACCGAATGCCAAATTTGCCAGCAAATGAAGATCTCCACCCTCAATCCTAGTGGGTTGCTTCAGCCTCTCCCTATTCCCACTCTAGTATTTGACTATATCTCTATGGACTTTATTACTGGCTTGCCCTCTTAGAAAGGAAAGACTGTTATTCTCGTTATTATTGATCGCCTCTCTAAATATGGGCACTTTGTTGCTCTGCCCACCAACATTGACAGCATTTCTGTGCCTTCTGCATTTGTTCAAGAATTCATCAGATTACATGGCATTCCAGGGGAAATTATTTCTGATTGAGACCCTCGCTTCTTAAGTGACTTTTGGAAGGAAATTCATCGCCTTCAGGGTACTACACTTAAGATGAGTACGGCTTACCATCCGCAGACCGACGGGCAAACCAAGGCTTTGAACAAATGTGTGGAAATGTATTTTCGTTGCTACGTCGCTAATAATCCTTCTTCTTGGTTACAGATGTTTCCTTGGGCAGAATTTTGGTACAATACTGCCTTCCAATCTGCTGCTCAAATGACCCCGTTTGAGGTCCTCTACGGCCGTGCTCCCCCTACCATTCCTCGCTACATCCGGGATACTAGTGGCAATGCATTGATCGACACCCAACTGTTGGCACGTGACCAGGTTTTATCGCTGCTCAAACTAATCTTCATAAGGCTCAAGCTCGTATGAAGCATCTTGCTGATCGCCATCGCCGGGAAGTTTCCTTTGCTGTCGACGATTGGGTCTATGTCAAGCTTCAGCCATTCCACCAAGCCTCCTTGCGATTGCAGCGACCAATAAACTTGGTCGTCGTTATTTTGGTCCCTATCAGATTCTCAGTCGTATTGGTTAAGTCGCCTATAAGTTGGCCTTACCTGATTTTGCTCGTATTCATCTTGTATTTCACATTTCCTTGCTCAAGAAATGTCTTGGCACACCAGATCAACAGATTACACCTCTGAACTTAGTCGATTCTGCTGCTTCCTTGGTCTTGCAACCTACTGCGATTTTGGGTAAGCGAATGGTGCAGCGCGCCCCTTATGTGATTGAGCAATGGTTGGTCTAATGGGAAGGATTACCAGTTGGTGAGGCTACTTCGGAAGACAAAGATCATCTCCTCAAGATGTTTCCTACATTGAACCTTGAGGACAAGGTTCCACTTGATGGGGATGGTATTGTTATGGACAATGCAGGTATTGTTATGGACAACACAGTACAACGAGAATCATCCCAGCTGAGAAGAAGCTCCAGGCCAAAACTAGCTTCTAGAAGGCTACACGGTTTTGCTTTGGGCAACACATCAGCAAGTGACAGGTCATAGGAATAACGGTTTGTAATGATGAGAATGGCACATTATATGCGAAGGACAGTACCTAGGAGTTGGTTATGCGAAATCTGTTATGTTCATGTTGTTCTCTCTCACCTCTGATTCTCTCTTTTTCTCACCTGTCGCTCTCTATTTTTGCTTTCCACGAAAAACTTGTAATTCTCAGTGAATCAATACAAGTCCCTTCTTCTTAATTTATGTGTTGCATTACTGTCATATTCATCCAATTCCTTACATATTGGAATAAGAAGCTGGACATGGGTCTCTCGTGTAATGAATAAATATTGTTTTATTGTCTCATATATTTATCTGTTATTATCTATTATATGATATATCACTTTTTTTTAGAGATTTTATTGTAAATTCTCAAATAAAGGTTATTGATAATATTTTTTAACACTATTATATGAGAATAAGCAAGCGCGTCAAGATTTGTTATTATACAATGGTAAGTTTGTCACAAGTTTATGCACGTACAAAAATGGAAAAAAAGATAACATATGAGTGTTACCCTTTTATTTGTTAAATTGTTTCAATATTAGTAAAAATGTAGTCACCATAATAATCTTTCAATTTGGCATTTGGATTCTTCTACTTACATAGTAGGGGATGTCTCTGATTTTGTATTTGGTTATTCTATCTATAAATGTTAATCAAATATGAAACTTTGATAAGTGTATAAAAGTATTTGGTGACAGATAACTATTTCTTCAGTAATTTATACACTTACAAGTGGTAGAACCATAAGAGTGAATGGTGAGTACTACGATCACTTTTATATAGAGATCTTATTCTTATGTATTATGTATTATGTATTGTGTTCACTTGCGTTTCATGATATATTTGATACGATGTTCACTATAGATACTATTTATAACTTTTAGTATCATTATTATCATATATTTGTGCTAATTATATATAATACCTGTTTTGTAGTTACCTTTTATGTAAATAACAATAATGTTACGATTAAAATGCTAACTGGTTTTAATTTCAAGAAGTGAAAACAAGATGTGAAATCTGCTTTGGAGATGACATACTTTAATAATGTTATGATTAAAATGCTAACTGGTTTTAATATCAAGAAGTGAAAACAAGATGTGAAATCTGCTTTCGAGATGACATACTTTAATTTGACCATAGTCAAAGAAAGTCCATTTATTCTCATACATGTCAATTTTGAAGCTAAAAAGCATCCTATACAACTTGGTAAAGGTTTAATAGAATGTGTTACTTGATCATTAAGAGTTTTATACCTAACCATCTACTTATTACACTACCCAAAAAAAAATCATAACAAAGGACTTTCTCAATAATATTTCTCAAAGGTGTATACTTCCC
>JAOTAX010000196.1:10916266-10930277 GCA_025629825.1 Erythroxylum guanchezii | reverse complement strand
TATTATTTTTCTCTCTTCATTAGAAGTCTTGGCATCTGAAAGCGAATCAAAAACAATGAAAATTTGTAGAAACTCACTGGGATTTACTCAACCCCTAGAATTGACAATACCACTTGGAAATGGATAAATCTTAAAGCATATCTCCCCATTTAGAAGTTGTTCTAACTGTTGGTCTTCACTGAACTGCTTCTCATATTCATCTTGCGTATCTGTTTCACTTAAATCAGATACAGAACTAACTGGTGCTTTGCATGCATTTGCAATGGCCTGTATCATAACCCAGAAGAAGGGAAGTTCATACAAAATAAAATAAGATAGAAAACAAGCAAAACTAGAGAGATATAAGAGAAAATGCTGCAAACCCAGCAGTGAAGGATGCAAATATTGCAACCCAGCAGAGCAAACTCACAGATAGAGATTTGAAAAAATAAAAACTGCATTAGTTCATGGCCGTCAACGGTCCTTTTGTCAAGTTCTCAAACTAATATGTGATCTTGAAATTTCTAGTACTTTTTTCAGAACAAATATAGAAGGAAACATGCTGCTCCCAAGAAATCACATACATCTGAACAATTTACATTTCTGTAGTTATTTTTTTTCTTCTAATTCCAGACCTTCAATAAGATATGGCTTGAAAGAGTATCTTCCTGCACCCGAGTTCGCAAACCCTAAAACAAATAATACAAATAGTTGAATGCTGCACCAAATTATGTTAGAAATCTGTTTGAAGAATTATATAATTAGCTCAATACCTTAGACAAGGTAACAGTTGATACCCAAAGTCGGTTTGACGTTCGTGTTGATAAGTGAAATCTATATATTGCAGTGAGAACAAGGAGTTAAGCACATTTATGCATATCCTAATGAGTTATACCATAAAGATATCTGGTACAGAACAACTGAAAGCAAACCCGGAGTAAAACAATGGACAAGATTACAGGCGCATATGCCAATCAAAACAAAGCAAGATGAGGGATTTGAAAACCCATGCATATGGGTTTTTGACAAACCCCTTCACTGGGAGATTCAAATACAACATTTACTTAGTTAACACTCCTTAACCTAATAAGTAAAAAGAAAAAGAAACAATAATTGTTGTTATCATGGTATTTTAGTACTTGACTGTCCAACTAAACATAGAGGCGGGAAATATGATGAAATTAGAATGTCCATTTCAATCAAGCATATCATCAAAAACTTGGTACGTGAAAGTCAATTAAGTTAGTGGACATTGATACAAAGAAAGTCCCCAAGATGAAATGCAGAGTACCTATGATCCCCAAGTTTGGGACGCGAGCTTGCCAAAGAACCAGTAAAACCCAAACCAAGTACTGGGACTCCTATTCCACAAAACAACCCTAAGAACCATTTTCCTAGTCCTTAAAAGCCCGTATTCAATTTCTCAAAGCAGGTTCCTTTTACCAGGATTAGAGAGCTTAAGAGCTCGATTATAAGCCAATAAAGCCAATTCCTCCGCCGTCTGTTCGCTACAATAATTAGTAGGAACCTACAAAATCAACAAAAAATCACATAGAAGATCAGAACATTCCCATCTAAAAAAACAAAAAATAAACAAATCAAGAACTGGAATTAATTAAAAAAAAGTGAAAAGAATAACCTTGTCGAGTAATTGGATCATGGACATTCTGGAGTAAGGTACAACAGATTCAAGGACAGTGTTGGTAGCTCCAGGCACGGACATCAACCATCCAAGAGCCTATCAAAAAGAGAAAAGGAAAGGGTCTTCAGTTAATCTACTTTAAGCATACGTGGTCACCACCATCAGGTGGCTGTTACGGTGGAGAAGTGCGAACCTGAGAGGCGCCGCCTGAGATGTAGAGGACCGCTTGGAGCGGCGTGGAGTGTACGGCTTCAACAAGAACTCGCACACATGCTTCCGTCATCGCCGTTTTCTCCCTCCCCGGTCGTCCTTTTGTCCAAATACAGGACGAATAATTGGCTTGGATTGAATACAACGCAGGTACAAAGTCTTAAATTAATGGATTATAATAATCCCCCGATACGTGGTATGACGTGGCATCCAAAATACAAAAATAGTAATCCCCCGATACATGATATGACGTGGCAACCAAAATACAAAAATAATAGTAAATGTACAAGATTTTTAACACCATTTGATTCATAAATTATTTTTTTGAGGGGTAAAATACGTATCCAATTAATCAAAAAGAAACCGAATACAAGCCGGAATGATGTTCCAAGTCATAAAGGAACCGAAAGATAAAGAAGCCCTCGCCAAACGATGTGCGGCGATATTAAGATTTCTATGAATCCAAGAAATGCGAATGTCGGGACAAGAAGCTAACAAAGACTTACATTCATCAACAAGTAAACCAACTTCAGAAAGGTCCTCTGTATCATTTCTACGAAGAGCAAGAAATAGGGATTGAGCATCGGTAAAAATCAGACCGGGGCCTGGATGAGTGTCGACAAGCCACTGCAAAGCATTACGTAAGGCAATAGCCTCGGCTTGGCTGGCGAGTAGAACACTATCGCGGACAGAAGAGAAAGCTTGGACAAAACTACCATGCGGATCACAAAGAACAGCGGCACAACCGGTTCGACGATTCTCGGTAAAGATGGCTGCACCAACAAAACAGCGCCAAGAAGTCACTGTGGGACTAACAGCGTCATCAATAGCAGCAACCGATGGAATAGTAGGAGGGGGCAAATTAGCAGCTTGCCATTCCTGCAAAAAAGCAACAGCATGTGAAAGGATAAAATCCACAGTGTAAGACGTGTTGCTCCAAAGCATCTGATTACGCATCCACCAAAGTTTCCAAGCAATCATACAAAATTCTTCAACAGTAACTCTATCACAGACGGCAACAAATTGAGTGAAGCACTCATCAAAGGGCAAGGCAAGCAAATCACCGCCCTTACCCCAATGATCCCACACGGCTCGAGCAACGTCACAATGAAGCAGAGCATGACTGACGTCTTCGATGCCAGAACCGCACCGACAGCTTGCATTAAGGGGGATGCTTCTGCTTAGCAAACGCTCCTTAGTGGGTAAGACGTTACGCAAAGCACGCTAAGTAAATTCTTTAACCTTAGGCGGTAGCCTCAATTTCCATATAGCGGACCATGGCTTTTCCCCGATGTTAACAGATGGACAGTAGTGCAACGAATGTGCCACACGATATGCGGATTTTACAGTAAACCTGCCCCGACTATCAAAGTGCCAAAGGAGTTTATCGTCTCGAGGAGTGGATGGTAAAGGGATCGAAAGAATGGCCTCAGCGTCATGGGCGCTAAAAATACCAGAAATCAAAGGCAGGTCCCAAGCCAAGCCATCTTCGGTTTTCAAAGCTTCTACACGCCAACCGCGGACAATATTAGCAACATCAGGTGAAACAAAGAAGTCACCAGCTCTTGGTAACCAAGGGTCAAGAAGAATCGAGATGCTACGACCATCACCTACCCGTCACCTGAGGCCTTCGCGCAAAAGATCACGAGATTGAAAAATACCACGCCAAGTAAAACTTGGATTGCTACCCAACGAAGCAACGAAGAAAGAACTGTGGGGGTAATATTTCGCTTTGTAAATACGAGCCAACAAAGATGATTGATCGGTCAACAACCGCCAGCCCTGCTTAGCAAGCATTGCTTCATTAAAGCAACGTAAGTTTCGAAACCCAAGACCACCATCGTTCTTACTAGTGCACATACGCTCCCAACGCAGCCAATGCAACTTTCGACGACCATCCTCCTTTGTACCCCACCAAAAGGAATTCATCATGCGTTGGAGTTCCTCGCACAATGAGACAGGTAGGAGAAACACGCTCATACAATAAGAAGGGACGGCTTGAGCAACAGATTTTAGTAAGACCTCTTTCCCAGCTCTAGATAAAATTTTATTTTTCCACTGACAGATTTTAGCCCAAACTTTGTCGCGTAAGAACGCAAAAACAGCTCTCTTGCTCCTACCGATCAAAGAGGGAACCCCCAAATATCTGCTGTGATGAATAGACTGATGAACTCCAAGAATAGTAGAAAATTGTTGTCTAGCCATATCAGGTACTCTGGAGCTGTAAAAAACGCCTGACTTAGTGAAGTTTACTGCTTGCCCGGAGGCACTTTCATACATCTGCAAGAGTTGCTTAATGGCTGCACACTGTTCGAAGGTTGCTTTGAAAAATAAGAATGAGTCATCCGCGAAGAATAAATGAGTAACAGAAGGGCTTAAGGCACAAACCTTAACACCTGAAATAACACCACGACGCTCGGCATCATTAAGTAATGCCGTTAATCCTTCGGCGCATAATAAATAGAGATATTGGGAAAGCGGATCACCTTGACGTAAGCCTCTCTCCGCAACAATCGGGCCGACTTCCTCACCATTAACATTAACAAAGTACTGAACATTTCTAACACACATCATCATAAGATCAATCCAGCGATCCGCAAAGCCCAACGCCCGCAGAATGCCATGTAAAAAGCCCCAATCGACTCGATCATAAGCTTTGCGAATATCAAGTTTCAAAGCAATGGCACCACCAGATCTGCTAGAACTCGTGCGCATATGGTGGAGTAATTCAAAAGCAACAAGTACATTATTGGTAATTAAACGACCCCCCACAAAAGCAGATTGGTTCTCAGAGACAATACGGGGTAACACTGATTTTAGTCGATTAGCAAGTACCTTAGCAACGATTTTATACAAGACGTTACACAAAGCAATGGGACGGAGATCTGTTAAAGAAACAGGGTGTGTTACTTTAGGGACAAGAACAATAATGGTATCCGTTAAGGAAGCCGGGAAGCTCCTATAGTGAAGCCAATGAGAACAAGCGGCAACAACATCGGCGCCAATAATGTGCCAAAACTTCTGAAAGAATGCTGGATTAAGACCGTCAGGACCTGGCGCTTTATCTGGATGCATTGAAAAAACTGCCTTGCGAACCTCACTTGCAGTAAGAGGTGCAAGCAGAGCTTGATTATCAGCGCTAGTAACGCGAGAGGGAACTAACCCAAGAACCCCATCATAACGAGCAGCTTCATGGGTATATAATTTAGAAAAATACTCATGAACCACACGATGCAACCCGTCTCGATCACGAACCAGAACACCTGTTCCATCCTGTAATCCGCGGATAGTATTCCGTCGCTTCCTATCAGTGGCAGCCAGATGATGGTATTTCGTGTTCTTATCCGCTGCTTTTAACCAAAATTGCTTCGAATGCTGCTTCCATTTGGTGTGCTCGGCTTTAAGAATGTCATTAAGCTGCCGACGTAAGCGATGATACTCCTCACTAGCATCTGGAAAGTCACCAGTATCAACACGCAACTGCTCCATCCGGGCCAGAATATGCTTCTTAGTACCACGAAACTGACGGTCGGTGTTTCTGCCCCACTCACCAAGTGCATCACTCACAAGGTTCTTTTGCTGCATAACATTGTGACCAATACGAGTCCAACTATTGCGAACCACATCTTGAATCCCTGACTTCTCTAACCACCGATTATCAAATCAAAACCGTTTTCCTTTCCACCGTTCAACCCGTACTGTGAGATGGAGTACCAAAGGTGAATGATCGGACACAGAAGTTAACACAGACCGTACGACAGCGTGGGGGTAGTGCTCGACCCATGGGTCGTTTGCAAAGGCTCTATCTAATTTTTCACGCACCCATCTAGATGTTCCTCGACTTTTCTCCCACGAAAAGGGATACCCATACCAAGCCACCTCTTGCAAATTACAATCCATCACAGCTTGACAGAAACCTCGAAACAAATGGATTGGGTGCTCACGACCTCCCTCTTTATCAGTAGCAAGTAACAAAACGTTAAAATCACCTACAATCATCCACGGCACATTGTTCCCACGGTCAAGCGAACGCAGGAGACTCCAAGAAGCTTGGCGACGAAATCTCTCCGGAAAACCATAAAAACAAGTCAGCCCCCACACAAAGCCATCGCCCATATGGACATCAAATTCAATAGCATTCCGACAGTGACTACGATACCGAACATCAAACGAATCATTCCAAAAGGCCGCAAGACCCCCTGAGCGACCGACTCTATTATCACAAAAGCTGGCATCAAAACGAAATTGACATTGCAAACGTGCTATGACATCATTCTCAACTAACGTTTCCATTAAAAAAATAAAATCAGGCCAATGATGGCAAATAAGATCGCCAAGAGCAAGAACTGTCTCAGGATTGCCAATTCCTTGACAGTTCCAACTGAAGATTTTCATTGTTGCTGGTCGGGTCGCACGCCGACGCCCGCCAATCCAAAGTGAGGTCGATTAGAAACCGAACCAGAGAGAGAGGGTGAATCGGAGATATCCGAAACAGTACGAGAACGTTTGTTCCCATCAACATGTGCAAGTGCCACATCTTCTGCGGCAGCAGTATCCATAGCAGTAACTCTAGCACCACTATCATCAGCAGTAATGTTTCCTGGATCACCATGACCCGGGAGAAGAGAGCCATCATCACACCGCAACCAACGACTGCGAGGTGGTGGAGTTCTCCCAAGATTAGCACGCAACGAGGCATCTCAAGCAAAAGAAGTTGGGGCAACGGACGACGTGAGACGCTCGGGGCACATTTTGTCACCATGGCCAAGAATACCGCATCTAAAGCAAAAAATGGGGAGCCTTTCATACTGGAAGCGCGCATATATGAAAGAGGTGGCTGACGTAGCAATCTTCTTTCTACGCTTCAATGGTTGCCGAACATCAATGTGGACTCGAACCCTCATGAACTTCCGAGGGGGACGACCGAGGGCAGGAGCGTCATACTCAACAAAAGAGCCAATGAAATTACCGAATGGTTTCGCCCACGATTCCGAGAACATCCCGGGGAGAAGGTCGTGTATCTGCACCCAAATGTCAGAGTGAGTTAAAGGAACAGTCATCGGATCGGCACCATCTTGTAACCGTCGGAGAAGTAGCATATGTCGATTGAAGTCCCAAGGGCACCGGGCCGGAATCCTATCGACATCAGCCTCATGGAAGAGACGAAACAAGTATCTCTTAGCCCCAAGGTCAGTAATCGCCAAGCCGGCCTGCGGTTGCCATAGATCGGCAATTAAATTCTGGAACGCTTCGAAGTTGATGCGATTTGTGGTTAGGAGACACCCAACCAAGCAGTGTATAAACGATACCGGGTTGAGAGGAGCAAGCCACTCATCCTCTTCACCACCATCTAAAGAGAGATTAGCAATCGCATTGTCGATGCTCATAATGGAAACCAAAGAGACGGACCGCCGGCGCCGGAAAGCTGCCGAAGACAAGACGACGGACAGAAAGGAAACACACGAAACCCTGCGACAAGACGACGATTTACCATTTGACAGATGAAAGATAAATTCATCTGGACCAAATATTTCATAAATGAATAAATTTATAAACTATCATAAATAGAAAGACGTTTTTTAATTTTAAATAGCTTGAAGAGTAAATATAAGTCCAGTATACAATATTACAATACAACATGCATAGTCAGCATTAATTTTCACATCTATCGATTGTACTGCAAACAGCAAGGTCATTCGACAACTAAAAATGTCGTCAGATGCTGACAAGAGATAAGATGCCTTGCCCCCGTGATGATCGGCGGTGATACTAACAGCTAAAGCTTCTCCTTTTCTTAAAAACCAAAAGAAAACGATGATTTTATCTCAAAATTACTTTCGCGTCCGAATGTCTCGCCTATTTTTATCGGCAAGCTGACCCCTTTGACACCTCCGAGTATGTTGTGGTGCACGGCGCGGGAGATAACACCCAAGATCAGATCTAAGATCTATTTTCTTAGATATTTAATTTATTTCCTTAAATAATTGAGTGTTGGTTGGTTGATAAAGCCTTTTAGTTGATGTGTTGAATCCACTTTATTAACGCATTTTTGCATGGAAAGGACAACTAGAAGCTGAAACTTTATGTTTAATTGAAACTTTTATTTTTCCAAAACAAAAAAAAGGGTTGCTTCAATTCTAGCCAACCTCATTCCCACGGCAATGTTTTTTCAAACTTTAGTCTTTTAGTTGATTCTTGCATATGCAAACTGGGGGTGGTTTAAAAGAACAAAAAGGAAGAATTAGATAACAGGAAATTGTCTAACTTTGTATTTTTATAACATGGATTTTGTTGTTCTCCGTGGGATGAAATAAAATCATTCTTCTTAATTTGAAGTTAGTGTAGAAAATGAATATTCAATGGGGATGTTATTAGAGTATGAACCCGAAGGGCTTTAACTAAGGAGCTTTGATCCTAGAAAGTAATTATTTTCTTTTTGACTAATCAAAGCGAAAGCGAAGCCACAATTGATGGTAACTCGGACTCAAGAAAAAGGAGATTTGATTCGGACATACAGCAAGTGACGGTATTGCATCATTTTCTTTATTCTCTGCCTCCCCCATACATCAGTATGCTTTTGTTTTTATCAACTTGAGGGGATTTTCTAAATTTCTCTCATCGATTCTAATTAATTACGCTTTTCAAATTAACCTTCACTCGCATTTTCTTTTTTTTTTAGTCAAACATATTAGTCCTCACTGAAATTGATAAGATATATTAAATATGTCCTCTTAAGTTGTCAAATTCCCACATTCATTAAAGACAAATATGAATGAGTTTATACATATATATATATATATATATATATATATATATATAAGTTTATCACCCATAGTTGTCCTGAATTGAGGTATAATACTACTCCTTCTTTAAAATAGAGATGTATGAAAACTTTAATACAATATTAAAATTAAACTCACTTAATATTATTCAGTCTTGTGTCTTATGCAGGTTCACATATTTTTATTTATGTGAAATTGACGTGCTGAATGTCTATTGTTAGATACAGGAGGGTTTTTATATAATAAAAAACTAGTTACTCAATATTTTAATATTTTGAATTGAAATATAGTACTTATTATAGTAAAAATAAAGAGGAGTACACAATGAATAGTGTTAGTAGTCATTAACTTTTTAATTATTATTAGCTAAAGAATGTTAGAAATAAACAACACAACTCTCTAAATGATCAACTAAATATCAATGACAAAAAAAAAAACTCTTTAAGTTGCAGCAGCAAAATAATAGCTAAAAGCTCAAATTGGGCTTAACCTTTTTGGGTTTGATCATTTTAGGACTTAAACTTGAAACTTGCTCAATGAAGAGTTAAAATTTCAAGAGTTTGCTCAATTTAAAACTTTTTTGGATGAAGTTAGGATGTATTTACACACACCGTTACATGTAGGTCAATTAGTGTTTAGATTTCACGTTAATAAACCTAATTTATTGTCCAGGCTAGGTGGAATTTAAGAAAAAAATAATAATTAATTTCGTTCAAATTTTGATTTAAATGAAAAACTCTTGAACCCTAAAATCAACGATTTTTATGAACACATATTTCACCCTCTTTTTCTTCTCTTGGTTGTGTCTTTACTCCAAACCCTAGACACATCATTATTTAATGCATGTGCCTTCACTCTAATCTCGCCTATGCCTTCTTAGTAGTGTGAGTGTGAGATCTCTCTTTTGGCGTTGGAAGTGAATGGACAGTAAGGTTTTTGGAGATCTGAAACATACGTGTGTTGTGATTGAAGACCGAAGTAGGTAATGAGTCATGCTCCCTTTTAATTTTTGTATATAAATTTATGATGTTTTAATATTCACTTTATTCCTTTGCCCTAACAATGTTACATTTATGTAAATTATTTTATCTTCTTTAAATGGATTTGATTATTGGGTTGAATAGCGTGTAAACGATAATTGTTTTTCATGTACAATTCTATTATATATTTGTATATAGGATATGATCAAGTTTTCTTTTCCCCGTGTACTTGACATTGTATGTAGGATATGATTTGTGTCACTTGGTTTAGCTTCGTTGGTGGTTATCCATGTTTTATTATTCTCTATGCACTGGGTTCAAGATAAAGTATGACATTCATGGAAGAGATGCAGATTATTAGGAGCAAACAAATTCAGTTTTGTAAACATCATTTAGCTGTCAGTGGGTGCACAATCAACATTACAGCATTGTGCTGTAATACTTGAGAATGAGCTCAAGTAGTAGTTCTTTAAGGTAATGAGGGTGATTAGAGGATTCAATTTATTGTTTTCTTAGTTGTGATTTTGTGTTGGGTTGAAATTTTTGAAATTTTCAACTTTGGCTGTAGAGGGACACTATCTAAGCTTGATATGACGTTATAAAAACTGATTTCTTCAACTTACCTAGTTGAATGGGACTATGACGGGGAGGCTAAATATTGTTACTGTAACTTGAAAGCACCTAGATGGACTTCGTGGATTGATGAAAATCTAGGAAGAAGGTATTATGGCTGTCGACTCTTTCCAATAAT
This sequence comes from Erythroxylum guanchezii, assembly GCA_025629825.1. NCBI lineage: Eukaryota > Viridiplantae > Streptophyta > Magnoliopsida > Malpighiales > Erythroxylaceae > Erythroxylum > Erythroxylum guanchezii. The sequence goes on along the minus strand of JAOTAX010000196.1, from coordinate 10,919,933 downwards.
TTTGGTACATTTTTATGTTTTCTTAGCTAAATATGTTCATATATTTTATTAATGAATTGCTGCTTTTTCTTTGATGGTAGAGTGAAAATGTTTGTGGATTTCATGAATGACATGATCAAAGATTTTGTCCAAGAGTAAGACAAATTATTTTAGAGCTAAAAAATAGAGAGATTTTAGAGCTAAAAAATAGAGAGAAGATGATATATTGTCAAAATAATTTATTGAAGGCAGAAGTGACAGAGTTAAGAGAGAATGCAGTAGATGTTTTACAAGTTGAAAGGATTGCAGAAAATTTGAAGTTGAAGAATGAGTTAGTTGCCATGAGGACTAGTTATGAAACACATTCAACAAAGTGCTGGAAATGGTTTGCTTATTTAAGCTTGTGTTTAGTAGTTTTGCTTATGTTTGTTAGTCTAAATAATGAAGGCAAAAAAGGCAATAGTTGTACCTATAAAGCCTTACCTAGAAATAGTTTGATGTACTAGAACAATGTTGTTCTTCACCTAACCTGATGTTGGAAAGTGCAAAGTTTTAGATGTTTTAACATCTGCTGTATTACTAATTTGATGTTCTAGCCTAAACAGGTTTGATGTTTTATGTACGAGCCTAAACATGTTTGATGTACTAGCCTAAAGATGTTTGACGTTTTAACATTTAGTAAAGAAGATTATTGACAAAATAAGATCTTTAATCAATAGAGATAGAGTAACCGTTAGCAGTCAAAAGGAGTTAAAAGAGGTAGCAATTGACTACTCTAAAAAATGTTATTCATAATTTTCCTCCAATCCAATGATTAACACAACTCTTCAGTTGTTTTATAAATCATCAAATTATTGATGAGGAGACAAAGATGTTTAATAGACCTATAATTCCAACTGAGGCTGTATTAGCAATGTACATGTTGTACCATTCATGAACTTTAATGAAAATGAAAAAAAAAACCTAAAAGAAATGCAATGCACATTGATTGGAAAATAATGGAAACTAACACTTTACTATAAAAAGCTGATCATCTCTTTCCATTCATGGACTTTAAGCTTTCCCTGAAAAATACAACACATTAAAGAGAATTTGACAATTCCAACTAAGCTTCCATCACCCTCAGTAACCCATTCATGAACTTCAACAAAAAGGAAAAAACGTACAAGAAATGCAATTCACATGTGCAGTAACAGCTTCCTTCCTCTTTATTGATTTCTGCCTAAGGTTTAGTAGTCTCTGACTTCTCCTTCCAGGCTGTAGATAAAATGCAAATATTTGTTAAGTTGTATGAATTAATTAATGTTAAGTAAGAACGCAATTAACACTTACATTTAGTATCTGCAACAATGTGGTTTCATTTGTGTATACCACCATCCCTTCCATCCGTTTCTTGATCTTCCTATTTGCTTCTTGTTGAAGAGAAGAGTATGTGATAGGCCTTTTTTTTGTAATTTTCGCTTGAGAATTTGGACTACATTTGCCAGCTACCAACATCCTCAATCTACTTCCATCATCTGCAAGACCATAACCAAGTCGTCTTCTCCCTTTAGTTTGGTTATTGGCAGTGGCCTTTAAAGATGTAGATATATTTATTATTTTTAAAGCAACTCTAGTTGTTGGGAGAACAACTAAGACTGTTGTATTTGCACTCCCATTTACATAAGCAGGACATGAGGTGATGGCAGTATTTGAAGCAGTTGTGGCACCAGTAGATACAGAGGCAGACGCTTTTGTTCTTCTTTTACCTTTCTTTCCCCTTTCAGTGTTGGATGCAGATTTAGAGGCACTTATTGGGTTGTCAGTGTTGGTTTCATCTATGGTTATGTTTTCGGTAGTTGACAGTGAGTTCGTTGTGTGTTACTCCATATGGAAATCAATTGACGGGTTTAGGTTCAGATTTTGAAACTGGATTGGAACCTACCATTGATAATAGTGATAATAGAATAAAAAAACTAGAAAATTACCATTATTATAGAAAAGAATCTTAGCTGTAACATAAAAAGACAAAACAACTTAGACATTACCTCTCGACGCTTCCAAGTACATCCTCTTTTGTTGTGTCCTTCTATATGGCAGTGGCTACATGTAATGATCATGCGCCTCCTAAATATGTGATCAACATTTTGCTTTTTATTTACTTTTATATTCTTTTGAGGCTCATTAATGCCTTTTTTCCTAGTTGTTTTGGGCCTACCAAGCCCTTGTTTGAATTCTGGTGGCCTAATAGTTTCTTCATTGCTAATGGGTCAATCCTTCATACCAGGCATCAATTGAATTGCCTTCCTATATACTTTGACATATTCAGTCTTCCATAACTAACTAGAAGTGTACTCTTCAATATTAACCCTACTATATGTAATAGCACATATGGCATGTGCACAAGGAATGCCAGAGAGGATATATCACCTATAAGAACATATTTTGTTCTGAAGCCCCACCAAATATCTGTTCTGGCCATAATCAATCTCATAGCCTCCTCTATTATAATGCACTGAACAATTTTGAGCAATCATGACACTCTTTTCAAATGCTTCCCATATTCTTGGCCCTAAATTACCCTTCCACTTGGCAGCCTCTTTCTTTTTTCTCACATTTCTTTTCATCAATTCTCTTCTAAGATATTTAAATAAACCTAAAATTTTATTCTGCTACCCTTTGGTTCTTGGCTTTGAGCTTATCCAAATTTTCTTTATATTCCCTTACTGTGAAGGATTTTGCAATTTTCCAAAAATGCCCCTTCGTCTCTTCCCCTTTATATCCTCTTCCATGCCAGTTGACATAAACATGTCTAGCACAAAACCTATGCTCAACATCTGGTCACAAATCAACAATGGCTCTATCAAGTCCCTACAATAGATAACATAACCATTTGAATAGGCATATGGGCAAAACTCTACATATTTCATAACAGTTACACTCTCATTGAAAGTAAAAATAAGATTAATTTGAAACTTTTACCTTTTATTGGTCAGTCATTATAGTCCAACCAATTCTGAAGCCCAAGTGAGGTAAATCTTTTTTCAGCCTTTTAATAAACCACTTCCATGTGATTGTCGACTCAACTTCAACCATAGCCCAAGCATCAGGAAACATTTGATTGTTTCCATATCTTCCCATACCACATAGAAGTTCACCCTTAGATTTGGTTTTCAGCTAACATCCATCTAGGCCAAGAAAATGCTTGCATCCATGCCTAAACCCATGTTTAATAGCTTCTAAGTATATACACATTCTTTCAAATACAAGTGAAGATGTTGGAATTGGCTGAGACACTGTCAATGTAACAGTGCTTCCTAGGTTGGTCTACCTAATCACGTCAACATAAAACCAAAGCTTTCCAAACTCCTCTTAAATGTTGATCACAACACTGTCTACTTTTTTTCTCTTAGCTCTTCTCACTATACTCTTGGACACTTCAACACTTAAACACATAAAATTTTATATCATCATTCTTCAAAAATGGCTCCCTTTTAAGCTTATCCTTCAACAAGTCAGCTAAGATGCTGGTGTTCATCATAGGATTTGTATATACCCTATTACAACATGATTGTTCCTGAATTTCCTAACTTGAAATGACTACATCTTCCTATCAAATGCTCCATATATATACTGTAACATCCCACCCCCGACGGGAAGGGTAGAATAGTAATTTGGAAAGGGGTGAGAGTGATTAGGACTGATTGGA
>JAOTAX010000196.1:10894492-10908193 GCA_025629825.1 Erythroxylum guanchezii | reverse complement strand
CAAATTCTGGAATTTCTGCAGACTCCAGATTTCATCTTTAGGCATACCCATGCCTAATCTCTGAATTTCGGCCAGATTGGGGATTTCAGATTTCCTTCCTTCTTTTGCATCTTTTTAATCCTTTTTCGTCCTTAGAATGTTGAAAACCATCTGTAAACAATTATAGAACAATTCCATCAATTTCGGATAATAATTTCAACACCTACATAACAGTTACGCCCAAAATATTTGCAGTTTAAATGACTTAACAAAAACATACTCCCACGTTGCGCCCTCGTCCCCACCGTCTTACCACTGGATGAGCCACTGAGTCTATAGCACCCCCTTACCGCAGGGTACATACTGGGACGCTAGGAGGTCATTCCAGTACATATCCTACGTTAAGGATGAGTTACATTTGATCACTACATTCACTTCACATGGCATTATATCATTATTCACTTATAAAGCATCATAAGAAAATCACAATATTTTTTACAACCAACTTTTCCTCATTTCATTTCTAAAAAAAAAAATCGAAAGTCTACATTGCGTCTTTCAACCTTTACTACATGTACTTTAACAAAACCTGGTATAAAAGTACTACATGAAAAAGGAAAATATATCAAATCTATCTAAGCCATCCAAAAATCCCAGCTGACCGACCTTTGAGCCGTAACTTCTTTTGCCAAATCACAATCTACACTGCAGTAGAGCCTCTCAGTAGCTAGAGTCGTCTCTCAGTCTTGAAAAGACAACGTTGCAATTTTGGTGAGTTTTGCGAACTTAATGAGGTAACCATCGTCGATGGTTCACTCAATTCATACAACACATCAATTCATATCACAATTATTTCACAATTTTGCATTTTTCATGAGTAAAACATTTTCACTTAAGCATAAGCAAATTTGCATTTCACTCAATCAAACATATTTAACAAGATGCATATGAAATGCTCATGAGACACTTTTCCAATTATTGCGTTGTTGTGATCAAGTGCCTGAACTGTCTCATATAGGGCTCATTAAACGTTGAGCCTAAGGCTCTGAATCAATTTTGAGCTCGAGGTTTAGTTTCCCTCATTGAGCTTTAAGCTCTAATCGGTGGCTACTCCGATCACAACTGCCTTTATCTAATTATGCATTCATGAATGGAATGCATATACCACAATTAATCACTTTATAAATCATATAGGTCTTCACATTCACATTCACATTCAAGCACATTAATTTGTCATTCAAAACATGAATTAGGCTAACAAGTAATTAAGTGAGACCATCTAAGTTACTCACTAGTTGCTCCTGAAGCTAATGCCTAGAAGATCCGGCAATGTCTAGAGGTTGACATTCCAATTGCTCCTCTATAACAATCAATATGCACGATATCACAATTTGCACCATCATAAGTATTCGATAATGCACATGTATGAAATGAATTATGTACAATGCATGTTCATGATAATCCCGGGTAATTTCTGTCACAAAATCGATCACATATCAAAACTCATCTAAGTATAATTTATACTTGGTTTATGCCTCACTAAAACTATTGAAATCACAATTCATTACTCACTAGCTTACTTTTAGATTTTTCAAAACACCCTTTCGGGTCTACTGTTCACCTTCAATCAGAAGGTAAAAATGAGATAATTAGGTCAAACTTTCTTCTAGACAAGTGTTCCTACATCTCTTATCTTTCCATTGATACCAAAATCACTCAATTTGGTTCAGTGAGTCAAAAGATATACTTCAAATATTTTTGGACTACTCTTGTCCAAACAGTATACTGTGCACCACTTCCATCTGGAATTTAAACATCTTAAAGACTGAATTAGATTCCAACTTCTTGATACCGTTTGTAGCCTCATGTCTCTAGTTTATCACAAAGCAAAAATCATCTCATTTAGAGCTCTACAGGTCAAGATATCATCAAAATACTGAAATATGTTCAGTAAAATAACATCGATTCATAATATTTAAGATTACACTCACTGTACCCATCCCATTTTTTTTCACTCATATTTCTCAATTCATTTCAAATAGCTATGATTTTTGGTAGAGATGTAGATCAATGTTTTAGGAATCCAATGGTTCAAGAATCAGGTCATTTGGGGGGTCTAGAGAGGAAGTTATGACCAAAACAATCCAATCTGTTTTTATCCTTAATCAAATTAAACCTATTTTGGCGCGATTTCCATAACTGTCACAAACGACGTCGGATTGATCTCGTTTTTGGACTATTGGAAAGAGGACTTCGAGATTGAAGACCTCGAAGACAAATTCTATCTTCTGACTTGTGTATCATCTTACTTTTGCTTCATCTTACTTTGCTTCGTCTTACTTTTGTATTGTCTTACTTTGCTTCGTCTTACTTTTGCTTCATCTTACTTTTGCTTCGTCTTACTTTTGTATCGTCTTACTTTACTTTGTCTTACTTCTGTATCGTCTTACTTTGCTTCGTCTTACTTTTGCTTCGTCTTACTTTTGCTTCGTCTTACTTTTACTTCGTCTTACTTTTGTATCGTCTTACTTTGCTTCATCTTACTTTTGCTTCGTTTTACTTTTGTATCGTCTTACTTTGATTCATCTTAGTTTTGCTTCGTCTTACTTTTGTACTATCCAGAACATCTCCACTTATAAAGATCATAACTTTCAGCTCAGATGTCCAAAATTTTCATACTATATACTGTTGGAAAGATAAAAGAAAGATCTATAACTTTTTAGAAGACACATTTGCATAAATTAGCTTAGATTAACCCAGAATTTCCTATCAATTCAGAATACGAATTTTAGATTCCTCCACCAATGTACTGCACCCAGTTCTCAACTTCATGACAACTTTTGATATTCTTATAGATAGAATTGAAATTCGATTTCTTTATAAGAAATGTAGCCATATGTTTCTAGTTTAATCCAAATCAAGAATCATCTCTTTTGGATAACTAGAGAAGAAGCTATGGCTAATAGACCGAAGCACACTCAGTGAACATTTTCCAGATCAACTCTTTATTTCAAAAATCTTTCCTTAACAAAACTCATACCAAGATCACCTTTTCTACTTCATTTTTGCTTTCATTCCACTTCTAACTTTCACCTCAATTCTTCCCATTTCAAAATCTCTTATGAAATTTCATGGAAGTTTCAGATCGAATTCATTGCTATTACAACTCCAAAAATCGCTTTTACAACACTTAATCACTAATAATCTTTCAAAACACTAAATCAACACTATAACCAATTTTTTTTCCCAATAACACAATATTTATAAATATACACTTAAATGTCATTTTTTATGCAGATGACAATAACTTATCAAATATATTTCATAAATCCCCAACTCTAAAGGATTTATTCACTACTTACATACTGAAAGCTCCAAAATCTTCAAGCCCTAAACTCCACACAATTTACATACTTCAATAAGTATAGTGACCAGCGCCTGATTTTTCTTAGGGTAGAGGACACAGATGGCAAAGTGGGTTTGGTGTAGGAAAGGAAAAGCATAGAAATCTCTTAGAAGGTGTTTGATGGAAAACTCTGTGTATGGGAAGAAAATTTGAAGAAGATGATAATGAAGGAACTTAGACAAGACTTAACCTGTCAATTCTCAGAAAACAATAACCTACTTCTAGCAAAAGTACAAAAACCTAAAGGACACTTGTCATTTTCCTACTACCTAAGCTCTAACTTAGTTTCTTTTGAAACTAACTCCCTTAACTTTCATCTTTACAATCCAACTATCTTCAAATCTTCTTTTGATTTCTTTTTCCTATTTTCTATACTTTCCCGAAATTTATTTCTAAATTCACAAATACAATATCCTTACTAACCAATAGAATATCCAATATAAATAAATCCAAAATTCTCAAAACTCCTAAAAATCACAAATCAATCTAATTATACCCGAAATTATTCATGAATGCATGTACAATTTATTTTCATGTGCAACAACTTCACTATTTATATGTATATGTATGACATATTATGCATGAACATGGAAATGCATTCCTAACTCTCATTAATCACTCACATTTACCAATTTAACCTTCCCACAAGTAATGGGATATTATAACTCTCCCCTCCTTAAAGAAATTTTGTTCTCAAAATTCTTACCTGTTTGCTCGAACAGTTGGGAATATTGTCTCCTCATATGCTCTTATGTCTCCCATGTTGCTTCTTCAGTTGAGTGGTCCTCCAAAGGACTTTTACCAATGGAATGACCCTGTTCCTCAACTGCTTGTTCCGCGATCCCACAATCTTGATCGGCTCCTCAACATAACTTACGTTACTAGCAACCTCAATTTTCTGAGCCGGTATCACATGTGTCGGATTAGATCGGTATCTTCGGAGCATATTTACATGAAACACATTATGCAACTGAGACATCTTATTTGTTAAAGCCAACTTATAGGCCACAGGTCCTACTCTCTCAATGATCTCATAAGGACCAATGTATCTAGGGCTCAACTTGCCCCTTTTTCCAAATCTTAAAATTCCTTTCCATGGTGACACTCTCAAGAATACTCTGTCTCTGACACTGTACTCCCTATCACGTCGATGTTGATCCACATAACTCTTCTGTCTATCCTGAGCCGCTTTAATCTGGCTTCGGATCAACCTTACTTTATCCACTGTATCTTGTATCAACTTTGGGCCTTCAACCATTCTCAAGCCCTCTTCATCTCAATACAATGGAGACTAACATTTTCTACCATACAATGCCTCATACGGTGCCATTCCGATACTACTGTGGTAATGGTTATTGTAGGCAAACTCTATTAATGCCATGTATTGATCTCAAGCTCCTCTAAACTCCAATACACAAGCTCTAAGCATATCCTCAGCCGTCTTGATTGTCCTCTCACTCTGTCCATCTGTCTGAGGATGAAATGCTGTACTGAAGTTCAACTTAGTCCCTATAGCAGACTGCAAACTCCTCCAAAACCTCGAAGTAAATCTGGGATCCCTGTTTGATACTATGGACACTGGAACCCCATGCAGTCTCACCAACTCATCTACATATCCCCGAGCTAACTAATCAAGTGAGTTATTCTCTCTCACTGGTAAGAAATGGGCCAACTTAGTCAACCGGTCCACTATGACTCATATAGCATCATGCTACCTCGGAGTCTTTGGCAAACCCATGATGAAGTCTATAGTAATTCGTTCCCATTTTCACTCCGAAATGGGCAACAAATGGAGCTTCCTTACTGGAGCCTTGTGTTCCGCCTTAACTTGCTGGCAAGTCATACATCTAGATACATACTCTGCCACTTGCTTCTTCATTCTTGGCCACCAAAATGCTCCTTCAGTGTGTTATACATCTTGGTAGTACCAGGATGCATAGCATAGGCAGTCATATGAGCTTCCTTAAGAATCTCCTTCCTCAGATCATCCACATTAGGTACACATAGCCTCTGTCCCAACTACAATGTCTCATCCCTCAACTCAAACTCGAAATCCAGATTTGCCTTCACTTTTTCTATAAGCTTGACCATATCAGGATCTTTACCTTGGACTTTCCTGATTCTGTGATATAGCATTAGTCTCAACTTCAAAGTAGCAATCAAGGCCCTATCCTGCTCTAGATTCAACTCCACATTCAGAGCTCTCAAATGTATCAGATTAGGTAGCCTAGATAACTGAATCTGAGCCGCACTGATATTAGACTTCCTGCTCAAAGAATCTGCCACCACATTAGCTTTCTCCGGGTGGTACTCAATAGTGCAATCATAGTCTTTCAGTAATTCAATCATCGATGGTTCACTCAATTCATGCAACACATCAATTCATATCACAATTATTTCACAAATTTTGCATTTTTCATGAGTAACACATTTTTGCTTAAGCATAAGCAAATTTGCATTTCACTCAATCAAACATATTTAACAAGATGCATATGAAATACTCATGAGACACTTTTCCAATTATTACGTTGTTGTGACCAAGTGCCTGAACTGTCCCATATAGGGCTCATTAAACGTTGAACCTAAGGCTCTGAATCAATTTTGAGCTCGAGGTCGAGGTTCAGTTTCACTCGTTGAGCTTTAAGCTCTAATCGGTGGCTACTCTGGTCACAACTATCGTTATCTAATTATGCATTCATGAATGGAATGCATATACCACAATCAATCACTTTATAAAGCACATAGGTCTTCACATTCACAATCAAGCACATTCATTTATCATTCAAAACATGAATTAGGCAAACAAGTAATTAAGTGAGACCATCTAGGTTACTCACTAGTTGCTCCTGAAGCTAATGCCTGGAAGATCCGACAACGCCTGGAGGTTGACATTCCAATTGCTCCTCTATAACAATCAATATGCACGATATCACAATTTACACCATCATAAGTATTCGATAGTGCACATGTATGAAATGAATTATGTACAATGCATGTTCATGATCATCCTGGGTAACTTCTATCACAAAATCGATCTCATATCAAAACTCATCTAAGTATAATTTATACTTAGGTTTATGTCTCACTAGAATTATTGAAATCACAATTCATTACTCACTGGCTTACTTTCATATTTTCCAAAACACCCTTTCGGGTCTGCTGTTCACCTTCAATCAGAAGGTGAAAATGAGATAATTAGGTCAAACTTTCTTCTAGACAAGTGTTCCTACATCTCTTATCTTTCCATTGATACCAAAATCACTCAATTTGGTTCAGTGAGTCAAAAGATATACTTCAAACATTTTTGGACTGCTCTTGTCCAAACAATATACTATGCACCACTTCCATCTGGAATTTAAACATCTTAGAGACTGAATTAGATTCCAACTTCTTGATACCGTTTGTAGCCCCATGTCTCTAGTTTACCACAAAACAAAAATCATCTTATTTGAAGCTCTATAGGTCAAGATATCATCAAAATACTGAAATATGTTTAGTAGAATAACACCAGTTCATAATATTTAAGATCACACTCACTGTACCCGTCCCATTTTTTTTCACTCATATTTCTCAATTCATTTCAAATAGCTATGATTTTGGTAGAGATGTATATCAATGTCTTACGAATCCAATGGTTCAAGAATCAAGTCATTTGGAGGGTCTAGAGAGGAAGTTATGACCAAAAGAATCCAATCTGTTTTTATCCTCAATCAAATTAAACCTATTTTGGCGCGATTTCCATAACTTTCACAAACGACATCAGATTGTTCTCGTTTTTGGACTATTGGAAAGAGAACTTCGAAATCTACAACTTTCATGAAGACTTCGAAGATAAATTCTATATTCTGACTTATGTATCGTCTTACTTTGCTTCTTCTTACTTTTGTTTCGTCTTACTTTTGTATCGTCTTACTTTTGCTTTGTCTTACTTTTGTATCGTCTTACTTTGCTTCGTCTTACTTTTGTATTGCCTTACTTTACTTCATCTTACTTTTGTATCGTCTTACTTTGCTTCATCTTACTTTTGCTTCCTCTTACTTTTGTTTCGTCTTACTTTTGTATCGTCTTACTTTGCTTCATCTTACTTTTGCTTCGTCTTACTTTGCTTCGTCTTACTTTTGCTTCGTCTTACTTTTGTATCATCTTACTTTGTTTCGTCTTACTTTTGCTTCGTCTTACTTTTGTATCGTCTTACTTTGCTTCGTCTTACTTTTGCTTCGTCTTACTTTTGCTTCGTCTTCCTTTTGTACTCTCCAGAACATCTCTACTTATAAAGATCATAACTTTCAGCTCAGATGTCTAAAATTTTCACATTATATGCCGTTGGAAAGATAAAAGAAAGATCTATAACTTTCTGGGAGACACATTTACCTAAATCAGCCTAGATTAACCCAAAATTTTCTATGAATTCAGAACACGAATTTTACATTCCTCCACTAATATGCTGCACCCAGTTCTCAACTTCATGACAACTTTTGAGATTCTTAGAGACAGAATTGAAATTCGATTTCTTCATAAGAAATTTAGCCATATGTTTCTAGTTTAATCCAAAGTAAGAATCATCTCGTTTGGATAAGTAGAGAAAATTCTATGGCTAACAGACCGAAACACACTCAGTGAACATTTTCTAGATCAACTGTTTATTTCAAAAATCTTTCCTTAACACAACTCATACCAAGATCACCATTTCTACTTCATTTTTACTTTCATTCCACTTCTAACTTTCACCTCAATTCTTCCCATTTCAAAATCTCTTATGAATTTCATGGAAGTTTCAGATCGAATTCATTGTTATTACAACTCCAAAAATCACTTTTACAACACTTAATCACTAATAATCTTTCAAAACACTAAATCAACACTATAACAATTTTTTTCCCAACAACACAGTATTTATAAATATACACATAAATGCCATTTTCTATGCAGATAACAATAACTTATCAAATTTATTTTATAAATTCCCAATTCTAAAGGATTTATTCACTACTTACCTGCTGAAAACTTCAAAATCTCCAACCCCTAAACTCCACACAATTTACATACTTCAATAAGTACAATGACCAGTGCCTAGTTTTTTTTAGGGTAGAGGTCACAAATAACAAAGTGGGTTTGGTGTAGGAAGGAAAAGCATAGAAATCTCTTAGAAGGTGTTTGATGGAAAACTCTGTGTATGGGAAGAAAATTTGAAGAAGAAGATAATGAAGAAGGAACTTAGACAAGACTTAACCTGTCAACTCTAAGAGAACAGTAACCTACTTCTAGCAAAAGTACAAAAACCTAAGGGACACTTGTCATTTTCTTACTACCTAAGCTCTAACTTAGTTTCTTTTGAAACTAACTCCCTTAACTTTCATCTTTACAATCCAACTATCTCCAAATCTTCTTTTGATTTCTTTTTCCTATTTTCTATACTTTCCCGAAATTTATTCCTAAATTCACCAAAATTCACAATACAATATCCTTACTAACTAATAGAATATCCAATATAAATACATCCAAAATTCTCAAAACTCCTAAAAATCACAACTCAATCTAATTACACTCGAAATTATTCATAAACGCATGTACAATTTATTTTCATGTACAACAACTTCACTATTTATATGTATATGTATGATATATTGTGCATGAACATGGAAATGCATTCCTAATTCTTATTAATCACTCACATTTATCAATTTAACCTTCCCACAAATAATGAGATGTTACAGAGTCACTGTGTGATTATTCCTCTTAGTCATTAGCCTCCCTAGTATCGCTACTGGAGTTCGCTCGATAAGACTGATAAACTTGGGCAACACTGAAACCGAGCTTCCCTCCTTCATGAACGCCTTCTTTAATTGCGAAACATGAAACACTGGGTGAATTAATGATTCCGCAGGCAACTCTAATTTATATGCCACCACCTCGATACGCTGTAGGACCCTGTATGGACCATAGTAGAGTGGAGCCAATTTCTGGTTGTTACGCCTCTGCAGAGAATGTTGCTTGTACGGCTGTAGCTTCAGAAGTACCATGTCACCCACTTCGAACTCTCTTTCCAACCTTCATGAATCCGCATATTGCTTCATTATATTCTGAGCCCGTTGTAAATAGAATTAAGTGACCTTCAACATTTCTTCCCTACTTGACAATACCCTGTCAAATTCTATTACCCTCGAATCACCTGCTACACATGGGGTGTAAGCCGGGGGTGGATACCCGTATAGAACTTCAAATGGCGTCGCGTTGATTGACGAACGATATGTGGTGTTATATCACCATTCAGCCAGTCGCTCCACTTCTGAGGTTCCTCCCCACAGAAGCAACGTAGATAAGCCTCCAGTATCTTATTCACCGCTTCCGTAAGATCGTCTGACTGTGGATGATAAGCAGTAGAGTATTTCATCCTAACACCTTGTAGCCGAAGTAACTCTTGTCAGAATTTATTCAGGAACACTGGATCTCTATCGCTGACGATTGCTTCCGACATGCCGTGTAATTTAAAAATGTGATTAAGGAACAACTCCGCTATCTCGCTTGTAGTATATGGATGTTTAGCTGGGACGAAATGGGAGTACTTTGTAAATCTATCCACTACCACTAAGATGACTGACTTCCCGTTCGATCGAGGGAGGCCCTCAATGAAATCAATGTTGATTTCTCGCCAACTTCCTTCGGGTATTTTAATCGGCTGAAGTAATCCTGGGTAAGTCGAGTTATCGTGCTTACTCCTCTAACATACCATGCAAGCTTGAACGTAATTCCTCACGTCTCTCGCCAACCCCTTCTAGAAGAGCATATTTTGCACCTTCTTCGCTGTCGCCAGTGCCCCTGCATGGCCACCCATAGCTTCGTCATAGCTGATGGCTAGAATTTGTTGACGCAATGTAAGGTTAGCCCCCACCACCAGGCGACCCTTCCATCTCAGTAAGCCATCCTTCCACTCGTACGCCCCTGTTTTTCTCTGTCCCACCACCAATTGCTTCTTAATGTCTAAAATTGCTTGATCCTCCTCTCAACTTTTTTTGATTGCCTCTATCAGGTCTCTTTGGATTTGTGTCACTGTGATCATTAGCATCTTCGAGCTTGTTAACCGAGACAAAGCGTCGGTGGCAACATTTTCCTTCCCGCTACGGTACTGAACTACGAAATCATACCCCAATAGTTTGGGAAGCCAAGATTGCTGAAATGGGGTTGACAATCGTTGCTCCAGCAAGTATTTGAGGTTGCGATGATCTGTTTTAACAACAAATTGTTTATAATTCAGATAGTGATGCCAATACCTGATGGCCTTGATGAAGGCTATGAACTCCTTTTCGTATGTTGACAGTCCGTGGTGTCAGGAAGACAGTGATTTGCTGAGGAAGGCAATTGGATGACCTTCTTGTTGTAACACCGTGCCAATTCCCTACCCACTTGCATCTGCTTCAACTACAAAGGTTTTGGAGAAATCTGGTGAGGCCAACACCGGAGCTGCAGTGATTGCTCTCTTCAATGCCTCAAAGGCAACTCTCTCACCCTATTGCCAAACCCAGTTGGTTATCTGCTCCTTTTTTAATAATTCTGTCAATGGCTTGGCTATTAATCCTTAGCCTTTGATGAAACGCCTGTAATAACTGGTGATCCCTAAGAATCCTCGGAGCTCTGTGATCCCCTTCGGTTCTAGTCATTCCACTATCGTCTTCACCTTCCGAGTATCTGTAGCAACTCCCTCCTCTGAGATCGTGTAACCCAGGTATTCAATTTGGCGTGCCCCGAAAGTGCATTTATTCCTATTCAGGAATAATTGATTTTCCTTCAAAGTTTGCATGGCTACTGAAATATGCTCCACATGTGTTTGCAATGAGGAGCTGTAGATTAATATATCGTTGAAGAAAACCAATATGAACTGACGCAGAAATGACCGAAAAACTTCATTCATCAACCTTTGGAGCGTCGAGGGAGCATTTGTCAGGCCGAAAGGCATAACCATGAATTCGTAATGACCCTCGTGAGTCCGAAACGCTGTCTTTGGGACATCCTCCGGCTGCATCTTGATCTAGTGGAACCCCGAGCGCAAATCGAGCTTGGTAAACTAGCTCGCTCCATGAAGCTCGTCCAACAATTCTTCAATTAACGGCATCGGGAATTTATCCTTAACTGTGTTTTTGTTAAGCTCTTTGTAGCCTACGCACATATGCCAGGAGTCGTCCTTCTTCTTTACTAACACCACCGGCGAGGTAAAGGGGCCGAAGCTATGTTGGATGAACCTTTGTTTCATTAAGTCACTCACCGTCTTCTCGATGACATTTGTATCTTTGAATATTTGTAAGGGCGCACATTAACGGCTTCCACCCCTTCCTTTAAGACAATCTGGTGATTATGTTTACGATCGGGTGGCAGTTGCATGGGATCCTAAAATATTTCCGCATAATCTGACAGAATTACGTTGATTTCATCGATGGCGCTCCACCGTTCATTCCCTAAACCCATCTGTTGCAGTTGAAACTCTAGGGGCGTAGTTAATTGTAGCATGAATAGTTGACCTTTCGACGGCCCTCGCGTGAGTTTTTCGAATTCTTTGCATGATAGAATTCGCGATTTCCCTTTTGGATTTCCGTAAATAGTCATTACCTCACCTCCCCACTGGAACGTCATGGTCCTCTCTCTAAAATTGCATAAGACGTCATTCAGACCGATCAGCAATTGTACGCCTAGAACTACGTCGCAACCTCCCAGTGACAAAACCAGGGCATCCATGGTGAATTGAACCCTGTGCATGGTCCATGCAAAGTTCCGGCAATGTTGGGCGCATTTCAACTGTAGCCCCCCCTACTGTTATGGATATCGGCTCTATGTCCTCTAGGGTACAGCCACCTCTTTTAATAATTAAGAAGTCCATGAAGTTGTGGGTGCTGCCGTTATCGATCAAAATGTGGATCTGTCTCCACTGATGTATGCCTATCACCCTCTTCTGTTTGAATTCCATATTCCCTGCACAACCCAACATTGCTTGCATTGAGACTAAAGGAGCAACATCTTGCTCCGAGTAGCCCTCTGTTTCTACCTCTTCCATTACTCCCTGTGGAGTTTTAACTCCCGTCTCTTCCTCCGACACCATATAGAATTGTAATTGTCGTTTCCTGCATTTGTGACCCAATGTATATTTTTCATCGCATCAGAAGCATAACCCCTTCACCCTTTTTTCGTCGAAATCTTTACTGATAATTGGTTTGTGTGGTTTGATTGCTCTTGTCTGGAGAAACGATCGAGGCGTGGCTACTGGAGTGGGTAGTAACCCGTCTGAGCTTGGGTTCCTCGATAGGGGTGAAGACGATGGTCCTATGGAGTGAATGATAGGAGGACCATTATTGCTCATGTTCCTTGTGGAATGGCTTCGGTTGAACAGGGTGTGACTCGCTAATGCCAGAATAGCTTCCTGCTTCCTCGCTAGCGTATCCGCCTGATGCAAGGAGGAAGGTTCATGCAACTTAACTGTAACTCCTATTTCGGGCCGAAGTCCTTTAATCAAGAACCCTACCAAATAATCTTCTAGAAGGGACAACCGATTAGAATGATGATCAAATGAGGCGCAGTACTCCAGGTCTGTTCCCTCCTGCCTTAAATCTTTGAATTCTCCCACTGGATCGTCGAAAATTTCTGCGTCGAAACACTGTTTCAAGGCTTTAGTGAACTCCTCCCATTCCATTGTCTCTCTTTTGTTATGATTCCGGACGTATAACCTATACCACTCTTGCGCCTTCTCATCCATATGGAGAATTGCAACGTTCACTTTTGTTTCTTTTGGTGTGTGATCCTGTTGACTTGTTATGCTGCTGCTGTTATGCTGCTGAATGAGTCTTAAGGGTCTTTTCTGTTGCTTTGTTTGTTAAAATAACAATCCCTATTATTTGGGATGAGTTTGTTATTTTTGTTGTTAATCACGTTAGAACGTGGGTTAGTAAATCAAGTAGTATATAGCCAGTAAGTTTTAGTTTATTCAATAAGAGAACATACTTTCTCATGAGACCAAATTCTTACACTGTGAGTTGCTAATATTTTGTATCAGAGCTAGAGCGAGGTTCTTAAAATGGCTTCTGACACCACTTATGTACAACCCGCTATTCCTCGTTTCGATGGTCACTATGATCATTGGAGTATGTTGATGGAGAATTTTCTCCAGTCCAAGGAGTATTGGACTGTTGTGGATACTGGTGTTGGTGAACCAACAAATGGAGAAGTGCTGACTGAAGCTCAGCAAAAACGCCTAGATGGCATGCGGCTGAAGGATCTCAAAGCAAAGAACTACTTGTTTCAAGCCATTGACCGTGCCATTCTTGAAACAATTCTTG
>JAOTAX010000196.1:10849299-10879713 GCA_025629825.1 Erythroxylum guanchezii | reverse complement strand
ATTTCGTTTTGTTTTTGTTTCGCACTAACAATTATCAATCTTCCCGAGGTCTACTTGCCAAGCACAGGGCCTTTCTCATTCTTCAACACTTTACCATCTCTCCTTTCACACTACCCTCATGCTTTATATGCTTTCTTCTCAACTTATTATTCTCTTCAAAGTCTCACGATAAATTGGCTGCGTTCTTGCTGTCAACCCGTACTAAATCTGTTCTTAATCTAATGCAGACTCTTACACCAACTTGTTTTTTAGCTGAATTTCGTTTTGTTTTTGTTTCGCACTAACAATTATCAATCTTCCCGAGGTCTACTTGCCAAGCACAGGGCCTTTCTCTTCTTCAACACTTTACCATCTCTCCTTTCACACTACCCTCCTGTTCCCCCTCTGTTCTTGTACACTCTCTCCTCTCTCTCAAGCTTTTATCTTCGCGGCTCACTTGCTTTTCTGCTACTGAAAGGTAAACCCTTTGAAGCCTCCAGCTTTCGCATTTTCTAACTAAGCTACTTTCTCTTCAACGACATGATATCCTTCATTTTACTGCTTCTGGTTCTTTGTAATGGTTTAGTAGATTCTTTGAACAACGAAGGCTATGCACTTCTGTCTTTCAAGCAGTCCGTTTATGAAGACCCCCAAGGGTCATTGAGTAACTGGAACTCTTCTGATGTGAACCCTTGTTCATGGAATGGGATTACATGCAAGGGGGGAAGGGTTGTGTCTGTTAGCATTCCAAAGAAGAAGCTTTATGGGGTGCTTCCTTCTGCTCTTGGGTATCTCTCTGACCTTAGGCATGTGAATTTGAGGAATAATAGGTTCTTTGGTAGTTTACCTGCTGTGCTCTTTCAAGCTCAAGGATTACAAAGTTTGGTCCTTTATGGAAATTCTCTATCTGGGTCTTTGCCAGATGAGATTGGCAAGCTTAGCTATCTTCAATCCTTAGATTTATCACAGAATTTCTTAAATGGATCACTACCCGTTTCACTTGTTAGATGCAAGAGACTTAGGACCCTTGATCTTAGCCAGAACAATTTTACCGGTCCTTTGCCACAGGGGTTTGGCACCGACTTGGTTTCGCTTGAGAAACTTGATATGTCATTCAATAAATTTAACGGCTCAATTCCCAGTGATATTGGAAATTTGTCTAGTTTGCAAGGAACTGTTGATTTCTCGCATAATCTCTTTAGTGGTTCAATCCCTGCTAGTCTTGGGAACCTTCCTGAGAAGGTTTACATTGATTTAACTTATAATAATCTAAGTGGTGCAATACCTCAAAATGGTGCTCTAATGAACAGAGGACCGACTGCATTTATTGGTAATCCTGGCCTTTGTGGCCCTCCATTGAGGAACCCTTGCCCTTCTGATGTTCCCAGTGCCGGTTCACCTTCATCAATCCCATATCTGCCTGGTACCCGCACACCTCAATCTTCGGATAATGTGAAGAGTGAGAAAACAAGAGGACTAAGTAAGAGTGCGATAGTCGCAATTATTGCGAGTGATATAATTGGAATTTGCCTTGTTGGGTTATTGTTTTCGTATTGTTACTCAAGGGTCTTTGTACGTAGCAGGGATAGGGATGAAAAGGGTTATGGTTATGAGAAGGGAGTGAAGGGGAGTAAGGAGTGCTTTTGCTTTAGGAAGGATGAGTCAGAGACTTTGTCTGAGAATGTGGAGCAGCATGATCTTGTGCCTCTGGATAGTCAGGTGGCTTTCGATTTGGATGAGTTGCTCAAGGCATCAGCTTTTGTTTTAGGGAAGAGCGGAATTGGAATTGTTTACAAAGTTGTGCTTGAAGATGGGCTTACTTTAGCTGTGAGAAGATTGGGTGAGGGAGGCTCTCAAAGGTTCAAAGAATTCCAGACAGAAGTAGAAGCAATTGGAAAGCTAAGGCATCCTAACATTGTAACTCTCAAAGCCTACTACTGGTCTGTTGATGAGAAGTTGCTAATCTATGACTATGTACCAAATGGAAGCCTTACCAAGGCACTTCATGGTGAGTTTAATGAAGCTTTTTTACTATGAACATGGACGTCTTTTGGTTCTTTTCTCGTTTGATTTTTTTGATCTCATAATTCTTTAGTGTTTATTGAATTTGTTCGTCTTTTCTTGTGTATTTTGTGATATTGGTTCTTTACTTTTGTCAATAGGGAAGCCTGGGATGGTGTCATTTACACCACTGTTGTGGTCTATTCGGTTGAAAATCATTAGGGGGATTGCTAAAGGCTTGGTTTATCTGCATGAATTCAGCCCCAAAAAGTATGTTCATGGAGATTTGAAGCCAAGTAATATACTTCTTGAACAGAACATGGAGCCAAAAATTGCTGATTTTGGGCTCGGTCGTCTTGCTAATATTGCTGGGGGGTCTCCAACTCTGCAATCTACCCGAATTGCTGTTGAGAAACCACAAGAAAAACAACAAAAGAGTGTATCCAGCTCTGAAAATGCCACAATTTCATCTTCGAACTTGGGATCTTATTACCAAGCTCCGGAAGCACTTAAAGTGGTGAAACCATCACAGAAATGGGATGTCTACTCTTATGGGGTGATCTTACTTGAGATGATCACAGGAAGATATCCTGTTGTTAACGTGGGTGCCTCAGAGATGGATCTTGTTCAGTGGATTCAGCTTTGCATTGAAGAGCAGAAACCACTTGGAGATGTTTTAGACCCAACTTTATCTCCAGAGGTAGATAAAGAAGAGGAGATTGTTGGTGTTCTAAAGATTGCAATGGCTTGTGTCCATAGCAGCCCTGAAAGGAGACCAACAATGAGGCATGTCTCTGATGCTCTGAACAGATTGGTCGTGTCTTCTGATTGAAAAACGTACTGGAACTTCCACTTCACTGCCCTTCTTGAAGTTATTTTTCCTCTCTTGTTTTCTTAATCACGTTGAGTAGGATTTTCAAGATTTTTTTTTTCCTTTTTGCTGTCCAAAGATGTATCCTTGACAATTGAAGTGTAAAGTGGCATCTGTGTGCTTCATGTTAATATTCTTTGGTAGGATTATCATCTCTGTCTTTGCACAAGGCCTAGATAGTTGCAGGTAGAGATTCTATAACTCTGTTATAAGTAGTTGCGTTTGTCTTCTTTCCAGCTGTTATAGCTAGGCTTTGGCTGTGTCTGTTTGTTCGTGGTCAGTAGTTCTTGTTTTAATTCTTTGCTTGTGGTATCTTTCCTTTAATGACAACGGAACTGAGCAAGAAGGGACAGACCTAAGCTTCTTAGTTTCTGTGACTAATTTTCTTTTCTTTCAGGTGCCAACTGTTGATTATGTAATGTAACGCTACATTATTTGTTCAACCCTAACTAGGGAAATATTGCTACTGATGGACGTGGAAGTCAATCTTATTTCTTTTGTCAAATTAACAAAATAAAATAAAGGAAAGGAGAGCTTTAAGGTGAAAATTAAAAACATGAAAACAAAATAAGAATGCAATTTAATTAAATAAAATAAGAATGAATATCTAGTCCAAAATAAATTAAATAAAAAGTGAGCTTTAGGATGAAAATTGAAATAGAATAAAGGTGAAAATATGAAAACAGATTAAGAATGTATTTAACGAATCAAATAACACTGAACATCTAGTATAATTTTAGTTTTAATTTTTTAAATCGATCATTGATGGAAGGATGGACTGACCTTTTTATTCCTCAATAAATTGATTATAGTTCTCAACATATCTATCCTTGCTCAATAACCCAAACGAGTTCTTTGATTAATTTCCTTGTCAACAAATAACTCTAAACAACCTCTTAGGATTTAATCTATTGATATCATTACAAACTAGAGACACTACCAATTCTAGCCGATGAATACACAAGCTAAATTTATTTAGACTTGATTTTGTATCCATATAACATGACTCAGATATCCTATTTAAGTCATGTTATATCACCACTAAGTATTGGAACAATCAAATGACTCTGAATTTAATTATTTCAAGTAACAATATACTGTATTGTTTTGATAATTAGACAATAGGTCTTTTGTATCAATCAAACAAAATAATAATGTTAATGATCTCATTATATATAATAGTAAAGAAGAGCAACTACATCTAATAAAATTTGAAGAATCAAACTTCAATTAATCTTTGATTAGAAAAAGAGAGTTTAGTATATATGGCTCTCAATGACAACGTGAAAGAAAAATAAAGAATGTAGAAAATAAAATAGACTAGGAGGAGAGAAGATGGGATGTCTACTCATACAACTCTATCAATATAATCTCAAAATCCTATCTAGTCTTCCTAAAATTAAGGGATAAAAGATAAGATCAAAATTAAATATAAAGGATCCTCGTTAGGATTATCCAGTCAAAACAAGTCCTACGTAATCAAAATTCCTAAATAGAGAAAAATAGGGGTAGAAATAGCTACATCAGATAACTTTTAAGAGAGCCTTGTCTATTTAATCACGTTTATTTGTTGGAGATGTCATATCTGCTAAGACATGGGAACACTTTATGTTCAGATCATTTCTAGAACCTTTTTTTTTTGCAGGCTTTCATTTTTTCTCAAACTTAGCATCTTTGTTCCTTCTTTGCTAGATCTCCATTTCCAAGCTTATGTTGATCGAAATCTCCAATCTAATCTATAAAACACAAAATATATTATTATAATCCATAATTACAAGCATTTATCAATCAAAGCATAGGAAATTAACATGAAATATGTGTATTTTATATATGTCATTAAATTCTCTCACACTTCGACAATGCTTACCCTCAAGCATACAATAGTTCAAATTCATTAGCGTCTCTTCATATCCTTCTCTTTTTCTTCTCAACCCATCCCTTTATAACTTAAATCACTACATCTCATTAATCCAAACCAAAACACAACATGAAACAAGAAATTAATAATATAAGTTCTCACAAACTACACAAGCAAGCAATCATCCACCAATCTTTTCAAAATTATATATAGTAGGAATTTATATCCTCTTATTGGTTTCTGTTTATGCACTCTAAATATTTAGGGAACTAATGATCTTTCATGTCAACAAAGATAAACTCTTGTCATAGGTTTTCTTATATATCACATCTCTACCATTGTATCTAAGGGTCTTTAAGCAGGTTGTAACAATGTTATGAATATCGTCCCAGTACTGGTACAGAATTTGGTTCTGGTATAGTATTTGTACCAATATTGATCAATATTGGGTACCGTTTTAGGTGATTTTATAAATTTATAAAATAGTTCGTGAATTTTTTTAAAATTACTAAATAGTCCTTCAACGTATTGCATTGTATAATTTACAATTTTACATCAACTATGTTTTCAAAAATCATATATTATAATTAATTTAAAATAAATCTTAAACATAAATCCCAGTTCATAAATTAAAATAATTCATGTAAGATTAAATACTAAGCTCTTTCCTAGATATATTAAAGGGTTAATTACAAAAAAATCTCAATCTTTGCTCAATTTTGCAATTATAGTCTGAACTTTAAAAAATAGCAATAAAACTCTCAAACTTTCAATTTTCTTCAATTCTAACCCAAATTTTAAAAAGTGGCAATAAAATGCTCAAATTTTCAATTTTTTTTCAAATTTAGCCCAATGATAGTTTCTACATATTCCAGAAACCCTAACTATTAATACATTTTATCCAAAATTAATACAACAAATGAAGATTAATGAAACGATGTTGTTGTTAAAAATGGAATCCCTAAATCAATTTATGCATATTCAACCTGATAGCAGTAGATTGCCTAATGTTTTAGTAGGTAGTTTAGTATGTGTTTAATTATTGAATTGAACAATTAATGCATGTTTATGTTAGGATTATGTTAGTTAGTTAGATATTTGTGTTTTGTATGTTTTGTGGGTTAGAGCACGCGATTGAGCTTTAATTTGATATATTTGAAGTGCTTTGATATGTTTGCTAATATTTTAGGTCAAATATTGAAGAATGGAGAAAATTCGAAAAAGGCCCAGAGCCAAACCTAGGGCCACGATTAGCCACGATCGTGACAAAAAGAAAAATCAAATGCCACAATCGTGGCCTATACCTACGCTAGGATAGACTCGGACAACCTTCCAAATTTAAGTTTTCGAGAGATTTTCGATCTTTTTGGACCCCAAAAAATCGTAGGGTTGCCCAGAATAGAAAGTATATAAAAAGGAAAAGAAAAGACAGTAAAAGGGAGTCTCCAATCTGTCACTTTGGGAAAGCTTCAAGGAAGAGAAGAAAAAGAGAGAGAAGAGGAAAAAATGAGAGAGTAAGCATGTCTTCCGATGCTACTGCCTTCCCGAGTTATCCGATCCAAGTTTCTTTCTCCCTTCCATCTTTATTTCCGTTTATTTAATGTATGCGATGATGATGGATTGTATGATGATGGATCTTGGATTTTTTATGATATTCTAACTTTTCCTTTGGGATTTTACCTTGATTCAATGTTAATATAGTCGTTTTTGTGTTATTTTGATTGGGTATTGTGATTAATTGCAGAACTTGCATATTTCGATAATAAACCGAGAGAGTGAATTGAATAAAAATGATTGCCATTTTTTTAAGTTTTGGCTAAAATTGAAAAAAATTGAAAGTTTGAGCATTTTATTGTAACTTTTTAAAGTCTGGGCTATAATTGCAAAATTAAGTAAAGTTTGAGATTTTTTGTAATTAACTCTATATCGAATAATAGTCACTGACATGTCTAGACCAATAAACATAATAAAGAATAACACACTATAATTACTTATTTAAAAAATAAAAGAAGTGCTTTTTTATATTTTAAAGCTATAGATAAATCATTTCCTTATATATATATATATATATATATATATATATATTGGATAGCTACAAAAACATGATGTGTCATGCTGTGATTGTTCAGTTCTCAAAACGCCATCGTTTCTCTTTTCTAAAAAACTAAAACTCACATCCACGGCTCCACCAGACTACTACATCGTTTCAGTTTTCACATTCTTCTTCTTTTTCTTTCTTGGTTTCTGATTTTGTTTTGCCTTTTTAGTATGACATATTGTTTGTTTTATCTGTTGTTTTGGAAATAAACTCTCTTCTTATCTTCTTTTGGCTGTCGTTCTTTTAAAGAGGCTTTGACCATATAAAGGTGTAGTATGTTTTCTTTTTTGTCTTCTAAAATCTTGGTTTTATGTGCTTCATTATTTTTTTTACATGTTCTTGCTAAATTTACAATCTTTTCTTTTGGTGTTGCACAAAAATGGCAACTAGTGTGGGTGGTGATGAGGAGCGAGAGTAAAGAGAGTGGAGATGAATCTGGGTAGGCATAGAGAGGAGAGAGAGTGAGTTATTTCTTTTTTGGAGAAAAGTCCTTCAAATTCTAAAGTTTACGGTACCGGTCGAACACGAGAAATCACCAGTACCGATCGGTACTGACAATCGATACTAATAAGGTAAGTTTTGTACTATTTTCTGGCTGGGCTAGTACGTTTCAAAACTCAAATTTTTTGGAGTTGCATATTTATAATCTGACATGCTGACCATCGAACTTAAGGAGTTCAATTCTATTGAATCTTGTAGAGGTTGGGTAACCTTTCCTCTCTTGCGAAGCCTTACCCCATGTTCCTATCTCCTCTAGGGTTATGGAGTAACTTATTCATTATTCAGGGTTAGACTTTTGTATTAGTTGTAAAAACATGATTTTAAGCTAAAAATACTCCTTTTCTTATTCATCCATTATACTTTGGCTGCCTAACATAATTTTTCCACTTCTGGCTTGTGCGTCTATTAATTTTCAAATACCTTCTTCAAGCTTGCATAACTTAGCTCCACGAGTGTTTTCTTCTATAATTTGCCAGGTTTAAGGGTCGATGCTCTAATACTAATTATTATAAATTTTAATTGAAGGAGGGACAATGACTGTTTCAACCATAATTTAGTAGGAAGAAAAGATCATGAAAGAATCATAAGATAATAAGAGATACAGGTAGCGAAAGGGAAAATGATTGTGTTATATTAAGCTTGCAAGATTCGTTATATAACAACTACTTTAAAGAAGGAGACAATCCAAGTTCAGAGCTCCAGAAGATGAGGCAATGGAGTCGGAGAATATGTCACCGTTACCTTCCTTCAAAGGAATCGATATTCCAACTATTCGATTCTCCGAGAGGATTCAGAACAGTTTAGCTACTTCTCTTAAGCAAACGGTTGTTGTTAGGCTATTGGGAGGAGTGATGGGAGTGCGCACACTGTAGACTCCCATTGAAAATTGTGGAAGTCGATGGGTAAGTCTAAGGTGGTGGATCTGGAAAATCATTATTTTCTAGTTAAATTCCAACTGCCAAATGATTATGTCAATGTTCTCTTAAAGGACCCTGGATAGTGCGCGACACATACTTGATAGTCGAGCCCTGGAATCCAACGTTTTCTACCAACAATGTTACACTAACCGCGGTAGTAGCTTGGGTGAGTTTCCCTGGTATGCCCCTCTAATACTATCACAATAACACGTTAAGTG
The DNA here is from genome assembly GCA_025629825.1 of Erythroxylum guanchezii. NCBI lineage: Eukaryota > Viridiplantae > Streptophyta > Magnoliopsida > Malpighiales > Erythroxylaceae > Erythroxylum > Erythroxylum guanchezii. Next base: position 10,871,270 of record JAOTAX010000196.1, on the reverse strand, counting down.
CCATTAGCAAATTAGTGGGCAACGTCATTAGGATTGACTATAATACTATTGTCGGAGACAGAGGGAAGTTCGCAAGATTAGCAATGGAACTCGATCTTACTAAAGGGTGGAGTACGAAGGCCTACCACGTATTTGTTACACCTATGACAGATATGGACATATGACTACCGAGTGTCAAGAAGCACTATTAGGGACAACTGTTGAAGAGGAGACTTAGATGAAGTCTCCGACCTTACCACCCAACGCGACAGCCCTGCCCCTTGCCATAGACACCACCTTTAGACCCTAGATGCAAGTGTCTGCTAAAGTAAAGAGACCATATGTGAAGCACAACTAGGTTGTGGGAAGCATGCGGCCTACTCTTACACCCCTACTGAAAAAAAGGACACATTGAGATCCGGTTCACGTTTTGATACGCTTGCATTAATTGGGGACAATGACTTGCCGCCAAAGGAAACTGTGCAACGTAGTTAACACACACTAGTATTCCAGTATTCCTACATATCAAGTAGCTAGTACTTTTGCAATGGTGGCCAAAGAATGAAACTGAACTGTATTTGGCAGCATTTGGCACCGAAAAAGGTGACTCAAGGCCTGCCTAATTGGCCTCCAAAAGACATTAGAACAATACTTATCACAAAATTTGCAAAACCTGGAACACACTCTATTAGAGGAGTATGAGACTATTCTCATGCAAGAGGAATTGTTATGGCACCAACAGGCGAGCTGTGATTGAATTCAATTTGGAAATCATAATACCTTCTATTTTCATGCTAGTATAAGAGCACAGAGATGGCGAAATTGTGTCAATATGTTGAAGCTCGAAGGTAACAATTCGTGCAATGACGAGGAGGCATTGTGCCAGGCAACAATCCATTTCTTCGTCAACCTACACACTGTAAAGGAGGGGGGACTTCGCCGGTATGTACTTAGGGGTAAATTCCCTGTCATCGCAGACCGGGATATGCAGTACCTTGTGAATCCTGTGCACCATATTGAAGTGCACCAGGCACTGTTTGCCATGGATCCGATGAAAGCGACTAGAAGTGATGGATTTCCCGCACTTTTCTACCAAAGTCAATAGGAAGTTGTCGGCCCATCGTTGGTTACTATAGTACAGGAATCCTTCTCTAAAGGTGAAATTTCGGAAACCCTGAACTCAACACTCTTGTTCCTTATTCCCAAAGTTGAAAGTCCTTTGCGTTTGCACCAATTCCGTCCGATTAGCTTGTGCAATGTGCTGTATAAGTTAATCACGAAAGTGATTATAAACTGGTTAAAATCGTTGCTCCCTACCTTGGTGAATCTGTCACAAACAAACTTTTTACGAGGGCGTCAGATCACGAACAACCTTATCATTGCTCAAGAGATCCTTCATTCTATGAGAAGTTGGGCGGGATGTAAATATATGGCGATTAAGATAGACCTATAAAAGGGGTATGATCGATTACTTTGGGAGTTTGGTCAGGATACATTAGAGAACATTGGACTTCCTCATCCCTTAGTTAAGTTGATTCTTGCCTGCATTAGCTCTCCAGCCATGCAGATACTTTGGAATGGTAACTTACCGAGAAGTTTTGGCCTTCACGACGATTGTGCTAAGAGGACCGTCTCTCTCCGTATCTCTTTGTTGTATGCATGGAATGCCTCTCACATGCCATAAAGGCCAAGGTTAGTGCTAAGAAATGACATCCTTTTAATACCAGTCGGCGAGAGCTTACTATATCTCACTTATTCTTTACCGATGACCTCATCGTATTTGCCAAGGCCTCGAGTGATCAAATGGACATCATCAAAAATGTGTTGCAGGAGTTCTTCGACAGCTCATGTCAAATGGTGAGTCAGGCCAAGACTACCCTCTTCTGCTCCAATAGTGTATTTGTGAGGGAAGCCCAATATCTTAGTAACCGATTAGGGTTTAAGCAAGTAACAAATTTGGGAAGATATCTGGGAGTCCCACTTCTGCATAAGCAAGTCACCACAAACACCTACCAACTACTAGCCGATCGAGTTCATCAGAGGTTCACCAACTGGTTCGTGCATACTATGTCCTTGGCTAGCCATACCACTCTTACTCAGTCAGTTCTTTTTGCCATTCCTTACTACACCATGCAAATTACATCCATTCCTCACGGAATTCTCAACCAAATTGAGATTAGTTGCCGGTAGTTTCTGTAGGGAGCTCAACGGGGAGAGCGAAAGCTAAGTTTGGTGAATTGGACAAATGTTTGTCAACCTAGAAATCATGGGGTCTAGGCCTGCGGCAACTGAAGGCAAATAACGACGCTTTTCTCATAAAGTTAGCCTGGCACGTCCTTACTAATCCTCAATCTCTTTGGGTTCAAGTTTTATGAGGCAAATATCTTCACAGTGTGAAAACCATACCTCAGACAATACATGCGAGAAGTTGCCCATTCCTTTAGTGAGCATTTTGTCGGGTATGGCATGAGCACTTTGTCGGGTATGGCCAGTCATGTGCACAGGTATGAGGTGGGCTTTAAGGGATGGCACTACTGTACGGTTTTGGGAAGATATCTAGTTAGGAACTACTAAACTATCTGAGTTAGCGGTGTCTCCTATTTCTAAAGGCGAGCAAAATGCTCAGGTGAGAGATTATGTTACGGTAAGCGGTCAATGGAACTAGGATATTCTCCAGGCCTAACTCCTAGCCACTGTTTGCCTAAGCCTTGCAGCCATGAGCGCTCCTAAGGATGCAACTAAACGTGATAGAATATATAATGGTTAGACGGCTTCGGGATGCTTTTGTATTAAATTCGCCTATGAGAAGCTGTGCAATTGCTCCTAGAACCCACTAGATATTCACTGGAAACTTATGTGGAACTTCAAGGGCCCTTAACACATTCGCAAGTTTCTTTGGCTAGCTTTGCAGGGCAAACTTTTGACTACTATGGAACGCTGTCGCAGACACCTCAGTATTGATAATACCTATGGAAAGTGCTTAATCGTCGAGGAGTCCTACATCCACACACTACGTGACTGCCCAACCACTGCCACAGTTTGGAGAAGGCTACTTCCCCACCGTTTCTAGAATAGTTTTTTTTTTCTGCAGAATCCAACCCCTAATTGATTGATAATTTATCCCAAGCCATTTATGTTGTTGGTGAGTTTGAATGGAGCATCATTTTTGGTGTGACTTGTTGGTTTCTATGGAAGTGGCGTAATCAACGGATATTCTTTGAGGTCCCTCTGAATCCCCAAGTGGGTGTGATTATGGCCCATATTAAAATAATTATGCAGGCAAATACTCTTACGAACCTAACTAACCTGCGGACCTCTTACCATACAGTATAGATTGGGTGGCGTGCCCTACCACCAGGCTGGTGCAAGCTAAATATGGATGGTATCGTGAAAGGCGCTAGTGAATTGGCCTAGCAGGAGGAGTATTGCAGGATGAACAGGGATATTGGAAGACGGGCTTTGCCTTTCATATTGGCAATTGCACACCTATCACTTCCGAACTATGGGGAGCTTTGAAAGGGTTAGAATTGACATGGAATGCAAGTGTGAGGCGTGTCATCCTAGAAGTAAATAGTACAAATGTATTGACACTTTTGACTGAGATAAATCCTGTCGTTTATTGCAACTGGACATTGGTCTTTAAGATCAAAACTTTTCTCTCGAAAGACTGAGAAATCCGCCTGGTACACACTTATTGTGAAGGAAACTATGCAGCAGATTGGATGACAAATTTTGCCTTAAGCCTCCCATTTGGTTACCATGTTTTCACTACCTCTCCTTTAGGGATCATCACCACTTTAGACAAGGATCGCTTTGTACCACTACCCTCAAGTTGTGTCCGCTGTAATCGACAGTTAGTGGCATTTTGCCTCCTATATTGTCAAAAAAAGGAGACAATCAATACAAAGGAGGTACGTGTCTTTTTGTAATAACTAACTAATTATTTAAACTATGCATCTAATACATGTAAACTATAATGTGACGTCATTACAAACTTCTTTCTATTTGTAACAACAAACCAACTCATTATAATTGGAACTCTTTTATCAAATCAATACCAAACTATTTGTTTAATCCAACCCTTAAGTCTAACAAACTGGTGTAACAATTATCCTTCTTCGCAAATAAAGTAGCCACTAAGAAAATAGTTGTTAAGCATTCAACCATTATAACTTGTTATCTCTAAAAGACCAACTATATTTCTCATAGAAGAAATTATGTCACGCTAGCGATTATATAAGTTATTTAAGATTTAAATTAAATGTAACGTATGACTTTATTTTGAATATATTTAAATATTAGGATCTGGCTTATATTTTAATAAAATGTTAGAATTAAAAATACTTTTGTGAATTTTTTAACGAATAATCTTTCTAAAGCAAAGCAAAGCAATTTTAAAAAAAATAAAAGTAAAGCAAAGCAAAGCAAATGTTGCTTGGGTAGATCTCAACGCTATAGAAGGCCACTGAAATATAAGGCCCATTACAAACCACTCTCATTCTGATGATTCTTTTTCTTCCTCCCTATTCCCGTCTTCGCGAACTGATGCTCCCACTTTAAAGAGTTGATGAAAAAGCTTCCAAGACCTTGGCGGCCATTGAATATCGAAGAAGCTTGTACACACAGAACTGAAATTCCCTCTTCAAGATATAGTCATGTCCAGCAACGAAGCAGTGGAAGTGAAGAGGCTGTTTATAGGAGCTGGTTGCAACAGAATAGTTAACAACGTCTCATGGGGTGCTTGTGATTTGGTTGCTTTCGGTGCCCAGAACGCCGTTTCCATTTTCTGCCCCAAGGTCTCTCCTTTATTCAGTTTCTATCTGTCTTTAACCGCTTTTTCAAGTCTTAATGTTTCCAAACGTTTGTCTTTAATTTTTCCTGAACAGAGAGCCCAGATTTTAACTACGTTGCCTGGTCACAAGGCCTCCGTGAACTGTACTCATTGGATTCCAAGCAATAAATTTGCTTTTAGAGGTACCCGTTTGTTCTTTTAGTTCCATTTTATTTTCTCAAAACATGGATTTTTAATTTATTGTTCTGCGTGATGCCATTCTACTATTGATTCTTATGCTTTTGCTGCCAGAGTTCAGGTTTTTTTAGTAAGAGTAGTCCGGTGTATCTATTATTTCTATTTAAGCATATTAATTGCTTATCTTACCTTTGTTTTCTGGGAAGTGCTCAGAGATGAGAAAGAGTTGGAATTTTGGTTTTTGCAGTTTTATGCATTTGGCTTTGTAATTTGACAAGCCAAGATAATGATGAGAGGCTATAAATTCATACCGGGAAATGCTTTTCTGATTGACTAGCTTTGGTTATATTTTATTATTTTCTTAATATGCTGTTTTATTTGTCAGCAGCAAAGAAGTTAGAGCAGCATTATCTGCTGTCTGGAGATGCTAGTGGTGCCATTATCCTATGGGAATTCTCAATTGGTGTCAGAAAGGTTTTTCTTTTTCATTTTTTTAGGTTTTTATGTTTTGTTAAAAAATTACCTTTGAGGAAACCAAATGTTGCACCAGGGTTCTGTGGAATTTCCTTTTCTTGGTCGTATTTCTAACTCCTTTATTTTGGTTTTGTTAACAGTGGAGGGAAGTGCTAGAACTACCACAATCACACAAGAAGGGTGTGACGTGCATAACTGGAATTATGATTTCTGAAACTGATGCAATCTTTGCCTCTAGTTCTTCAGATGGAACAGTTTGTTTATGGGAATTGATACTACCTTTGGCTCCTGACGGTGAGAAAATATAACCGATTGTTTGCTTCCTTAGTACTTATTATCCTTGCAAGATGTTGTTGAGATAGAGCTTGGCATTGTCTAAAATGAAAATCATAAGTCTACCCTTCTTGCAAGCATCTTATCTCATAAAACTTTCTTCTTTCAGCTTTTGTTCATCTGTTTTGCTAAACTTTAAAGCTAATCTTCCAATTGGCTAATTGATTTCTGCAGTTAAGTGATCTAGTTGTGTACTTTTTCCTGTCTTGTCTGTGTTTTGAATAGAAGAAGTCGTGCTTACAATGTTTCTATGTACTTTTAGTTCTTACTAAGTCTGCATGTGATTCAAACCAGATGCTTTTCCTGCTGGCAAACTAGAGATTGGCTGAGTAGATACTTTCACTGAATTCTAGATGTATTACTTTTAAAAATACTTTGATCAAGCGTTATTGGAATCTAGATGTTGTGAACGAACTAATCTGATTTACAGTTTGTAAAGTGTTGGTTTGCTTTTTAATGATTGTTAGGCTTCATATATTTTATTAGCATTATTCTCATTACGACTCTATTATGGTTCTGTATTTTAAAAATGAATTGTCAATCCAGTTTGGTATCTTTAGTGTAAGAATTAACTAATTTCTGTTTTTATAATATGAATGCTTAATTTGTTTTTTCAGGAGACTATAAATTGCAATGTCTGGACACCAACTTTGTTGGTTCAAGGCCTATGGTGACTCTTGCATTGGCAAAATTGCCAGGGACTTCTGGGGATATAGTCATCGCAATGGGTGGTTTAGATAACAAAGTTCATCTTTATTGTGGAGATAGGAAAGGAAAGGTATCTAAGTTTTGATTTTACATGATTCTTGTGCAAAATACCCTTGTGCCCCATGAATATATTGGTCTAATAAGTGTATATGCTTTCAGTTTATTCACTGTTGTGAGTTGAAAGCTCATACAGATTGGATCAGGAGTTTAGACTTCTCGTTACCCATCTCCTCAAATGGTCAATCAAATAGCATTCTGCTGGTAAGTTCGTCTCAAGACAGAGGAATACGCATATGGAGAATTGCTCATAAAGGTTCATCGGTCACCAGCAATGGTACAAGCAAGCATCAGGGAACAAGTTTGGCATCTTATATTGAAGGTCCTGTACTCGTATCTGGCTCTAATTCTTATCAGATATCTTTGGAATCTCTTCTAATTGGACATGAGGATTGGGTGTATTCAGTGGAGTGGCAACCTCCTTTAACTGCATCTACAGATGAAACATTTTTCCATCAACCTCAAAGTCTTCTGTCTGCTGCAATGGACAAGACAATGATGATTTGGCAACCTGAGAAGAAATCTGGTATTTGGATGAATATTGTCACTGTTGGGGAGTTGAGCCATTCTGCTCTGGGGTTTTATGGCGGCCACTGGAGTCCCGATGGAAATTCAATTTTGGCACATGGATATGGTGGAGCATTCCATCTATGGAAAAACATTGGGGTAAATGTTGATAGTTGGCAACCACAAAAGGTTCCATCAGGGCATTTTGCCGCTGTAACAGATATTGCCTGGGCAAGATCTGGTGAATACATATTGTCAGTTAGCCATGACCAGGTACTGTCTACATCCGTTGCAAGGTCGTCCCTGTTCAGGGTACTCTTGTACATCGTGCAATGTCTATAGAAACTGCTTGAATTTCATTGTGTTAGTTACAAGTGGATGAAACTCTCTTGAAAAGAGAAGCTGAAAAGTTAGTTACGTGACAATCATTGGCCCGAGGTTGGGCACAACAAGAAATTAAGTAGAAAGGCTTGGTTTACAATCAAGCATCATCCTTTTGATTCAATTAGTTACTAATAACTTGATAAAAGTTGGTTTACAAGTCCAACTACATGTCTTTGGGAGAGTGCTTTGATTCAATGCAAAAATTTTGTTAGTATTGTTATTTCAGGCATATCTACTTGTTACCTGTTCATTTGAGTAAAATAGAAACTTAAGGATTAATTAGTCCTAATGTCAGAATCATATTTTGATGTATTAGACTACTGTTTGTTGATTAATAAAATATTGAATTGCTTCATCGAATCTATTTGATTAAGCAATTTTGAATCCTTAAGAAACAAAGTTCTGTGACAGAGCTCTGAATTTTGCTCATGCGTAAAGTATTTAAACTGTATAAATATATCTTGCTTTCCAGACAACCCGTGTCTTTGCTCCTTGGAAAAATGAGTCATCTCATATAGATCAACAGTCATGGCATGAAATTGCTCGTCCTCAAATTCATGGCCATGATATTAACTGTGTGGCTATGATCCAAGGGAAGGGAAACCATCGTTTTGTTTGTGGTGCTGATGAGAAAGTTGCTAGGGTATTTGAAGCTCCTCTGTCATTTTTGAAGACCTTGAATCATGCCATTTGTCAAGAGTCTACTTTCAGTGAAGATCTCCACGTCGATGTTCAGGTTCTGGGAGCCAATATGTCTGCTCTTGGCTTGTCACAGAAACCTATATATGTCCATGGTGACTCTCTCTCCCTTTCTGTTGCATCCATGTAGCTTATTGCACTAAGATATTAATTAGATAACAATGGAGTTGAATGTCGTCTGCACCCTTATGTGTGCAAGTGCTCATTTCTTCTGCCAAATAGAGGGAGCCTTAGCAAACAGCTGATTTGTTATTCACCTGCTTATCAGAGACATATTTAGCTTCATGCATTCTATTTTACTATTCTCACATAATATTTAACAACTCATTGTAACCCATTGAGCTTTTATTATATGTGATGGCCTTGAAGTTTTTGTTGGTAACTAATGTACTTTCAAGGCCCCATGTATAATTCTGGATTATATGATGTTGAAAGCAACCTGAGTAACAATTGCACTTTTCAAGATAATAGCTTTTTTAAAGCATATAAATTGGGAAGATAAGAGCTTAACCTGATCCTGCTGTCAGTGCAGGAAGTTATTACATCACTCCATAATAATGTTATAGATTTAGTTGACAACGGTGAGTTGAGCTGCTGATAACTTTACTTAATACAGCTCATCATCAAGTTTAATATTTTGAGAGATGCTAGCTCAGGGACATATTATTAGGATGTTGTGATCAAAACTTGGATTTATTTCAGTAAGCTACTTGAGGCTATTGCTGCATACTTTGAGATGTGTCAGGGATCAGTTACGGCATCAACAATCTGCCTGCTTTTCCCATTTTTGTTTGTTAAGTTCAGCATCACGGCCTTGGTGCTTCTTGATTTAATGTTTTAATACAATGACGGAAAATTGGTAGTGCTAATTATCCTTTGATCAGAACAATTATTTTAAATAGGCTGTGGCTTGGACCAGAACTTTTCCCTATCAGAAAGACCTAATATGCTTTGCTTGTGCAGCTGTACATTCTAATATGGTTTTCTTGTGCAGCTGTACATGATATCCCAGACAGAAATGCAAATGATAGTCTTGACACTCTTGAAAGCATTCCTGATGCAGTTCCTGTTGTGTTGACTAAGCCTCCAATAGAAGATCAACTGGCATACAATACTTTATGGCCAGAGTCACACAAACTTTATGGTCATGGAAATGAGTTGTTTGCCCTTTGTTGCGACCGCGAAGGGAAGCTTGTTGCTTCGTCATGTAAGGTATCTACTTCTAATACTTATCTTTCTGATTTAATCACAGAGAAAATAACTAATGGGTTTGGGCGTGGAAAGGAAACAATTTTTGGAGGATTTGCATTTTTAATTTTTCAGTAGAAAGTCTGGATCAGGTTTCCTGTCTGAAGGGAAAGATAATAAAAAGTTACTACTATGGTCTTGCTTTAAACAATTTGTCTCGTGTAGTTAGAATAGGTGAACTTTTTACGTGCTAAATGATGCAGATGTAGAAACAATAATGAGGGAAGAAAGGAGGAGGGTAGATGAAATGAAGAATAGATGTTATATGGTACTATGATAGAACTTATGAATAAGCCATTGCAGCCCAATTGTTACTTTCTAACTGAAAACCTTAAGATAGCCCTCAAATTAAAGTTAATATGATTTCATGATTATTCTTCTATTCCCCTAAACTTAAATAATGAACAACAAACTTAAATGTTTATATGAGGAAAAAAAAGATAATTATTAGTATTTGAGAGTTTTAAACCATTCACGGGAAAAAAAAAACATCCAGAGTCCCCTTGCCCCACGCCCAAATGAAAGAAAAAGAACATCCTGATCTTATTTTATGATTTCTTTTTTGGGGAATTTACAGGCCCAGTCAGCAACAGTGGCAGAAATATGGCTATGGGAAGTGGGTTCATGGAAGGCAGTTGGTCGTTTGCCATCACATAGCTTAACGGTGACACAAATGGAATTCTCTCACGACAATACTATGCTTTTAGCTGTCTCAAGAGACAGGCAGTTCTCTGTTTTCAGAATCATAAGAACAGGTACACCATCCTCTCCGCAAGAATACGTGTTGGGTCACAATTACTAAGTTGCTCAAGAGTTGCAGGCAACGATAAAAATGGAAAAGTAAGATGCAAATAAATTGCAAGGGAATTGTATTTTTTGTGGCCCACGACAGACTTAAGCAGTACCTTGCTTTTATCTCTCGTTCTTTTTCTATCGGAAATAATATCAAACTTGCAGATTACAGTTTTTGGTTGTGAAGTAGATTTGTGATTGTGGAGTTGCTAAGAGCAATTTATAACCCTTAAATGACTTTCATGCTTGATGGAACATCAGTATTGTTACAATGATGATCACATCTGGTATTTGCATAGGTGGTGATGAAATCAGTTACCAGCTTGTAGCAAGGCAGGAGGCTCATAAAAGAATTATATGGTCATGTTCTTGGAACCCCTTTGGTCAGGAATTTACAACTGGATCAAGGGACAAAACGGTGAAAATGTGGGGTGTGGAGAAGGAATCTTGTGCCGTTAGGCACGTGATAACTTTGCCACAATTCAGCAGTAGTGTGACTGCTCTGTCTTGGGTTGGTATTGATCGTCAAAGAAACTATGGGTTCCTTGCAGTTGGAATGGAGAATGGACTCATCGAATTGTGGAGTCTCGTTATTACAAGTAATCACAGGAATATGTCGTTGGCAGAGGTACCTGCATCTGCAGCTCTTGTTGTACGGCTAGATCCCTACATGTGCCATGCTTCTACAGTCAACCGGTTGTCCTGGAGAAATCCCGAAAAGACCCAGAATAACAGGAATATGCAGCTTGCTTCTTGTGGATCTGACCAATGTGTGAGAGTTTTTGATGTACTTGTTGGTTAGTAGAAAGATTGTATTCCTTTTTTTTTTAAATTAATGCTTTCATTAACAATTTGTCCTATTCTGTACTCGTCTATGCACTCAGAGATTGGCTTGCCGAGTCCCATAGTTTCACAATAGAAGGCTGCTTAGCTTAGGTGTTTTTCTTTCTTGGAAGAGACAAGTAAGCCTTAACCGTTTGCTTAGCTTGTCCAGTTGTTTATCTTCTTAATTATCTTACGGAAAACACTGATCTCAATGCAAAAAAGGTAACCGGTTAGACACGCAGAATCTAACGAAATAATGTCAGGGGTCAGTCACATGAGAATCAGTGACGGCTAACTGGCAATAAGTAATGATAAAAGGGATGGAGTAATCTAATGCTTGCGGTCGTAAACTTTTGATAAAATAACATTTAAGATTTAATTATCTTTTAAAAATTCTTCTAATCAAATAAAAACTTTCAAGGTAAATTAAACTAATTTAAAATTAAACATAATTAGTTGAATTCAATTATTATATCACATGTATTATTAATATTTCATATTGGTTTTTTAATGAAAAGTTAAACCATAATTAAAAATTAAAATTAAGCAGCCGTATACTTTTGACCCTAAAATAAAATCCAACGGTGGTGGTTGGGTTAGGGCTGAGGATGAGCTATGGAAAGAATGATGAAAAAGTAGGAAGTAGATAAAGGTGGGTAGTGAGTGGGTGTCTTTTTTCAAATAATCTAATAATTGGAACATGAGGGGGAACGGGTATCGGGACAATGTATCATCTCTACAAAATCAAACTTAAGCTTCTTCTCTCTCTTTACTGTCATAGGAAAGTTACGAACTTCATTGTTATAACACAGCTCACTTATCAGCTTATGCTCCTACCCGTGCATTAGGAGCTAATACCGGTTGCTCAAGTTATGTGTACTACTAAGAATCCAAGTGAGTGGCAAACAATATGCTGTACTCAACACAAAAGCTTAAACTACAGCATAACACTTAATTTTGGAATAAGAAGCAGATCTAAGATTGTACACCACTCAGAAAATCAAGGCAGCAAAATGTCGAGGAACAAAAAAGATCTTTCTTGTTGCATGACAATCTCAAATCCTAGCAACAACTGATGTTAGTAGACTGCAATAACTCAAAAAATAATTCTGGATCGAAAGCATAATTCTGTGGAAAACCTTATCAAGAAAGCCTTCCAAGTAACAAAGTTTGCATATGAGACTAACATTAGTCTGTACATTTATGCATCAAAAAGAGAAAAATAGTTGTTGCACATCAAGCCTCTGACCAACTAATCTCCCATGATCTAAGCATCCAAGAGTACAATTAACATAAAAGCTCTTACCATTTATATGACTTTTATTTAGTAACTCATATTTCAACTGCACAAGCACACAATATAATGTTGTTTCCAGCTTACAGTATACCCCCAGACCACCTTCATTTCTTATGACATTGACAATATGACAGCAATGAAAGAGTAAAGACGATGAAACTCCCTTATTATCTATGACAAAGCCAAAACCATGAAACAATACCAATAGTAAGACAAATACTAGACACAAAATTTAATACAAACCACAAAACCTTCTCCCAAAATTGTTTCTCCTCTTTGGAATGACTCACATTGGCTGTGAGGTTCTGATATGTTGCTTAGTGTTCTCAGTAGCAAGCTGAGCAGATGCTTCTGGCAATCCAACACCAGCAGCAGCTGCCATGGTCTGGTACTGAGAAGGAATTGTTGGAGCCAGAGGTTGAGTGTAGTATATCTGAGCATGAGCAGGATCTGCCAATTCATATGAGTAGTTAGCAGTGCCAGTGGAGGTAGGCGCAATAGATTGAGATGGGTGATGAACTTGAGCATAGCCAACATCAGGCGCAACAGATTGAGATGGGTGATGAACTTGGGCATAGCCAACATATTGTTGTTGATGTTGGTTAGGCTGGACCTGAACTAGTTGTGGTGTGCCTGTAGTGGCTGTTCTGTACATCCCCGCAGCAGTCACTTCTTGCTTAGGCACTGGAGCATTCTTTACCGGGTTGTAAGCTGAAGGAGGAGCCACCACGGCAGGATTTGGAGGAGTTTGTGGACGAGTAGCTAAGATTGTAGTAGTTTCAGCTATATTGGGCTGCTGAACCGGTAGATTATAAGCTTGGGGCTGCCTCGTCTGCACATAGTACACTGGGTATTGCTGCTCAAGCTGGTGATGATGCTGGTGATGATGTTGCTGCTGCATAGGATATACAGGATAATATGCTGACATCGGGACTGCCCCAGTGGGGTGATGATGAATGTAATGAGGAGCAGCATGAATATACTGTTGCGGTTGCTGCTGCTGCTGCTGCTGTTGCTGCTGCTGCTGCTGCTGTTGATCCAACTGAGATTGCATCACATACCCAGGATCCTGAACATGATGTTGAATCTGAACCCGGGAGCTCGGATCAGAGGCGTTGATTTTAAGATCGCGGTTAGTTCCAGAGGGAAATTGCACAACCGATTCTTGATAAATCACAGGCTTTTGGCGGTTTATTGCATTGCTAAGACTACTATCACTGAGATATTCAAATAAACAAAAAGAACGCAATTCAAATCCTGATTATTGTTCTCCAATGGCACAACTGAAAGGGGCAAAACGTTAAATAAATACCTTGAAACTGAATCTGGAGAAGGCAAATCGATTGCGCCACCACTACTACCGCCACCACTTGACTTCTGTTGTGTTTGTGGAGGCAAAGTCTGTGTCTGGGTTTGTGTTGGTAGTGCCTTTCTCTGACCAACAGTAACACCATGGTCCGATCTCTCATCATCAGAGAAAACCCGGTTTTGATAATCACCCACCACCACAGGAGCACCCACCGGCACACCGGAAACCGCAATAGAGACCGGAATCTGCGGCGGCGGACCGCCAACAACGCTAATCTGCGAAAACTGTTCCTCAAGACCCACCACCTTCTGCTCCTGCACAACACCTCTATTGTCCTCAACATGAACCCTTATCGGAGGCAAGTTGGCAAGAGACGGAGAAGAAGAAGCGGAACCAAACGACGAAGTGGTCTCCAACATAGGAGAGTCCGGAACAGAGTGAACATCCTGCCTCACAGTCTTGTTCAAACCGTCAACATCTCTAATATTATTACTAATCACATTCAACCCACCGTCGTCATCAAGACCCAGCAAGCAATTGACCGTAGCTGAATCAGAGAATCCTCTATTCAACAACCCGGGAGTCGTCCCATTCAACGCGTTCAGGAACCAGTCTTCTGACTTGGCACTACCCTCGAGAATCGGCCCAATCGACTGCGACGAGTCGGGCTTAACGGGGAAGAGAAAAAGACGAAGCCTGGAGGGTTTGGAGGAATTGTTGTTTGTACGGTCGTATTCGTCGATCATGTTGTCCAAGTCCTCGTCGGTAGTGACAGAGATGAGAGAGTCCAAGTCTTCGCTGGGAAGCTGATATTTGAGAGTGAACGACCTGCCGTTGAGGAGAGTGTTGGAGAGGCGAGCGGAGAAGGAGGAAAGAGTGGTTTGTCGGTCCACGACGATGAGTCGGGTGTCGCCACCTATGTAGCATAACGACTTGTCGTGGGGGCGCGGGACTATGTGGCCGCCGAAGGAGCACATGAGGCGGAGCTTTGAGGAGAGGAGCTGTGGGTCATCTAAGTAGGAATCGGTGGTGCGGGAGCGAGGAGAGGAATCGATGGAGTCTGGATAGGTTGTGGTGGCGGCGGCGGCGGCGGCAGAGAGTGGGGTAGCAGGCGGTGCTTGTGGTGGTGGTGGGGGGTCCATGGTGGTCAGTTGGGGGAATGGAGAGCGAGGGCGAGTAGTAGTAGGACTTTATTACGATGTTCTTATGGCTAATTTTATGTTATATGTGCATATGTAATGTAATTGATGGGAAATAATTAAAATGTATTGACGTAGGAGTGAGAATGAGATGGTAATTTGACAGCTGTTTTACTGATTGGCTACAGGTAGGCTGGTTGGGGAAGGTGTTGGTATCTGCTACAACCGCAACTATGGTCTACAAAGTGATGATGAAGTTGAGAGCGTCGGATATACTGATTCAGTTGGAATGTAGGTTAGGTTGAACTGTTTTCTTATTAGCAGTAATAATTAGACTAAAGCAGATCATGAAATGCAAGCGAACAATACAGTAAGAATTAACGTACAGTTGTGGGATTGGGAGGAGAGACGTACAGTACATCTCAATTTACAACATAAAAGAAGCAAAGAAACTCCAAAACGTCACAAATAATACAAATTGGTATTTATTATCCTCTTGGAATTGGAACAAACAATCCTTCAAGCTCTTACTCTGGTCTAGTATCGTTTTTTTGCATAAAACTGAAACAGCAGAGATTCTCAAACGTATTGGGCTGATTAGGTGGGTGTGACAGTTAGGCAGGCGGCTTGGCTTTCCATGCCAATGCCACAACAAAAATTGCCAAAGATAATTAAAAAGAAAAAAAAATAAAAACCCAAGAATCAGGTTCTCCTACCCTACTTTTATCTTCTTTTTCTTAATATTGGCAATTTACGTCGGATGGGATACATTTTGGTATAATTAGAAGAAATAGATTTATTTGATGGAGATGTAGCCAATGTCTCCATGTTTGAAGATGAAACATTTATTTGACTTTCTCATGGATCTGATCCTATTATTAACTTTCTCAGTTTCAATCTCAATAAAACAAAAGAGCGGTCTGTTTATTTCCTTCTTGGACTTGGTTTCTTTCTTTCTTTTCTACCTCTTGCTGCTCAGTTTTAATGTTTGGACTAATTATTGTGATGCTTAAAAAAATCAAAATAAGATGAGCTATAGTTGCCAAAAATTACTTGGAGTGATTAAATTTGTCAAATCTGAAACAAAGAAATTGAAAGTCCAGAATTGTTGCTACATCCTACCAAAAGCATACCCAAGTATAGAATACAACTTTGACAATTTGAAGTTTGAAATAGGAAGAAGGGATTCGTTTTCTTTTGAGACTGTTCTTGGAAATCAGATAACCCCAAATGCTAAAAGGAAAATGATTCTCGCAAATAATCATAGATTCCAAATGCATGCTTATCTCAATTGTCTCCTTCCGGTCATTATCTTGATCTCCAAGCCAGTCAAGTTTTGTCCGTTTGATTGGCTACTATCATCTGTCCTGACCTCCTTGTTGCTTCTGAGATAGTTTCCTACCATCATTTTCCTTTTAAATTACCAGTTCCTCTACATTCAAGTCAAATAAGATTAAGAGGTGCATGATCATGTCCCCTACCGCTTCTGCTTTTCGTTAGTTGTAAGATTTTAATTGGGGATTAATATTAACAAGACTAAACATCTTTATCCACCTCGTAAACATTTGAATTCAATAATCTATTGATTTAATTAAGAAACCATATCTTAATTGAACTACTCACACATAATCTTCGCCTAAATGGAACACTATATATGTGGCCAAATTGACCTTGGTTTAGATTAATAGTTCATCCACCAAGACATATGTACTTAGTGGATAATGTACGGTTTTAGGTTAACTTCCTCGTTGGATAGATTAAAACAATGACATCAAGATCGTTTATCTCACTTTTCTATTGTTGTTGTCCTCGGCTTCAATCATGCTCTTCTGGGTACAAGGCAACCGCCAAACCGTTTACCTTTGCTCATAAATTTGGATTCCACTCGTAGAATAAAGACCGATCATCTCAAATACTTCGAACCATTTGATCTAAAATAAATGACATGTCATTAAGTTAAAATTTTATCTTACTCTATGTTACGTCATGAAACACTATTGAAATTGATAAATACAAAATTTTAACTTAAACAAAAAATAAGATTCATAGTATATATAATGATCACAATTTCCCAAATCAATTCATTTTTTTTCACATACACATAAATTTAAATAAAACTAGTGATTTTCTGATTACGTTTATTTTGTATACATTAACCTATAACTAAATAAATTTGAGAAGCATAGTAATTTGAGGGGAAAAAATAAATATGAACATTTTTATATACAAAAATTTATTTATTATTCTAAGATGTCGAATTGTCTTCTATAGAAAACATAGATGCGAATAAGAAAATAAACACATCTTTATAAACAAAAATTTATTCATCGTGTAATTTTCTTACAACGTTTTATTCTAGTATGTTTTTATATATATTGACTTGTACCTAGAAAATATTTAAGCTAAATATTAGAAATCAATAATAATTTTTTAAAAAAGATGAAAATGATTTATTAAAACTTTATTAACAGATAACAATAAAGAAATACAAGGAGACAAAACTAAAACTAGTAGCTTCGTTGATAAGGAGCTACTGCAATTACTTAATTATTTCAAATTATTGAATGATAGTGGGAATAGGAGGTTATTAGTGAAGCAACCAAGTGAAACTTTTAAAGAGAGTGCCAAAAGGATTCAATAAACTTGAAGAAGTCCCAGAATAGTTAGAAAGGAGTTAAAATGGGGAGATAATCATTCCATCTGGATACTCTAGCCCATCTTCAAGTTAATGTTCTTTACTAATATCCACTATATGATCCATTGGATGATTGTTATTGTGAACTTTTAGGAATTAAGACTTCCATTGAAAAAGGTTTTCCTATTTCTTTCCCTTTAGATTCTGTAAGTGCCACAGTTAATGACCAGCTTAAATACTGTCAAGTCTTTTTTGTGGGTGGTCAATTAACAAACAAAGATTAGCTACTTTCCAAATTTTGAATTATATTGATATTCAGTACATTGCTCTAAAAGGAGTATGTGTATAAGTATGAAAAGAGTCAAGTGGTCCGTGGTTTTAAGTTTTAGGTTACATAACTTGCACAAGAAGTTAGTAGGTGGAGATACTTTTAGTTTATCTAAGGTAATTAATCTTTGCTTAATGACAATCTGAAATATAAAGGAAGATTTTAGGTAATTATCTTAAGAACTATACTAATTTCCACAATATAATTAGAGGTCTGGGAGTTTGGAAATGATGGATGTAAGATTTGATTATGCATACCTTATTTTTTAAGTAGTTTTGTCCTCCTCTTCAGTATTTGGCAAGTAGTTTGGAATCTTATTCATAATGGTATGAAAGCCCCTAAATCCATTCTTTATGATGACATTTGACTTGGCTTTTAATGGAATATGGAGCTTGAGATTCTTCATGCCGTGTAGTAGATAAACAGGTCTTAAATCATTTCAATCATCAAACCAAAACTAAGCATTATTCATATTATGTATGACAATTTTCATTTTTTAGTTCAGGATGGTCCTAAACTTTAACACTTGTTTTATAAACCAAGAATTGCTTTGACTTAGTCTAATATTCTAGAAACTTATCCCCTTTAGGATGTATAAGTGTATCCATTTAACCTAGTCCAATTCACTTATAGTTAACAGTTTCTAAATATGTTTTCCAAGTAGCATCCGACTGAAGTTTCTAATTGAATTTATCCTTAAACCCCCTTTTTATTATGACAGAAACATTAACGACTTCACTTTGGCATTGAAGCACCGTTAGATTTGCTAGTCCAAAAGAAGTTCTTTAAGATCTTCTCTATATCCTTTATCGAGTTTAGAGGAAGGAATAAGTGGCAACATAGGCAAGTATTGAGATTGTTTAAAACTAAGATGATCAATTTCAGTCTTCTAAAAAATTTAAAAATTTATTGTTCCAGCGATCAATCCTCCTATGAATTGCATCATAAAGAGGCTAAAAAATCTCTATATATTATTCTTTTATCTAAGATTAGAATCCCTAAGTATTTGAATGTGAGTACATGACTTCTAAGACCTAAAATTTTTGAAAGTGTGTTTCCCATTTCTGTCTTATCTGCTGAGATAAACAAATTGCTTTCAACTTTGTTTATAGCTAATCCAGACATAAGGCTAAATATATTTAAGGTATCCATTTGCATTTTGGCTAAGTTAGTATAGAAGTACAAGAGCACCTATAAAAGAAGGTTAATCAACCTCATGTTTTTACATTTATGATGATATTTGAATATGTTATCCTGATTAGTTCCAAGTATTATCATTCTCCAAATAATCTTAATACTTAAGGAAAAAAGTTAAAGAGATAGAGATTATCATTGCCTTAACCTTTGACATCATTAAATCAATTAGTGGGCTCACTATTTACTAGAATTACAATAGAGGAGAAGGTCATACATTGTTATATCAAGGTGATAAATACATTGTAGAAACTAAAGGCTTTTAGGGCATGAATTATGAGGCAAAAAAAAAAAACAAATACCATTTCAAAATCTATTTTCATTGAGCATCTTTTTAAGGTTTTTTGCTTTGATAGCTCTTAAGTAGTAAGTTATCCCCTTTCCCCCTTCATTGGATAAATTACTATTTATTTATATTTATTAACTCCTTTAGCACCTTTTTAAGCCTAATAGCAAGCTTTTTAGAAATAGTTTTGCAGATGACATCGTAGCATGAAATCATTAAATAATCATTTAAGGAATACGGATTAGATTTTTTGGGGACTAAACATGCATGATTTTTTTTAGCTCACTTAGTAACTTGCTTGTAGAGGAGAGTTACACTATAAAATTGGTTATTAGGATACAAGTCAGATGACAAATCTCTTTAAAGAAGCATTTTCCTAGTCCATCCGGACCTAGAAATTCTTTTGGATTGATATTTAAGAGAGTTGTCTTGATGTCTAAATTATTGAATGACTTGAACAATGTTTCTTTCAGTTGTTGAGATAGAGATTTAAAGATTACATTATTGAGAACTTATATACGTGGGAAAGTTTTGTTACAATTCCCTAGGATTTTTTTAAAATGATTAAAAGCTTTTTTTAATCCTTCTCGATCAATGATCCTCCGTCCTTCTTTATTCTCTAAAAAAAAATTGATCTTATTACTTCTACATAGGACTAAGTTGTGAAAGTATATAATATTTCTATCTCATTCTTTCTTCTAAATGAATATGACTTTTTCTTTAAAATAGAATGATGATTCTTGCTTGTGTTCAAGTATCTAAGGCTTTCATTTTCTTGTTCTTTTTATCCTTCTTCTGAGGAGCTCTTTGAAGTTCTAATTACATAGATTTCACCTCCTCTCTGGCTTTATTGATAATTTCATTTACGTATTAGATTTTCTCCTTGTGAAGCTTTTTTAATTTAATTTTCACTTACTGTAATTTTCTTATGCATTTATAGGCTTCATATCTTACAATATGAATATAAAATCCTCTTTTCACAACTTCTTCGAACCCCTTAATCTTAGATAGAAAGTTGATAAAGGAGTACTTTAGTTTCCTTAAGGTTGTGTCCTATCTCCTAGGGTTTCGCTAGGATCATCTAAGATTCCTTCAATTTCTTCAACTAGTATATCAAGTGCAATATTTCCATTGCCAAGAGACATAGAGGAATTAGCTATATCTGATGTGCACTTATTGAGCATTATATTTGGTTCCCTAATTGAGTTTCTTTCTCCTCTAAGTTTTCCTTGCATTATATTTGGTTCCCTAATTGAGTTTCTTTCTCCTATGATTTTTCTTTGGGGTCTGCCTATTTGGAGCTTAAGAGTTTTATGCTTTTCCTTATGGCAAAGGTTCTCCTTGTATATTTTCACCAATTTTTTCATCTTCACAACCTTAAATGTCCATTGGTAATATAAAGTAATTTATGAATATATTAAGATATTGTCCTCATTTAAATGTTTTTTTTTCAGTGTCCCTGCTAATTGTTTTTGGAGCTCAACTTCCACAAAAATTTAAGCATATCTAAAGCTTTTTAATCCCACTGTGTGCTTATCTAAGCATAAGGCATCCTAATTAAACCAGATAGATAACTTAAGTCTATAAAGGACCAGTATTCAAGTGACACATTATGGAAGTTTATCCACAAGGAGATCTTCCTTATATTACATCTTTCTAGAGATATACTAGGCCTCCATTTTTATATCAACATTGGCTTCCTCAAGATGTGTAATAGACCTAATTTTATTACTTTATGCATATGTTCCTACCTTCCATATTTGAAGACAAAGAAGTCTTGTTTATTTATAAGAATACTCTCTAATTCTAACTTACCTTAATCCTTCTCTACCCAATATTGAACAATTGAAAAGGTAAGTCTTTTATCAAGAAAATTGCCTACCAGTATAGAGTTCCATCTCTATGCTCTAGCTCTTAGTACAACCATTGGACATAAGATTGTAATTGCTTTATTATCAGAAAGTAGAGGTATGTACTTTAGTTTTTTTAAAGGAACACGGTTTCCCACAAACTAATTCTTTGTTTGTATTCAAGTTGTATATTTTAGGTTCTTTAGTGGACTTTTATTAAGAAGAAAGGGAGATGTAGGAATAGAAAAATTGGGGTCTAAAGGAGGGGCGAAGGTGAAAGTCTCTAAGGTTAGCAACTTACGCTGCGTATGGTTGCTGTCTTTGGAACGGAACAAAAATTTGGAGACGGAACGGAACAAAAAGTGGAGACAGTGAGCTGTTTGGTTATGGTGGACAGAACAGAAAAAACTGTTTCCGTCTCGAGGACAGATGTGTTTGGTTGCAGGGGACAGAACGGAAAAATTGTGCCAATGACGAAAATGCCCCTGGTTCTTAATAATATTATAAATATGTAATTAATTGACAAATTTGATTACGAATGATTTGCATTAGTTAAAATTTTAACTTATGCAAATAATAACAAATTTTTCACTAAGAACAAATAATAATAATAATAATAATAACAACAACAATAATAATAATAATAACAACAACAAAGATTAATAGCAATAGTAAATAAATGCAAAATGTATAATAATAATAAATTTGAATTATAAAAATTATATATATATATATAATAATAATAATAATAGTAATAATAGTAATAGTAATAATATATGCATTTTGATTCTTAATAATAATAATAATACATGTACAACTACTAATAACAATAATAATAATACTAATAATAAGAAATTGATTATAATAATAAAAAATGTATGACAAGAATAATAATAATAATAATAATAATAATAATAATAATAATAATAATAATAATAATAATAATAATAATAATAAT
>JAOTAX010000196.1:10823743-10847372 GCA_025629825.1 Erythroxylum guanchezii | reverse complement strand
ACTACTACTACTACTACTACTACTACTACTACTACTACTACTACTATTATTATTATTATTATTATTATTATTATTATGCGAAATTAATTTCTTATTGTTATTATTATTATTTGTTAACTTTTTTACTAATACAAATCATTCGTTTTAAAATAGTCAATGAATTACATCTTTCGAATATATTATAATGTAGGGGCATTTTCGTCATTAACACTATTTTTTGTTCTATCCACTGCAACCGAACACATTTATGTCATTGAAACGGGGACAATTTTTTCTGTTATGTCTATCGCAACCAAACACCTCATTGTCTCCAATTTTTATTCTGTTCCGCCATCAAATTTTAATCTCGTTCCGTCTCTGCATATTGAAGACGTTAACCAAACGCAGCGTTAGATCGAAAGTGATGGAAATTATGTTATGTTTGAACTTTAATTTAGACTAAAGATTTAGAGAAAAAGGGCATAAATCCAAATGACCTAATGTGAAGTTGAATCTAGTTCTATACCTTATATTAAGTTCAAACGAAATTCCTATTAAAATCATATATGGATTCTGGATTGTTGTTACATGGGACGAAATGATGGTGAAATGATGTCATACAAAGCCACTAATAATTGTGCACCATGTGAGATTGAGAAGTAGAATGTACTTGTCACTATTGTGTAGATCACCTATGGCCATTAATAATGACATGTTAACTTTATTAGGATGGATTCAGAAATATGAGTCATACACGGTCTTTGTGATTTACCTCATACCTTAAAAGTTATGATACTTATACTTAATAACTTAACAATTTATTAATTCAATTCAATTATCATTTTATTATAAGGTGTTAAAATTTTAAATAATTTTTGAATTATTACTTATGTTTGATAATTTATTTAGTAGACATTATATTTGTTAATGTATCGATGTTACAAATATCAAATAACAATAAGAATAAGAATATTAGACATACAATGATAAAGATAACATGACTGAGCCTTGGAGAAGCGACACAATATATTCAAGCTTTGAGAGAGGCACGTAGAGGGTGAGTTTTAAAGAGTAATTGGCCCAAAACATGTCCAAAATAAGGTAACCATCTTTCCATACAAATCCTCCTTAATTATATGGTGTTTGGGCATAAATAATAAATATCTTTTGCGAATAAAATATCAAACATAAGTAAAATATCTAAATACGAATGGAATAAATTACACCATAAAGTTCCCTTTAAGTGAATGTCCATTTTTAGAACAATATTATTTATGGTTTAAACGTAGTTAAAAACCCTTTTATGGTTTAGAATGTAGTTAAAAACCCTTTTATCTAGAACTTTTTTTGTGTGCGGAAATTAAGTGTCGTTTTATCCAAAACTTATGAATAATTAAAGGGTTATTTGGTTCCATTTCTATTTTTCTGTTGTGGTTTTTAATTTTTGTTTTCTGTTTTTTCTTTCAAATAAAAACAAAAAAGTTTGATTGTTAATGTCAATATAGTTATATTTTTATTATTGATGATAATTATATATTAGATAAAACTTAAAGATAATATTTGCAATATTTTAAATTTAATTATATTTATTAGTAATTACTAAATTAATTTAATTAAAAGTATTAAATAAATTATTAAATTATTCATAATTTTTAATAATAATTAATTCAATTAATTAATATAATATTAACATAAATTATTGATAATTCTTATTAATAATTAATAATATATATTTAGTTGATAATAAGTCAGATTATAAAAATATAGAAACAGAAAACAAAAATTACATTTTGTAGTTTTCATAAATTTTGAAAACAAGAAGAAACTAAAATAAAAAACATAAATAAAAACTCAAATAAACAAGTTTTTTTTTACTAAATTTGGAAAAAATAAAAAAAGGAAACAAGCAAATCCTAATTTTAAAACGTTTATTTTCTTAATATATACATGATATCGGTGCACCCCTTCTATACATTAAACATGACTTTAGTTATGGTCAGGAAGCTTTTTCTATAAATTTAGTCTATAACATAAGTGGTGTAAATTTTTTTTAAAGTTTCAGGGGGAAGTTCATATATGGTTTATTACTTGGTGGACTAGAAATCTTGGAATTCAAATTTGTAATCTTTCTACTCTTAACACGTGACATAAGAAATAAGATTGATAATTATATCAAGAGATAAAATTTACATAGACATAATGACACCATTTTAGTTCCGTTGGTAAGGACATAATACACACGAGCATAATGATTTTAAGAGGGGAAACAAAATAAGAAGGCTATTTGAATGAGTATAATAAATACAAATAATTTAGTATTAGTTATGAATAGAGAGATAATTAGTTTGATATAAATGAACTCATTAATGGCAAGAAAATATTAAAATTTTCACATAAAAAATACTCCACATGTTCAACCCAAGAAACATAAATTGAATTATATATAAAATGGAATTAATAATTTAGTATTTAAAATTTTGAGTTAAAATATAATAATCTTAGTTATATATAAACTCACTTAAATTTAGTCAAATTTTTTCTCCAGCTTCTGTCATGGACTTCTGTCTCGTGGGTCCTCTTTAATTAATTATTAAAAAAAAAGACAAAAGAGTTGGGTGACAGACAGCCAGCAAGGCTATATACAAGGTCAAGGAGGAGACAGCTAATAAAAGTTTGGGAGCACAGGCGCACTCGAGGAAACAGTTAAAACGACGCGAGCCCATAGGCAAAGCAAATCCGTCGTAGGTCTTACTCAACACACAGGAAAGAAACACCCGACATGCTGTCAAACTTCCAAAAGCTTCCTCGATTTTACCTACCCATGTCACACGCATCCCCATGTTCATTCCACTCTTTCCCGGTTTGCTGCGACCCTTGCCTCTCTTTTTGAGTGTACGCTTGCTCTATCCAATTCTTCCACTTCATATTGTATTATTATTGGGATTAAGTGGAAATAATATGTTTGGCGCAAAATCAAATTTGTAATTATTCAATACCACAATGCAGCCCTCGACATCATAATTTTAAAAAGCACATTTAAATGCAATAATTAATGAATATTGTTTTCTTATCACTTATATTATTGTAAACTTGCTATTTTGGAATTGTTTATCTTTAATCCTAAAAGTCAAGATTGGGTTTGTAGTTATCTAAGCTTTTGAGACAGTGGGGACCACCTTTGACATTTAACACTTATATTACATATACAGACGCCACTTTCTGTAGCAAATATTCCTATGATACTATATATGATTTTCTTTACTTATTTCTGATAATGATAATGTGACCATTTTTCAATTCTAATTTATGAAACTCGTCTTTGGAGAATAATGCAAAAGGATAACAAGATAAGAATATGTCCTCAAGACATTGTTTTCTTACACAAAAGTGCACATCGGCGCCGTTCAAACAAGCTTCTTTATTCCCATTTCCTTGTTTTTTTTATTAGTATTTTTTAACCTTTTCAGTTACTTTAAATTAATATAAATATAATTATGTGAGAAGACCCTCTTGATCGTGCCTTAATTGTTGTCAAAATCAGAAAGCAATCAATCAACTTCAAATTCTTTGGAACCATCATTTGTTGTCATAAATTATTCACGAATCTCATTCTTTTAAGACCGTACAGCCAAAATTTTTCAACGCATACCCTCATCCACATACCCTGATCATGTATTCCCTTTAATTTATAGTCGCAATTTTGTTTCATCGAATATATTAATTTTTTCGTCTTCCTCTTCACTTTGAGATCAATAGAATGAATAGTAAATTCGTAAGATGTTATATTATGAGATCATACTGGAAATCCAAATTCCAAGCGCCAAATACTCTTTTGTATTAAAAATAAAAATCGTTTTAGAGGTATTTTAATTATTTAAAATAAGTGTCGTTTATGACTTTTTATGCATGTTTATAATTTTACTTTCAAAATTATCTCTTAATTTCTCTCACATCTTAATTACACAAATTATACAAATTATATTTTCAAGGCACTTCAACATGTGATTAATAAGAGTATATCAAACATTTCATTAAATTTCTTAATAAGTGTGCATCTATCTAAAACGACTTTTATTTTAAATATGATAGAGAATATTTTATTTACCTCTTCAATTCAATACAAGAAAATTATTATTTAATGTTGCAAAACAATTTGTAGTTGTTTATTGAAACGGATAAGATTCAGTGGGTTTATGAGTGACGCATCTGCTTCAATAGTCATGGATTGGCTTTCATGATTCTAGACTACTAGTCGTAATATTATTTCATAATTTTCACAGCCAACGCATGCTTCCACGTCACATTCTCTTGTCTTCTCTTCAATAATACTTACTTAACTCCCACGTCTGGTTTAAGGACAGATCAGCCTCCAGTATTAGTTGCCTTGACTCTAATTTCTCGTTTGATAATCATTCACGAAAAAGTTGAAATAAAAAATAAAAAGTGAAAATCGAAATACCATTAAAATTGTTGATTATGCAAATTTAGTATGATATTAAACAAAATTAATAGTTATGCTAATATTTTTTATTAAATATTAAAAACAATAATAAGAAATTTTTTTACTCATGTTTAGTTATCATAAGATTTATTTTGTAAATAATTAATTAAAATATTTTATATTTTATAAATAATTAATCAAAAAAATTTAACGATTTATAAAATTAAAATTTGAATAATTATGAACGATTTATATGATAACAATAGAAGTATCCATGAAATAAAATAAATTAATTATTAAATAAATTAATATAAAAGATTGTAATGTGTGATTTTGATGATAATGTTATAATAAGAATCAATAGCTTGATAATATCTTGATAATAACTTAATGATATTCTAATAATATTTCTTTCTTATTACTCTTTTTTATTAGTTACCAAACAAAACCTAAAGGTATTAGCCTGCCTTTTCTAGAAGATTTTAAACTTATTTTTTAAAGGCATTGATGGTTGGCATGGATGCTGTAATCCATTAGGTCTATGCCTATAAGTATGGTTAAAAGTTCAAATTAAAAGTGTTGAACACTTGGAAGTTATCTTTGTTAGTAATTTTTTTAATTGGATAATTATTAATTAAGGGATCTTTATAAAATTATGGTTAAGAAAACCAAATTTGATATGGAATAAAGAAAATAAAGAAGCTCAATAAAAGATCTGGTTCAATAGGCCAAAGTTTAGTGAGAAAAATGAGTTTTAATCAGTGTGGGCTGGTTATGTATTGGACCTGTGATGAGAGGCCAAAGAAGATTACCATAGATAGTTGCTAAGGTCTCCCACTATTTGCTTAAATAAGCTTGTAGACATTTAGTTTCTTTGACCCGTTAAGAGGCCTATGCATTAAGAAAGACGCATAAAGACGTTAATGACATAAAGATATAAAACTTTTATAAAGGTTAATTGAAAGATTAAAGAGTTTGTTCAAACATTGAGGAGCTTGTTCAAGCAGTTCGTTAGCTTGTTCATCGAGTAATGGATAGCAAAACATGTGTTTTTTTTTTTCACATTTTCTCCTTTAATACAAGTTCATGGTTGATCCTCAGTCCATTATTAAAGTTCGCATTATAACTAACATGTGGCATCAGAGTAGTTCCATGTTTGTATGAATTTGAACGAAGATTTTTGGATTTCTCCACAAAGAAATCAGAGAATTAAATTTTTTTTGCTTGTATAAATTGCATATTTGTTGTTTGAATTGATGTTGAAAAAGCATTATTTAGAAAACGAGTCCAAATTGAACTTTGAGAATATCATTGAAGAAGGCTGCTTCTAGAATGTGCCCAATATTTGGTGCATGTATGACAGCTAGCACATGCAAAAGCCAGGCATTGAAAGCGTGTTTAGCGATGGAGAAGCACGTGCCAGAAGCAGCGGGCACGTCTACATGTGATCGTGCGTGTTGAATATGCGCCATTGGACGTGTATGCATTTGTGTGCATGTAGCGTGTGATGATCATGCAGTTGATGCATCTAGAGCGTGTCAAACATGGCTCGTGCAGTACACACTCTATAGCCTACGCACAATGTTGATATTAGCTGCTAATGTCAGCACACTATAGGACAAAAGAAAACTCAATATTTTCAAAATTCACAAAATGGTCCCTCAAGCCATTTTAAGTCTTTTTTTTGTGAATTTATAAAGTGAGTTTTTTTGAATTTTTCTAGATTTATTACATTGGTAATAAGTAAGATTGAACTTCATAAAAATAAAATAAGGTCATTAAAGCCATCATTGAGTGAATTTTCATGCATTTGACTTGAAATAACAAGGATACATATAGTTTTGGTATCTCATATGGTATATTTAATATTTGGTATTGCACGATTATTACTCTAATTGAGAATTTCCATGTGATGAATTCTCCAATAAAGTTTGTTGATAATGTGTTCAACACTAATATGCGACAATGAGTATGTGCATAAGGATTTTGTATTTATAAATGGTAAATTGCCACTTATTGTATGCCCGTATAAAAGAATATGAGGATAACATATAGGTGTGTCCTTTGTTCTTATGGATCCATTTATGTACTAATGAGAATGTAGTCATCACAGTGGCCTTTCAAGTTAGTATTTGAAATGTTCTACTTGTATCTTTAGGGATGTCTCTAATATTGTATTTGGTTATTATGCCTACAAGTGTTGGCCTTATATGAGACTTTGAGATATGCATAAAAGCATAAGATGGAGGAAAGTTATTATTTAAGTGATCTATTCGCCTACAGGCAGTAAAATCATAAAAGTTAATATGTGTACTTTGATCGCTTTTATGTGGAGGTCTTATTTGCAGGTATTATATATGTATCCTACATGTGTTTCATAATTTGTGTGATAAGATGCTCATAATAGATACTATTTTGTGGCTTTGAGTATCGATGTTATCCTACATTTGTGCTCATCATTTACATTATCAATTTTTCGGTCACCTTCTCCATTAACAATAATAATGTCATAATTAAAACCCTCGTTAGTTTCAATTTTAAGAAATGGAAGCCAGACGTAGAATTTGCATTGGAGATGCCAGATATAAACATGGCTATGGTCAATGATAGGTCATCTACACCTACATCCATCAGCTTGGAGGCTGAGAGAGTAGCATATACAACCTAGAAAAAGTCAACAATATGTTTTATTTGACCATGGAGAGATCCATTCTAGACTATCTGCTAAGTAGGCTTCCAGAAACAAACATTGCATAGGATTTCCCCAATAACATCTTACAAAGATATAAGGTATTGTCTAATGCTGAAATAGGTACTTTATTAAAGGAATTATACTATATGAGATATATATGAGTCGGGGATGAGGGAGTATAATATTAGGATGGTCCACCTTTAGATTAAGTTGAGGGCATTAAATATTTACATTCCTGATGCTTTTATAATTCACAAGCTCTAAATACAATGCCATCAGAGTTTGGTATTTCAAATAACATATACAATTCTCAAGATAAAGCTTGATCAATAAATGCATTGATCACCCTTTGTAATGTTGAAAAAGAAAAGCTGAAGAATACATCTCATACAACCTTAATAGCAATCAAGGGGAAAACAAAGGTAAAGCTCTATAAATTTAAAGGTAAGAAATCTAAATTTCCTTCATATGTAGATGTTGGACAATTTAGTGTTGTTGGACATCCTGGGGATGTTGTAAAGAGTATGATGTGTTTCTTCTGTAAGAAGAGGGACATAAGAAGCTAGACTACTAGAAGTAGAAAACTTAGAAAGAAAGGCAAAAGTTATCAGGTAACTCCATGGCTTGTATGATCCATGAGTCTAATCTTGCTATAGCCACATCAAGTTCTTGGTGGCTAGATAATGGAGCTTCTAATCATGTTGCTTCCATAATACATGGATTTATGCGAAAGAGAGTCGAATGGGGAGGAGGAAAAATTGACGATGTGCAATGACGAAGAAGTTGATGTAATCTTTGTAAGGGATATTTGTTTGAAGCTCGATACAGGGTTCAAGCTTGTATTAAATGACATGTTTTATATATCATCTTTTAGACATAATATGATCTTTGTATCTGTTTTGGATAAAGAAGGTTATAGTCTTATCATTGAAACTTTTGTTGTAAGGTTATCTTTTAATGCAAAACATATTGGTATTGCCTTCTTATCATATGACTTACATATAATGTGTCTTTCCCCTAATAAGGTGTATGCTTATTCATATATTGACAAATAAGTCACTAGAATGAAAACCCTGATAAAAGAAAAGTTATGCATAATGTGGCATAAAAGGTTGGGTCAAATTTTTAGAGATATAGTTGAGAGAATGGTTAAGGATAAGATTCTCCTAACTCTAGATTATGATGGTCTGGAAACATGTGTTGATTGTTGCAAAGGTAAGTTGACCAAAATAAAGAGAAAATGGTCAACTTGTACTTCCGGCTTATTAGAACTCATACTTACGAATATATATGGACTTTATAAAGTTACATTATGTAATTCAAGATATTTTTTGACATTTATTAAAGATTATTCCTATTATGGATATGTTTTCTTGATTAAAGAAAAATTTGAAGCTTTTGAAAAATTCAAGATCTTTAATGTTAAAGTTGAGAATTAATTGTGAAGGTCCATTAAGATTGTTAGATCTAACCTTGGAAGTGAATATTATGGCATATATAACTTTTTAGGATAAGAAAAAGGTCTGCTTGCCAAATATGTAAAATCATGTGGAATAGTGGCCCAGTTCACTATTCTAGGTATTCCTAACCAAAACGGTGTAGCCAAAAGGCAGAATTGTACCTTAAAGAATATGGTCAGATCAACATAAAGTATAACTAATTTACCTGATTAACACCTTAAAGAACATGATGAGGTCTACACAAAGTAGGACTAATTTACTTGATTACTTATGGGGTAAAGCCATAAATACTGCCTTATATATAATTATTAGAGTCCCAAGCAATTTAGTTTCAAAGATGCCTTTTGCGTCTAGAAGGGGTAGAAGCCTAACCTCACTCGTAATCGTTTACGTGGCTATCCTATTGAGGTATGTTTATATAATCCTTATAAAGATAAGTTGCATTCTTGTTCCAATAGTTGTTATTTTGTTGGAGATCCCAACCACTCTAAGTGATGCAGATTTTACTATAGAGATAGATGATCTAAAATACTAGAATAATAAACAACTAAGTTTCTTAAGCATAATGTTTATAATGAAGGTGGTCATTCCCGTCCGTCAGATGATAGAAGGATGAATACTTTAGTTATTTCATATCCATCACTCATACACTCAAAACTAGTGGATCCGAGTCTTAGTACCATATCCGTACAGGGACAATAACCCATACCTGGACAAACTGAGGTTCCTGAGGTACAAAACATACTGAACTAGTTTAATTAAAAAGATCCACTAGAGTAAAATGACCTGTTATTTCATCTGATTGTATAGTATATTTCAGTGAACAAGACAATGATATTTAACATCATTTTTACGGGGAGTTATTTTTGGACCTCATGCAAATTTGTGGTGGGATGCAATGAGGGATGAGATGTAATCTATGCAACATAATAATGTATAAGAACTAGTGTATTTACCTCAAAATTGTAAACTTATCAGTTGTAAATGGATCTATAAGACCAAAAAGGACTCTTAGGGTAAAATTAAGCAGTTAAAAGCTCGTTTGGTTACCGAAGAGTTTGCTTAAAAAGAAGGGATTGACTTTAACGTTAACTTCTCTTGTATTCTCTAAGGATGCATTTAGAGTAATCATGGAAATAATGGATCATTATGATATAGAGCTACATAAGATATATGTCAAAATCACTTTCATAAATGAAGACCTTTGTGAAGAGGTCTATATGGAGCAACCTGAATGATTTTAAGATCAAGACAAAGTTGACATGGTTTGTAATATGAGGAAATATATATATGGCTTGAAACAAGCCTCTAAACAATGGTACCTAAATTTGATGAGGTTGTTATCTCATTTGACTTTGTGGAAAATAAAGTTAAACGATACTTGTATTACAAAGTTAGGGGGAGCAAGGCTATATTTCTACTTTTATATGTGGATGACATCTTGCTCACATCAAATGACTTGATTATGCTACATGAGGTTAAACAACTTTTTTTCAAGCATTTTGATATGAAGGACCTTGTTGAGACATCTTTTGTCCTAGTTATTTAGACTCACCGGGACATGTCTCAATCTTTGCAAGGTCTTTTGCAAAGAGCATACATTGAGCGAGCAATGCAAAGGTTAAATATGACTAATTGTAAAATTGTTTCAGCATCAATTTCTTGTGGTGAGAGATCATCTTTAGCACAATGTCTAAAGAATGATACAAAGAAAGAGGCTATGAAAAATGTCCCTTCTTCTAACATAGTTGGTAGCCTGATGTATGCCTAGGTATGAACTAGACTAGGCATTACATTTATTGTTGGACTACTAGGTAGGTATCTGGCTAACCCAAGACTAGATCACTAGAATGCAATCAAATGAGTGTTGGGATATCTAAAAGGAATTAAAAATTATATATTGACATTTAAGAAAGTTAACAGTCTAGACCTTATAGGTTATACGGATTCAAATTTTGTTATGTACCTAGATGATAGAAAGTTCACATTAGGGTATATTTTTATGTTAGCAGATGGTGCGATATCATGGAATAGAGTCAAGCATACACTGGTAACTTCCTAAACTATGCATGTAGAGATTGTAGCATGCTATGGGGGCTACTTCATAGGCAATTTGGCTTAAGAACTTGATTTCTGAGTCATCTGTGATTGATTAAGTGACTAGACCCATTTGATTATATTGTGATAATTTTTTTAATGTATTGTTCATTAACAACAATAAGAACATCACAGGATCTAAGCATTTGGAGGTCAAATATTTGACCATAAAGGAATTAATACATAAAGGTTACATTGAGATGGAGCATTTGGCGACTGAGTTCATGCTTGCTAATCTTCTGACTAAAGGATTTCGCCCATTTATTTTTGAACAACATGTGTACAGTGTAGGTTTACTGAAGTACTTAGACACTGTTAGTTAGGTATCATTATATTTGCTCTTAATACATTTGTGTGAATTTCATGTATTATGATAGTATATTTTTGTACATATTGATGATCATCATTTTGTTCTCAATCATATAGTTTGTTGTACATTGTTATAATGAAGGTTAAAGTTTAAAATCCATGTCGATCTTAAGCATTTTAAAAGGTCATTAGACATATACATACATATTGACCTTGAACCTATGACTTTAGGACATATATAGACATATACATAAATCCACTGATTTGATAAGACATAGGGGGATGTAAATTTTTAATCCCATAAGGGTTTTCTTTAATGTGGTTTAACATTCAATAGGAGAAAACAAATTTCTGTAATGCAGTTTAACATAAAATTTGAAAAAATTGAGACCAACAAATATAAAAATGATACATTTATGATCATATAGGTATCATTGTAGTTTTTTACATTTCATTTTTCTCATTGATATTAGTGAGGTATTATATATGCATGATTGTACTGGATTTGTGTCGCATATGACACGTGCATTTGAAATTTTTCAGTATTGAAAGCCTTGTAGGATTGAATGACAAACTTTTTTATCCTTAGATCAAATGTTTTAAATCGGTGGACCTATATAGCGATTTTGTATAACCACTTTTATTGTCTTAATTGTTGTTATAACCCTTGTAGTTAATATTGTCTAAGGGAGAAAATGTTAGTAATTTTTTAATTGGACAATTATTAATTACGACATCTTTATAAAATTACGATTAAAGAAATCAAATTTGATTTAGATTAAAGATAATAAAAAAGCCTAATAAATGATTTGATTTAACGGGCTAAAGTTTATTGAGAAAAATGAGCCTAATAAGTGTGGACTGGTTATATATTGGACTTGCGATAGAGAGACCCAATAAGGTTACTATAAATAGCTATTAAGGTTTTCTGCTACTTGCTTAAGTAAGTTCCAGGACATTCAATCTCTTTAGCCCGTTGAGAGGCAGCCCACGTATTAAGAAAGTCGAAAAAGTTGTTAATGACATAAAAATATACAACTTTTATAAATATCGGTAGAAAATTTCAAGAGCTTATTCAAAGGTTGAGAAGCTTGTTTAAGTAGTTCAGCAGCTTGTTCACCGAGCAATTTTTACTTTTTCTCTGTTAATTCAAATTTATAATTAATCCTGGATGTATTATTAAAGTTCGACTAAAAATCTTTTCCTTAGACATAGAAACCCTCGAGTCTGCATAACGTAACAGCTCAAATTCCAGCAAGAAAATGAATGGAATGGCTTCTCGCTTGAAGATGGGATAGAATGTTACCGACTTATTTGCTCACATCAATCAATCAATCAATCTTGATCTTCAAGTCAAAGCTTGCACCAGAAATGTCGATGGTGTTTTAAATGATTATAGCTTAAGTGGAAATAAGGAATATTTATTAATGCCTCCTGCTCCTAGTCTTGATAGAGAGATCCATAACAAAAATACGTTACTTTTGAAATAATTCTTGATTGATTGACACACAATTCTATTGCACAAGAAAAGAAAAGAAGAAAACAACTGACCAGGACTTTTCTTCCTGATGCCTCAATAAACGCTCGCTTGAGAGCTACTAATTCAAGTCTTAAATGAGTCCATATTCAATAATAAAACTGGCCTACTACGTGCCAGGAAAGGCAAATTTTGATTTGAGATTGTTGCCATTGTTATACGCAATAGTTTCCGTATCTTTTCAATGCCTATTGAATTGTGAATATGACAACTAATAAATCGAAAAAGTATCAGTAGCAAACCTGTGATTTATTGAGAGAAGAGATTAAAAGCTTCATCCTCTACTCGAATGAACCAAATTTTAACAGAGTTCTCCCTCCAAAAGTCTTAATCTGAGAATTCAGACTCATAAACTCTAGTGCTGAAGACCTAAACCTTCACTTTTAGTAGTAGGGACTTAAACCATTATTTCCAGTACCAGAGACTCTACAGGAGTTTTCCGTAAATAGCTAGACCACCCCATAAGGGGTTTATGTTAGTATCCTTGAACGTTATATCTAGTTAAGTCTGTGATTCGAGAAATGGTAATCAAATGAAACGGTCGGGCATATTGGTGCTTCTCTTTTGGGTTCCTCGATAAATTTTCATTTGAGGCCCCTTTGGACTAGCCCAAATCACACATATGGGTAGTTAATTGTTCCTGAAGCCTACTGATAGTAAAAACACACAGAAAGGTAGCTGCAACATGCCTCCCAATCACATTAATGGAGTATCGTTACAAACTTGTCTTATGTTTGTAATAAGAAAATTATCAATAATCGTTCTTTTATCAATAAAAGCCCCGTATGAATCATTTATACTAGGTTTCAACACCCTTTTCATTCTTGTTGCTATGATTTTATGAATAGTTTGTACAAAAAATTGCAACAATAGGTAGGTGTAAACTTATTTAGTTGTTAGGATTAGACACTTTGGGGAATCAAACATAAGCAGCAGTTGTTAATTTTCTTGAGAATCTTACATTTGTTAAAAAAAATCCATAATTGCTTTAGTAGCCAAGGTTTTAATTAGAGGCTAAGTATTTTTGATAGACGAGACCATCTAGACTATCGGGGACTGAGGCTTTTTTAGGGCTCATCTCAAAGGCCACTCTCTCTATCTCTTATGCATTGACAGGATTGTCCATAAACATAATCCCCACGTCTGAAAAGTGATTGTTAATAAAGGATTTCAGAAGGTGAACAAATGATGTGCTTGGAGATGAGGTCCCTGTATTATTCTTAAAGAATCAAGTTGCTTCCTCCTTAATATCCTTTTAAGTTGATGCCAAGTCGTCCCTTTCGTAGTTGAGTAAATAATCAATTTTATTAGAATTCCTTCTTGCCAAGATTGAGTTAAAGAAGAACTTTGAGTTTTTCTTACCATCTTTAATCCATCGTAATTTAAACCTTTATTTGATCAAAGAGTTGTGGATAACCATTACCTTTATATAGTAATTTAGAGCTTCATTTTCCTTCGCAATCAAAGAAGATTCACAAAGGTGGTTATTCATCTCCTCTTGAGTCTTAATTAGATTGTTCTTTGTAGCCTAGATATTCTCCAATGTACTACATCTTACTTTTCTTAGCTTTACCCTTTAGCGTTCCTCCTTTATTTTCTATAGCGTTCTCACACATAAAAGCCTTGCTCCCCCAAATAATGTGTGAAAGGCCTCTTATTATTACCTTAGAGAACCCTTCCTCTTCAACCAAACAATTGTTAAATCTAGATGGAAAGTGTTTCTTCTTACTCTAAAAAAATGTTTTGAACCATGAATGGAGAATAGTCAGAGAACAATGACTTTAAAACCATAAAATTGCTCTCAGTAAATTATGATAGCCATTCACCATTTACTAGTGCTCTATTAAGCTTCTTTCCAATATGTCATCTAGTGCTTTGTTTATTACTTCATATAAATCAGGATCCTCTAAATTTTAGAACAGTAGCCCCTATCTTCTCGACACATTCTTAGAAGTCAATGGTGAAATTCTTCAAGTGTACATTCCCTTTGACTTCATATATGAAAAGGGTGTCATTGAAATACCTTAATATTAGCCAAGGATAATGGATTTGTGTATGTAAGTCTTGAAGATTGCTTCATAGCTAGTTTCTCTAGAAAGCGAAGTTTGAACCATACATAAAAGAATCAACCACCTTTGTATTTTTTGAGGAAAAATAACCTCTAAATGTATTAACTGATTCTTATATTATAGAACCTAAACATTGACTAAGCCATTGCCAAAAGCGGCCACAAAATGACAAATGATGATCTTGGTGGTTAGATAACACAGTCCATTTATCCTTAAAAGCTTTCAGCCAGTAAGTTTTTTTTGGTTTAACCTGGTTTTGGTTTAGCCTAGTCTGTAAGATACCTATTGATATAGGCTTATTTCCCAAAACAAAATATTTCAACATTTGTTATTTCGAGGGGCTATTAATTCCTTTAACATTATATGAAATTACTATCATGATAGGAGTTTTTGAGTTTAGGTTCTTTTGAACCTATTTTTTCTTCCCAATTTCCTTTTAATGTCTACTTTAAATATTCACCTAATATAACATTCACCTCTACATTGATGATGGGAATGCAGGGAGCAAGTCCTAACTTCCTTGAAAGCCATTATCTCCTTTTTTATTCCTCGATGTCTTAGTAGTTACTTCACTAGCCTCTATTTCCACCACCACTTTATCTTCTTATATTTCCTAGTTCTCCTAACCAACATTTTCTTTACCTTATTACTCTCTGACAGAAAAATGATAAGAATTCTTATTATTTCATCTTAACGAGAGGTTGAAGTATTTGTACAGAAGCTCTGAATGAAAAGAACAATAGCTAATGTTAACTCTGTTAACTTACACGTCTCACTAACGGAACTACCAACCTATTATTATATAGTTCTAACACCCCCCCTCAAACCAGTGAGTATATATTATGGACACCCACAAGAATTATGAAATACAGGTGAGGACAATCCTTTTGTAAAACAATCAGCCAGCTGATCTACGGAGAAAACCGGAAGTAAAACGATAACACCAGACTGTAGTTTGTCACGAACGAAATGACAATCGATTTCAATATGCTTTGTTCGTTTATGAAAAACTGGATTTTGTGCCAAATATACCGCAGACTGGTTATCGCAAAATAATGGCGTGGGAACAGTAGGAGACAACTGGAATTCAGCAAGAAGATAATGCAACCATTGCACCTCACAAGTGGTAGTGGCTAGTGCCTTATATTCAGCCTTGGAAGAACTACGACTGATAGTGGTTTGTTTCTTGGTTTTCCAAGAGATCAAGGAAGAACCAAGAAAGACGCAATAGCCTATAATAGAACGTCGAGTATTTGAGTAGGTTCCCCAATCCGAATCTAAAAAAGCTTGAAGATGAATGTCACTATTAGAAGGGAAAAAAAGACCTTGTCCAATTGTACCTTTTAAATGTTGCAGCACACGGTGAGCAGCAGCCAAGTGATCCAACGTAGGAGAGTCAAGAAATTGCGCTAGTTGTTGAACAGCAAACGTGATGTCTGGTCTGGTAGTAGTCAAATACTGAAGCTTGCCAATTAAAGTCCTATACTGTGTAACATCATCTAATTTGACACCCCCATCCTGGGAAAGCTTCATTTCCGGCAAGATAGGTGTGGAGACTGGCTTGGAAGCCAAAAATTGAGTAACTTGAAGCAAGTCCAAAGTGTATTTCTTTTGACAAATGTTAATTCCATGTTCAGATCTTGCCACCTCGAGACCAAGGAAAAACTTGAGGTCACCATGATCTTTGATGGTGAAGGTAGCATGAAGATGCTGTTTAATGTGAATGATGACATCCAAGTTATCACCAGCCACGATGACATCATCCACATACACCAAGAGTGCCAAGAGACCATCACTGCCAGTCTTGAGAAATAAGGATTGATTTGATGTAGCTTACGTGAAGCCATACTGAAGTAACGCGGAAGTCAACTTCGCATTCCATTGCTGACTAGCTTGACGTAAGCCGTAAAGAGATTTAACCAACCGGCAGACTTTGGTTCCATTACCCTTGAATCCCTGAGGAAGCTTCATATATACCTCCTCATCAAGATCGTCATGAAGAAAAGCGTTATTGATGTCGAGTTGGTGTAAATGTCAACCTTTGATTGCTGCTAAGGCAAGAAGAAGACGAATTGTTGTCATTTTGGCCACCGGACTGAGAGTGTCCAAAAAATCTACACCCTCTTGTTGAGTATAACCTTTAGCAACTACCCGAGCCTTGTAGCGTTCCACTGAGCCATCTGCCTTTCTCTTGATTTTGAAAACCCATTTAAAACCAATTGCTTGTCTTCCTGATGGTAAATCGACGAGCTCCCAGGTATGATTTTGTTGAAGAGCCTACATCTCAGCTTGCATGGCATTCCTCCAACATTCATGCAGAACCGCTTGCGCATAAGTATGGAGCTCATGATCTTGATCCATTGCAGCGGCAAATATAAAATGCTTAGGAGTGAGTTGAGAATAAGAGAAAACATGAGAAAGGAGATGAGAACTGGATCGCTGTGTAGCCATGCATTGGTAATCAGTCAGATAGTAGGGCATGATCTTCGGTCTGATGCTATGTCGCAAGGGTTGAGGCGGAAGACACTGAACAGGAGCTGGAGCAAGAAACGAACACACAGGTGGATCAGAGGAAGGAAGAACATCGGTTGCGGAATAGACCCATCGACAAAGCTCAATTTATTCTTGGATAACAACGACATCTTCATAGCACGCTGCCACTGATGGTAATTCGAGCCTGTGAGAACTGAAGATACACAAACTAAAGTAGGATTTTCATTCACGTGGAGATAGGAAAGGCTAGAGGGGTTATCTTCTGGTTTTGACATTAACCCAGAAGAATTAGTTGTCCAGGCATTATGATTGGCCGTCGCAGCAAAGTTCAGAGAACTTCAAGACTTCAAGAATTAAAGAACGTAAAGAAAGCAAAGAAACGATAATGCTTCTTGCAAAGACAAAGCAAGAACCAAGAACTAACTGGAAAACCTTTAGAATGTTTCCAGAAACAAAAGAATAGCTGAAGAATATCTCTCTGATACCATGACAGAAAAACGAGAAGAATTCTTATTATTTCATCTTAGCGAGAGGTTGAAGTATTTATATAGAAGCTCTGAACGAAAAGAACAATAGATAATGTTAACTCTGTTAACTTACACGTCTCACTAACGGAACTACCGACCTATTATTATATAGTTCTAACACTCTCATGTTTACCTCTATACATTACACCTGACATGGGTTTGAAATGTTTGCATTGGTCACCTCTTTAGATTGTTTGTAATAACTTAGTAGCTCTACAAAAGCCCCTTTTTAAAGCCTCATATGCTGTCTATTGTTTTTCTTCCTAATTTAGTATGGGCTCCCACTAATAACATGAATATCTTCAAAGAGTATCTAAACTTTACCTAGTCATAACCTTTCAAGCCCAACTTTTGTTCTTTGTGCTGTAATTTTTTCCATGCTAATAGATTTTCCTATGTAGCTAACTAGCATACTCAAGTCATTTGTAGACCAATACTTTAAAGGAAATCCATGCATGTTGATCCATATTGGAAAGCTTTTGTGTTTTATGCTCTCCAAGCAAATTCCAGACTTTCAAAATTATAAGAACATAGGGTTATTCTGGACATGAAATTAACTAACAACAAGTACCTCTTTTACTCTTTTATTAGTTTGGAACTTGAAAAGAATAATATTGTTTGTTGATAATAGGATCTCTTTTAATCCACTTCCTTTATATTGTTGCCCACATATTGATTGTTGGAAAAGGCGGTTGTCTGCCCAAAAGAACCCCACTAGTGTTATAACCTAGCTTTTAGCTCCATCATTTGGGATCACTATATCATATGCAACAATAAAGCATCCCTCTATTGTCTTAGGAGGGTAGTACTCCTATAAGCCATCATCCTTTTTGCCCACTAGTTGTCTTTAGCTTAACATAAGGCTAATATTATTAAGAAGAGAATCCAGAAACTCTTTATTTACACTAATCCCATTTACTAAGGAATCTGGTTTGGAATGACAGCCATCAAATGAGGTATTTGGAAATAACGGAGGTGCATTGATAGAGGGAATAGTTGAGTTTGAGTGCAAGTTCGAGGATGAGTTAAAGGGAAGGGATGGAAATGCCAAATCATCCAAAATTTTGGTTCCTTGGACTATAGGAATAAGCACCATATTCTAGAAAAGAAAAAAATTGGATGATGTAGTTGAGCTCTTTAAAATATCGTTCCAAAAAGAGTAACATAAGGGGAAGGACGGGAAAAGATACTAAAAGAAAGGACAATAGTGCCCTTAGAGTCCAGGACCTGTTCCATACCACAGCAAATGATCAAGAAGGCAGTAAGAAACCAGATGGGAAAGAGCAAATAACCAAGGAGGCACTGGGAAGAGAATAGAATCAGAGATGAGAAAGAAGAGAAAAGAAGCAATAGAAGATCAAGTTCTAAGGTGGATGCGGTGAGAACATGTAGAGAGAGGTGTGAGCCACTCACTCTTCTCCATTTTTTTAAGAACACTTGATTTATTGTTTACAAAAATAATGTAAGTTTGTTGGCAAATCATAAGCGGAAGTGATAATACTTACCGCAAAATTTTGTATACTATTGAATTAATTTAAGGTTCGTATGGTTCCTCTTGAGCTTTTTATATATTTTTGCCATTCAATTTCAGATTTTATTTTCTATTTTTAAAACAAAAAAACCTACTTGATTGTTAATGTTAGTATAATTATGCATTTATTATTACTAATATTTAAATATTAAATAATATTTAGAGATAAAATAATTTTATGAATTAATTAAATTTATTAAAATAAATAATTAAACAAGTAAATTTTATAAAGATTTGTTTATGAGTTAATATTTTTTTAAATTATTAAAATTTCTTATTATTTAGAGTTAAATATATAATATTTAAAAAATCTTTCATCAATAAAATTTTTAAAATTTATGTATTTTATAAATGTAACAATTTTATTTTGGAAATAATGTTATATTAATTATAAAATCAAAATAGATTAAATAATTCAGTTATATAAGTCATAATTCTTATTATTAATTAACAATAAATAATTAAATAATATATTTATTTAATAGTAAATTAAATTAAGTCCAAAAATAAAAATAAGAAAACTTATTTCTGTAGTTGTCATAAATTATGAAATTGGTAGAAATTAAAAAAAATTAGAAATAAGAAATTCAACCAAAGAATTTTTTACTAAATTCAAAAATAATAATAGAAAACAAAAAATTACACAAGCCTTTAGTTTTATGAATAAATGAGATTGTGGGCCTTTTTTTTAAGAAATTAATTGAATAGTATTGATAATTAAAATGTCATATAACAGGTACAAAGAAAACAAAGAAGTCTACATTTATAACACTTTAACTCCTTATATTAGTAATCCCCAAGCTTTTGCTTATCTCGAACAAATTATAATCTAAATTATAAATCTTACAACATCTATCCTTTATTAATCTCAACCTGCCCATTCATACTCTAAATTATCATGTCATATTAGTTAAATTAACATACAAAGTAGAAGAATATCTGATCTTACCATGTCTTCTTAAAGAGCACTGTTCACCTCATGCCAAAACACTATTCACTTCCTTCCTCAACCTTTCTGTAATGGATTTTATCTTCTTAGCTTCACTCTTCTTGACCACATTTTGCCACCTTCTCCTTCTAATAGCATACTACCTCATTCTTCACAATTTTGAGAACACCTATTCGCTAGATACACCACAACTTACGCACTCCATCCATCTTAGCAGACCATATCATCCTTCTCCCCTGCTTTATTTGAATCACCTTTTACACAAAGCACCTTCCTGCTCTCTAACCCTGTATATCTAGCTATTAACCATTAGTCCATATTTTGTACCTATGGACATACATTTCCTACTTTTAAATGCAAGCTACCCTAACGAATCATCTAGGAGTCTTCGTGCATCAACCTCTAACCCACCTTTTGCAAGCCTTAATAACCCTTCCATTCAATAGACAAAGACTCAAGTAGTAGGCGAATCAAAATCAAAACAAAAGCTATCATATTGTCCTTCTATTGAGTCTCTTTAGCAGAGAATATTTTATCCTCTAATGGAGCTGTTGAAGGTTGGAGTAGGTAAATGGAGAACTACACTTATTGGCTTTTTCATTGATAAGAGGATTGCCTTTTCAGTTATAAAGCAATAGCCCCTCAGTAACTGGAAACAACATGGATTGGTAGATTTATTAGTAAACAATGAGGATATATTTATGTTTCAATTTTCTAGCTTAGAAGAAGCCAAGTTAGTATTGCAATCTAGATACTAGCTTGTGTAAAATAAACCCCTATTACTGCAAGCTTGGAGGCAACTAATTAAATTGGAAGGCCTCAAACATGACAACATTACCATTTGGATATGCCTGCACAAGTTTCCATTTGAACATTGGACTACCAAGGTATTGAGTCATCTTGTAAGCTACATAGGTAGGCCAATGACATTGGATCAACCTATAACAAAAATCAAGCGCATTAATTTTGCTAGAATTTGTATTCTAGTCACTTCCTTATCTAATCTACTAGAAACGATACCTTTCTTCTAGTTGAATGAAGATTTGAAGCCCATAAAAGATCAATTATGGGTTATATATGCATGTAAACCACAATTAGACAAGAAACATATATGGAAACCAACAGGGTGCGTGTTTAAAACAAGAGAGCACCAAGAATTGATGGAAATGGATATTGAATAGAAAAACCAAGATGAAGAGACCACAATTGAAATTCTAGCTACAACAGATAAAGTAAATAAAACAGACAAAGCTCAAAGAGAAGTTATTAATGAAATGTTACACGTCCAATATGAAAAAGAATAAATAGAAGATCAACATAGGCTTATAAAGGCTAATGTGGACAATATAGAAAAGAATACCACATAAACACTTGGTAAGCAATTTCAATAATAAATTCAAATAGATTAGGATTTTAAGATAGTGGTTAGAAGAAGATCAAGTAGAAAAAAAAAAAAGATACGCTGCACAGGGGAGACATGAATATCCTCACATTGAATGTATGGGGGGAAAATGCCCCTAATAAAAATCTAACGATCAAGGTTTACCTAATAAAGTAACAATTGTTGGAATCTTGGAAACTAGAATTAGAAAGAAGTATTGAAAACTACTAACCTATTTTCCTACTAATTGGCAAATCATTTCTAGTTATACCTATCATCCAAATGGAAGAATCATAGTTCTATATAATTCCAATATATTATTTGTCAACTCTTTTAACAGCATAGACTAAATGGTGCATTTATAGGTTTTTATAAAGCAGCTCAATAAACAAATTTGCTTATCCTTTATATACGCACATTATTAAGTCAAAATGACTTCAAGTCTAATAATTTTGATAAAAATCAAATAATAATAATATTAGAAATAAATGAACTATTCTGATAAGTGTGTTAAGCGTGAAGCAAACACAGAAGGAAGAAAACATAGAAGAAGGAAAACACAGAAGGAAGAAAACACAGAAGAAAGAAAACACAAAAGAAGAGTAAAAACACAGACGATACGAAGATAAAGGCACTATAGTACGTTGGACGGTTACTCAGTTTGAGCCAGTTACAGAACTCAACTGAGTAACGGTTTCTACAAGAAATAAGAAGCAATTATCAAGAAGTAGTTGAAGAGGAAGTCTATAAATACAAGTCAGAGTCAAAGACTGAACAAGTTGTTGTTGAACAATTATTTTGAACTTTAGAAAAATTCTGTATTCATTGTGCGAAACACGAGAGCAATGTTTACTGTAACAAAGCTCGTAATATCTTTCTAGTGAGAGAAAGGAAAAGCTGAGAGCCTGGAGAGGCTAAGAGAGCGAAAATAATACTTACTGTAAGAGACCTGAAGAGGCTCTGTAGAGAAAGAATACTTGTACATTTCGAGAAGAATAGTGAAATCTCAAAAGAATTCTGAGGACTAGACGTAGCCCAAGGTTTGGGATGAACCAGGATAAAATCGTCGTGTCCATCTTCTAACTCTCTACTTTAATTTCTATTGTTCTTATACAAGTATATAGAATTCAATTGCGATTTAATCACGAAGATATTTTCGTATAAACATTGTGATATTCACTTAATAGCATTGAAAAAGTTAGTTTTCAAAGAAATATCAAAGGGGCTTGTATTTACGAAAAAGAATACATAATTTAACCCCCCTTCTTGTGCATTTTGTATATTGTATGGAAAGACTATACTAACAAGTGATTTACTTCAGTTGGTATTAGAGCTTGGTTTCCAAGAACCACCGTTACAAAGTGAGGACAAAGATCCATGGATGAATCACATGTTTTTATAGCTGAAGGCGCCTTCGTCATAAGACCTCTTGCATTCAATTGTGAAGATTATTATTATTGGAAGGATAGGATGTGACTCTTCATTGAATCCACAGACATTGATTTTTGGGACATCATCGAGAATGGACAGTATATACCAATGGATGATGAA
Source organism: Erythroxylum guanchezii (assembly GCA_025629825.1). Lineage (NCBI taxonomy): Eukaryota > Viridiplantae > Streptophyta > Magnoliopsida > Malpighiales > Erythroxylaceae > Erythroxylum > Erythroxylum guanchezii. The sequence continues at coordinate 10,824,356 of JAOTAX010000196.1, read as the reverse complement.
GGAAATGCCATTCCACATATCAGATGGTCAGTCGATCAAAAAGCTAGATTCCAACTTAACTCAAAGGCTAAGTTCTTTCTAAGTTGTGCCTTAAGTAGAAGTGAATACGATAAAGTTCATGGATGCGACACTGCAAAGGAGATGTGAGACACTCTATCCATTGCACATGAAGCACTAACCAGGTGAAAGAGTCCAAGATAAGCATTCTTGTACACCAGTATGAGCTATTTAAGATGAAGGAAGATGAGTCTATTGATAAGATGTTTGGACGATTTCAAACTATCGTTAATGGACTTAAAGCTCCTGGAAAAATCTACGATAATCAAGACCATGTCAGGAAGATTCTCAGAAGTCTGCCGAAAAGATGGAGACCTAAAGTCATTGCAGTACAAAAAGCCAAGGACTTGAGTATATTGAAGGTTGATGAATTACTTGGTTCTTTGAAGATACACGAAGTGGAACTTGATGCAGAAGAGAAACCCAGACGGGATAAATCTATAGTATTAAAGGCTGGACAAAAGAATCATAAGACTAAAAAAAAGAGAAGTTCATCATCAAAAGCGTTAAAGATTGAAGAAATCAAGAATGACGATACCAGTGAATCTGAACAAGA
>JAOTAX010000196.1:10795423-10806172 GCA_025629825.1 Erythroxylum guanchezii | reverse complement strand
TCCGAATTATCTATGGACCAAGTAGTGACTCGGATTTAGAAGAGAAGGAATTTCCATGAACATTGGGTTTGACTTGTGTAAGTGAAGTATTTCCTAAATCAATCCACCATTATAATTTTATTTTTATTGTCCAATCTAATTGAAATCTGATACCTTAACCGATTTTTGTCATTTGATTAAATCTAAGTCGTTTTAATTCATACCTTGCATTTTTCATATTTTCTTAATTTGCTTACTTTAATTTATTTTAGTTTCAAATCAATCAATTCTTAATCGTTCGAGTAATTTTTCATCGTTTAATTTAATTGTCTTACATGTTGGAATTTTCCCTTGGGTATGATATCCGTTTTTTACTGATTTATATTAATTGTCGACGGGGTGCGCTTGCCTCTAATTGGTCTAGATAGAATTTAATTTATATTGTTCTGTTTAGACCGTAACATCCAATCCTCTCAAGAATTTCGTAAGGACCAATATATCTTAGACTCAACTTGCCCTTCTTGCCAAATCGCATGACTCCTTTCCAAGGAGATGTCTTAAGAAATACCTTCTTACTGACTTTGTACTCCATCTCCTTTCGGTGTGCCTTAGCATAACTTTTCATTCTATCCTGTGCTGCCTTAAGCCGTTACTTAACTAAGTTGACTTTGTCTACTGTCATCTGAAGTAGCTTTGGCCCTATCAATTTCCTTTCTCCTTCTTCATCCCAACATATCGGAGTTCTACATCTCCTTTTATACAGTGCTTCATATGGAGCCATCTGAATGCTCGAGTGTTACGAATTATTATAAGCAAATTCGACTAATGGAAATTGCTCGTCCCACGCTCCATTGAAATCCATCACACATGTTCTAAATATTCCCTCAAGGGTCCGAATGGTTCTTACAGTTTGACCATCTATCAGAGGATGGAAAGCAGTGCTAAAACTCAACTTAGTTCCTAGAGCCTCTTATAAGCTTCCTAGAGTGAATCAAGTATCTCTGTCAGAAACTATAGAGTCTAGAATCCCATGTAGTCTCACTGTCTCATCAATATACTTCTTTGCTAGCACATATAGAGAATCTGTCTGTTTAATTGCCAGAAAATAGGTTGACTTCGTTAACCAATCTACAACGACTTTCCTACTAGTCTTGGGCAAACCCATCAGAAAATCCATGGTCACTCTTTGCCACTTCTATTCAGGAATGGACAATAGCCTTAACTTGCCTGAAGCTGCCTAGTGTTTAGCCTTGACTTGCTAACACACTAGACACTTGCTCACATATTCTGCTACATCTCTCTTCATACCTTTCTACCAGAATTACTCTTTTAGATCTCTGTACATCCTGGTAATACCTGGGTGCATGGCATAAGGTGCATTATGTGCCTCATCCAGTATTTCATCCTTAACTTATTTAACATTCGGAATACAAAGTCTGTTTTTGACAACCATAAGTCTATCATCCCTCACTAACACTTTAGATTTCTTACCATTCTGAATTTCTTCTCGGAACTTACTCAATTCTGCATCCCGTGCTTATAACTCCTTAACTTTCTCCCTGAGTATTGGTCTCACTCTGAAATTAGCAATAACACAATTGGGCTCCTCCTATTTCAAACTTATTCTAAACTTAGCCATCTCCTCTAATAGCGGTAGATAAACTATTTGAACATGAGCTATAGAGGATTTCCTACTCAAGACGTCCAATACCACATTCGCCTTTCCTGGATGATACTCAATCAATAGGTCATAATCCTTGAGCAGCTCTAACCACCTTCTTTGTCTCAAATTCAATTCCTTTTTGCTCAACAAATACTTAAGACTTTTATGATCGATGAAAATCCTCATTTGAACCCCATATAGATAATGTCTCCAAATTTTTAGGGCAAAAACTATTGCTACTAACTCCAGATCATGGGTCGGGTAATTCAGTTCATAAGGCTTTAGCTGTCGCGAGCATAGGGTAATACCTTATCTTCTTGCATCAACACACAACCCAAACCCTTTCTCGAAGCATCATTGTATACTGTATAACCCTTAGCTCCCACAGGAAGGGTCAAGATTGGAACGCTGGTCAATCTGTGCTTAAGCTCCTCAAAGCTCTTCTGACATTCCTCACTCTAGATAAATTTCTGATTGTTCCTCAATAACTTAGTCATCGGAGTAGCCATCATAGAGAATCCCTCAACGAATCTCCTATAATATCCTGCTAAAGTCGGAAAACTCCTCACCTCTGTCACTGTCTTGGGTGCATGTTAATTTACCACTACTTCAACCTTCCTTGGATGAACATGTACCCCATCTTTCGAAATCACATGCCCAAGGAATATCACTTCGTGAAGCCAAAACTCACATTTACTGAATTTGTCATAAAGTTCCCTCTCCCTTAATATCTGCAGCACTATCCTGAGATATTCCTCATGTTCCCCTTCACTTTTGGAATAAACCAGAATGTCATCGATAAACATTATGATAAATTGATCCAGATACTCCTTGAAGACCCTATTCATAAGATCCATAAAAGCAGTTGGAGCATTGGTCAATCCAAAAGGCAAGACTAAAAACTCATAATGTCCATACCGTGTCTTGAAGGTTGTCTTGCTTACATCAGACTCCTTGATTCTCAGCTAACGATAGCCTGACCTGAGATCAATTTTGGAAAAGACCCTTGCTTCCTAAAGCTGGTCAAACAGATTATCATTCCAAGGCAGAGGATACTTGTTCTTAATAATCATCCTGTTGAGCCCCCCATAATCAATGCACATGCGCCATGTTCCATCCGTCTTCTTAACAAACAGAACTGACGCTCCCCATGGTGACGAACTCGGCCTTATGTACCCCTTCTCTAGCTGTTCTTCCAACTGTTCCTTAAGCTCCTTCAGCTCCGCTGGAGCTATTCTATAGGGTGGTGTAGAAATGGGTGCGGTTCTGAGAATCAAGTCGATGGCAAACTCGATTTCCCTCACCGGTGGCAAACCAGGTAAGTCCTTTGGGAACACATCTGGAAATTCCCTCACAACTAGAAAATCCTCCAACTTCCCTTTATTCACTTCAGTGTCTACAACATATGCTAAGAAGGCTTCACACCCCTTTTCCATCATCCTATCAGCTAATAAAGCAGAAATGATTCTTGGTGATGGTGTTTTCCTGTCTCCTCTGAAAATCACCTTCTCACCGTTGCCCATGTCAAATTCCACCTCCTTAATGCTACAATCTAACTTTGCATGATACTTCTCCATGGCATCCATTCCCAGTATGACATCTAGCCCCTTTAGATTTAAGGGTAGTAAGTCCACTACAAGTTGAGCACCCTCGATGAAAAGCTCACAATCCCTATAAACTTGACTTATAATCACATTCGTCCTTAGAGGAGTATTGACAGTTAAAGTACTACCCAAAGGCCTCAAATTAACATCATGCAATGTCATGCTTGCAGAAACAAATGAATGCGTAGAGCCAGAATCAATCAACACATACAATGCAGAATTAAATAACCGAGTCATACACGTGACAACCTCAGGTGCGGCTTTCGCTTCCTCCCTGGTCATAGCGAACACCCTTGCCTAAGCCTGACCCCTTGGTCTTCCTAGAGGAATAGCCTTCTTTCCAACTCCAAAACTGCCTAACTCTATGACTGGCTTGGTCCCCACTGTTTCTGCTCTCCTGGGGGCTTGCAACTACGACCCCTCTTGTTTTGTTTCTTGGGGACAATCCCTAATCATGTGTCCCTTCTCTCCACATCGGAAACATGCTCCAAGTAGCTTAAAGCATTCTCCCTTGTGAAGCTTCCCACAATGCTCGCATTGAGGGTTAGTGTATCTGCTGCTTCCTGTCCTTCCAGTGCCTCCCACATTGGAGGCTTGCCCTGAAACTACCTTTGCATGTTTGTTCTTGGTAGAGCCACTGCTTCCCACTTCACTCTGTGTGTGATAAGTCCTTGTACTCCTCTTAGATGTTGGAGCACTCATTCCCTTCTTAGTAGACTGCTCCCTGTTCTTCCTCTTCCTGCTCACTTCATTATTTATATTCTCCAGTTTTTCAACCTAGAGTGCAGCATCTACTAGCTGCTGGTAGTCACAGAAATTGTGCATCAGGACTTTCTCCTTGATCCCCAAATGCAGTCCCCCTCAAACTTGCGGCACTTATCCACCTCATTAGCAACAATGTTGGACACATATCATGATAGATGGGTGAACCTCAGCTCATATTCACTCACACTTAGGTCCGTCTGTGTGAGATTTAGGAACTCTCTGGCCTTCTCTTAGATATACACCCTTTAGAAGTACTTCCTCCTGAAAGCTTCCAAAAAGTCTCTCCATGACAACACCGGAGGCATATCCTGACTGTGGGGCACTGATTCCCACTATTGAAGTGCGTCTCGCTGTAGCAAGCTCACTGCATAATCTAGTTTCTCCTCATCCAAGCATTTCATCTAAATCAGAACCCTCTCGGTCCTCTTCAACCAAACTTTAGCCTTTTCTGGATTTGTAGTTCCGTTGAAATTCAAAGCCCCATACTTGTGGAGTTTATCATACTGTCCACTTCTCTCCACTGGAGCTTGCATCGGAAGCTAAGACCCTTGGCCTATAGCGTACGTGAAAGCTTGAGCAAAGGCTTGAAAGAAACGCGGATCTATAGGATTTGTTTGAGGCATAGGAGGAGGTGGTGGAGGCACCTCATGCTGCACACAAGGTGCCTCAGAATTTGGAGCAGAACATATCCCAGCATCTTGTGGGATATAGGATTCATCCGTGCTCCCTCAGCGAGAGCTAAATCGAGTCAGAGCTCCTCGAGTTCTCTTTCGTGGTAGCATATTCACTCCTTCAATTTAAAAAATTCAAAACCTTTAGTTCATATTTCATGTAAAATAACTTTAAATCATGTAAAACAATTCAAATCACTTAAAATAATTTCAAATCTTGTAAAACAATTCAAAACAATGTAAGTTGTTCATTTAAAAAAGTAATGCATGTTCATTTGGTAAATGAAAACTACCTATTCCATGCCTAAGGTACTTTTAAACCTAGACCTAAACCTAGTCGCTCTGATACCATAAGTGTTGGACACCCCGCCCTCATCAGTAACGAGCCCGACGTCCTAAGTGACATCTGGATGCGTATCCCACAAGGGTGGCGCACCCCCACCAGGACGAACATTAAAACTATACGTTGTTCCCATTCTTGAAACGAATTTGGGAAAAGCCCAAACTTGAATTTCAATTCTACTTGTTCAGAACGTATGAGGCTCTATGTCTCTAGTTTATTTAGAGACAAGAATTATCGCATTTGGAGATCCTATAACAAAGTTATGGCTACTAACTTGTAGGGGTATTTCAACGAACCCTTATTAGCCAAGAATTTATTTTGGAGGGATAGAAAAAGGCATTAGGAATCTCTTGCTCCAAGAATCACTTCGTTTAGAGGTCGGACGATGAAATTATGACCAAAAGAATTGGGTATGTCTAATTCGTAAATCATATTGCCCCTGTCTTGGGACAATTAGCATAATTGTCCTTAAGGATAGCAGATTAGGATAATCGTAGTATGCCTTGATAGAATACTTCGAGATCCACAACTTTCATGCAGATATCGAAGATAGATTCTATCATCTGAAAGGTTAAATATGAAGCAGACGATAGCAAGAAGGCAGACAAATCAAAAGCAAACGAATGCGAAAGGCAGATGAATGCGGAAAGCAGATGAATGTGAAAAGCAGATGTATGCGGAAGCAGACAATAGCATGGTCAACTTAAGACGAAGCAAAGTCAACTTAAGACGATGCAATGCTTAAGACGAATACGGTCAACTTAAGACATAGCAAAGTCAACTTAAGATGATGCAACGCTTAAGACGAATACGGTCAACTTAAGACGATGCAAAGTCAATTTAAGACGATGCAATGTTTAAGATGAAAGGTTCCTACACACGATACATTCCTAAAGACGATATGACGTCATCATAGATGAAGTGACGTTATATCAGGGGATATGACATTATAGACAATACGTCTGTACAGACGAAACAAGAAGCAGACGAATGCGGAAAGCAGACGAATGTGAAAGGTAGACGAAACGGAAGGTAAACGAAGCAGAAGGCAGACGCTAGCATAGACAACTTAAGACGATGTAAAGTCAACTTAAGACGATGCAACACTTAAGATGAAAGGTTCCTACACATGATACATTCCTAAAGACGATATGATGTCATCACAGATGAAGTGACATCATATCAGATGATACGTTTTTACAGACGATACATCCCTACAGACAAAACAATCTTACAGATGATATGACATCATCACAAACAAAGTGACGTCATATCAGACGATACAACTTGATACTTCTAAACAGCTTCCCTTCTAAGGATCCTAACTTTTGAACATCTGGGATGAAAGTTTCCTACTATGTACCATTGGAAAATAAGAGAAAGACCTACAACTTTCCAAAAGGCATATTTGCCTATTTCCACCTAGATTAATCCAGATGTTTCCCTGGAGACCGGACACTAACCTTTGCCTTATGCAAACTAAATGATGAAATGTATTAACTTGAAAGAAAATCATGAGCCAAAAGCAAATCTTATTCCATTGACATAAAAAAGGTAAGAGTTTTTATAAAGCTTTAGAGGGCATTTCAAGCCACAATTACAATAAGATCTCAAGGTCCCCAAACTACAAAAATTACATAAATCATGAGTTGCTCAAAATGCAACTAAAGCCTTGCTTTGTAGAATTTACTTCAAATACAAAATATGTCAAAAGTGGAGTGATGCCTTAGCCACTGACTACTCGATCTCTTGCTCATCACCTACTTATGTATGGGAGGAGATTGAGGGTGAGCTTAGAGCTTGTGGGTAACAATTTTATAGTTTGTAGCAAGAAAAAACATTTACAAACCATTTTCAATGAAGAAATTCATGTGTATGCAAATCATGAATGCATCACTCATATCAACTTGTCATAAACACATAAATATATCAAATGGTTTGGGTAAGTCCAAAACATGACGTATTACACATTTCCAGTATAATGGTCCTGTGTAGTCATGAATTCTTGAGGGAGTCCTTGAGGGAGCTCCATGCTACTAGCGGGCAGGCTGGAGAAGCCTATACTTGGGTCAACGTGCACATGACGGTTCTTGAGGGACTACCAAAAACCCATATAACACATAGATTTCAAAATCTTGTAAGCTTGATGCCCACAATGGCATATTCTCTTAAAAACTTGCTTTCCACATGCTTGTTATACCGTAAAAACCATTTCCAAAAGTATGGTTTCATAATCATGCATCATTTCAAAGAATCATTTTAAAAACCACTTTTCCTAAATCATCACACAAATCACGTATAAACATGTAGCACAATCTTGCGAAATTTAAAAACATTAAATGCACATGAATGAGGTTGTTGCAAAATCATTTACTGTCATTTCTTGACAGAAAACTTTTGTTGGCTTATTTCTTAACTATAAAAGTGAAACCCACCTTGAAGTCCTTGATTATGGCTTGTTCAAATATTCTTCTCCTCTTGCTCCTCTTGTCCTTCTTGATTTTCTTCAACATTGACCAAAAAAAATCCCAAATCAAAAGAATTCAAATAGGAAAACCCAAAGAACCAAATGCATGAAATTGGTCCTAGAATACTTATACCCATACATTTCCTAAGCTCTTTGAACCAAAAACCTTACAAAACTCCAAAAGATTAAAATCAACTTACCTTGAATCTTCATTAAACAATGAACTTCTTGGCTCTAATGGAAGCTCTAATCTTCCTCTTTCTTTTTCCTTCTTGAACAAATTCAAAAATCACTCTTGAAGGCTAAGAAAAATAAAAACCTAGCTTGCTCTTCTTTCTTTCCCTTCTTTTCTCCTTATATATCACTCTCTCCCTCTTCTCTCTTCTAATCATGTTTTTAGCTTCTTTCTAGTAAAAGGCACCCCATTTTCTTCCCTTTTATACCATTAATGATTGCAGAAAGTCCATTTTGCCCTTACTTTAATGCCTTATGGTTTTTACACTAAAGTGACTTGCCAAAATTGGCCTTACACTCTCCCACTACTTTACTAATTCAATGCCTTTAACCTATGCTATATTATCTTACCCGCATTAACATGCTAATTAATTCCAACATACATTAATCTTGTAAGACTCCAAAATTAATCTAATCATGCTTATAATAAAATAAATTTCAGGGGCCAACACATGATCTCTAATAGTTGATAGGTAATTTCTTAAGAGAGTGTCTTCAGTATCTAGTAAGAGAGAATTAGCAAGATCTCTGGTGAGTTTACTTTGAATGAGGTCTAGCTCATCTTTAGCTTTAGCAATAACTATTTGTGTAAAGAAAGCTCTTTTTTTTTATAAGATTTTTCATCTCAATTTTAATAGCCTTAAGCTTGTGGACAAAGACAAATTAGTGAGTTCCTTCAATTGAAAACTCAAATCCCCTTAGAAGAGCCTAAAAAAATATATCATCCTCAATCAGAAAATTGTTAAATCTAAAAGGACCTTTTCTTTCTTGAATCTAGAAAAATTTCTCTACCAGTATTGGTGAGTGGTCTAAAATTAGTGGATTTATACTATCAAGAAATTGGGTTAGCCAATCATGATTTACCAACTTACGATCCAGTTTCTTCCTTAACGTTTATCTTCCAGATAGCTTGTTGCTCTAAGTGTAGAAATGCCCCTGATATTTAAATCAAAAACTCTCAATTTGGCCACACAATCACTAAGATCAGAAGAGAAGTTTCCCAGGCTGTAGTGTCCAGTAGATTTAATTCTATATAAGGTAGAATTACAATCCCCATATAGCAGCAAAGGTCTATTCACTCTCTTATGAACATCTAACAAGCTTTCCCATAAGAGCTTTCTTTGAATAGCATGATTAACACCATATATAAAGAGGATAAAAAGTCTACCTTTTCATAGATAAGCTTCCATTTCAGGTGTATTACTTGCATCTCCACTTTAAAAACCTTTACAACAACAAAAGTAGGATCATATCCAATAATGATTCGCCCATACCCATGGGGTTGATGGCTAGAGATACATTTCCGTCTAGTGCCTATTTTATTTAGTATATTGAATTTATTAACTATAATTTTGGTTTCTAAAATAGAAAAGATCCATGGATTTGAATTGTAGACAAAATGCCTTAAAGTTGAGAGTTTTTTAGAGCAGTTGATCTCCCTTATATTCCATATGATGACTTTCATAAATCAAACAAATTTATTTTTGGTGCCCTTACCTTTTCTCCTATTGGATCTCTTTTTGATGGCAGAAAAAATCCCTATTAAAGGGATCATCCTCCTTATTCTCATCAGAGATTGTAGGATTTGTGTCCAGATGATCAAGAATATTTGTATGGTCATTAGGGTTATGAAACAATTATTCCACAATGACTACTTTCCAGCAGTAAGTAAATCAATAGTTTTATAACCTCCTATTATGGAGGATATTGAGTTTCTTTGTAACATCCCGTTCCTATACTAAGGGTTAGAACCCTAAAATTTGGTACCTATGAGCCCAAAGAGAGATTAAGAAAATGCATTTCATGCTCATGCTCATGCATAATGTTAGCATATATGCACATGAATTTGAATTTTTACACACATCAAAATAATTGCACTGAGTTTCGAGTGTCTGAGTATCTGAATGAGTATGTTAGCATGCCACCCTCATGGGGTAAGAACTTACATATCAATCAAGATGTTGAGTATGTGTCTTGCGAAGGTGGGGTGCTACATTGGTTGGTATCAGAGCCTAGAATTACTATCTTATATGGGCGTTTTTTGAAATATGTGTCAAGGTACGTGCATTTTTGTCATGTCATAGCAGGTAGTAGTAACTGATCCCCAGTATAAGTTGCATTCATATGAGTCACATGTATAAGCATGTGTTAAGAGTTTGAGCTGTTAGAAGCACTGAGAAGAATGATGATCTGTCATGATATGAGAAGAGGAAGGTTAAAGGATATCTAGAAATGAGATATAGTATATGCTAGATATAACAGATAATGATTCAACACATTTGTATTGGTGGATGTATTATTGAATATGACATCAATATTGCGTTTTGGTGATCTATCCTCGAATGTGATATAGATGTGAATACATTGTCATGGATTATTTGAGGAAAATAAGGATATAAGTAGAAATGATGAGATTAAATAGTACAAGCCAAGTTGAAATTGACCTTAAGAGGTTGAACTTGGAATTGAAATGATTGTTTGAAAAATGTGACAAGTTATAATCCACCATAAGCATATATTAGTGGAATTGAGATTAGAATAGCATGATGATTTTATACATTTATAATTCTGAATTGATTGAAGAGGTACATATGGAAGATAAAATAAATGACAATAGGAAGATAAGATAGAAATGAGGAAAGAATAAAAAGGGAATGAAGTAGACATAATTGACTTTACGATGAATGGTGTGTAGTAAGGAGAAAGCTAGAAATGCATATAAGAGAGAATTTTATGTACACCTGAGATTAAGAAAAGGATGAGGAATCAAATGGCAAGTGTCAATGAAAGGAAATCCCGATCGTGGCAAGGATAAAGAGAGAAAATACTAAAAAAAAGGAGCAATATATCATATATTGGACCTCACCAAAGGAAAATGAATCATTTAATAAATTAGTGTTTTTTGTCTAGGATCATTTGAGATCAAAGTATTACTAGTGTAAGATTATTGGTGATCTGTCAGAAATAAATCTCTAAATAGAATGGGATGACCTTGATGATACACACCTAAGCATATGCGATCG
>JAOTAX010000196.1:10776408-10791073 GCA_025629825.1 Erythroxylum guanchezii | reverse complement strand
GGATGGTTGAGTTGTTATGAAGTGTTTTGACATTAGAGTAAGTGATTTTGGGAAGATTATAAGTGTTTATGATGTTATGATGGTTGTTCGAAGCTTTGAAGAGGCATTGGATGTCCGTTTAACGGACTTTCTCGGGTGTAAAAACACCCCTTGGCCAGTCAATGTCCGTTAAACGGAGATGGATGTCCGTTTAACGGACCTTCTCGGGTCATTTTGGCCTCTTAAGCCCAATACATGGCCCTTAAACGGACATGGATGTCCGTTTAACGGACATTCATGGGACAGATTGTGATTTTTGACCCTCTTAGAGGTAGAATCTGACTTTGTGATCTTCATGAAAGTTGTAGGTCTAGATGTCTTCTTTCTAATGGTCTAAAAACGAATTCAATCCAACATCTAGATTGAAAGATATGACAATCGCGCCAAGATAGGTTCAAAGTGATTTAGGGTATGAACATGGTCTACTCTTTTAGGCATAACTCCCTCATCCAACCTCCAATTGAAGTGATTCTTAGACCAATAGATTCCTAAGACATGTATCTTTCTCCCCATAAAAACTTGTATCATTTGGAGTTGATATGAGAAAGTTTGCATTAAAGTAAGTGAGCGGTCGGTTAGGAGAGCATGTTTGGGGTAAGAGTACACTTAGGCTTTTTAAGCATATCCTGAGCTTTAGAGCTCCGATTGAGATGATTCTTGCTTAAAACAAAATTGAGACTTAGATCTACCTTTTATGTGAAGAAGTCAACTTATGAATTTGGTGATTGATTAGTGTGTGCTCACCACCATTGTGGGATGACGGCAGATAACCTTCAGGGTTTTAAGCACAAGGTTTATGACTCCAGATGTTGGACTTCGGAAACAGGGTCCAACAACAGGGATGAGGGTTAAGGTGCTTGTTCAGGGGAGGAGGAGGGAGATGGTTTAGCAGGAAGGGGCAATTGGGGAAAGTCTAAGACCTACAGGGCAAAGTTGGCAATCATGTTATTGAATAAGGATGGTGGCGTTGACAGGAGGAAGTCTGTCAGGAAAGTTAAAGATAAAAAACTGTAATTACCTCTAGCGGGAAGAAAGAGTTTTAAAGTGAAATACAAGAATGTCCTGAGTGAGATAAAGACAAGAAAAGCTGGAGATGTGAGTATCAAAAGGTGAATGGAGGTTAGGTACAAGCATGCAAGCTAGGTGAATCAAGCATGACTTGGAGTGAATTAGGAGAGCCTCTCACATCTCTTGAGGAGTATTTCTATATGGATCATTTATGATATATAACTTATTAGAAAAATGTTGCATGCTTATTTAACTGTACATTACTAAGCAAATTTGCAACCATCTTAAGCACAGACTAGACATATAATATTAGTTTGTTATTTAAATAAGTTTTAATAATTATTGTTTTATTTTCTTTTCACTTCTTAGTGAACTTCATTGCTAATGCTTTATTACTTAATCCTTGTCAATTGTCTCGAGTTTACAAATTATTTATCCTTATTACTAAAAGATGACAATGTCATTATGATGAATAAGATTCTTTCCTCTTATTTATCTTCCATAACTATATTTACTTATTAAAATAACTTCTCTTCAAAAAGTTTTAGAAGCATCTTATATTTGGATTAAACCAAAAGAAGGATTAGTGCATGACTAATCTTGTGATAGGATGTGCTATCCCTGCCATTATTTTTAGGTTATTCTCTATTTTTATTATCACCTATTTGCATTTATTTTTATTGATCACATCTTTAGAAAAAAAAAAGTTTCAATAACCATTTTTCTTGTTTTTATAATAATTTGTTTACTTAACTTCCTCCAAAATATTTCCAATTGAATAAGCGTCAACTAAAAAGGTTTTTTTATAATTTTTTAAAAGAAAGAAATTTGATTGTATTTATTTCAAAACAAAAAAACTAATAATAACTATTCTTACGATTCTTGATTAGGGGGAATTCATCTCTAAATAGCAATCTTATTTACAATTTTAATTACATTATCATATACTTATTTACAAATTCGAAATCTTGAATACTAAAAGTTTTGAAATCTCTTTCCAAATTTAGAAGTTGTATTTTCTTATTCTTATCGTTATTCTAGACTATTTTAACTTATTTCAAAATTCTTTTATTGTGTTACAGCTAAAAGACATGATTTTTATATAATTACTTCTAAAAGAGCATTTAATTTTAAAATTATCAAAACAGTTCTTTCTAATTTTAAATTTTCAAGAAAAAAATTATTTTATACTTACGTTAAAATTAACTGTGAAATATAAAAGATATGAATAATAATCATAGATCAATTAAATGATATTAATATAGCAACCCAACCCAGTTTTGAATTCGCCCTAACCTGAATTAATTAAATAGTTACAAACGAATATTTTGTTATAATTATCTTAAGTTATTAGTCTGAGTTGGGTTTACTTAGTTCGAATCAAATTTAAGATTTATGTTGAGCCATTATATAAATATTATTTTATTGATCTATGTATGTATATTATTCATATTATATATTTTTCATTTTATTCTTTAACAAAAGTATAAGAAAATAAATTTTCTAAAAATTTGGAAATTTTTTTTTGATAATTTTAAAAATAAAAATTAAGAATAATTATACACGATATAGAGTTTTTATGACTTTTAAACTTATTTTATAAGACATGGTTCTTTTGAAAATAAAATATAAAATTATTTAACGAGTATATGCTGAATCCTTGAACTTGTTAACAACCTTTTCAATAAGAAACTTTATTTGACTTAAAGTTGAATTATTGACAACAGTAATGATTCTTTATCAATATGGCCAAAAGGGCTAGATAGACTCTAACGTTTACACTGGTGTACAAAATAGACCTTAACGATCAATGGTGCTTGATAGATGAATATTTGACTATATTTTAATACTCATATTTGATGTATTTTGCTTGATATTTTATAATTTTATTTTATATTTGATACTTAATTTGCTCCAAGTGTGCTTACAAGTAATTATTGCCTTCATGGGCTTAAAGGAGAAGAATTTGGGCAAAAACACGTCGTAAAACAAAGAATCAATAATCTGAAAAGAGTCCATAGGCCCATGCACTATCACAATTTTAGGCATTTTTGGACATACATGGTCTGATACACGGCCGTGTACCAAACCGTGTAAGTCCCAAAAACCCTAGTTTTTAATATAAAAGACATTTTTAGTGACTGAATGGAAGGGAGAGACTTTGGGAGGCAATTTCTAGATATGGAGAACATCCAGAAGTAGGGATGTGGATGTCAAATGTGGCCTGGCCCAACCCAACCCAATTTTGGCTTATGTCTCCTTTGGATGATTACATACACCTATAAATATGGTCATATTAATTATCATGTTTTCCTTTAGGGAAGATAAGGAGTAGTACACGATAACCAATATGGGGGTGTTCCTTCTTATGTTGCTTTATAGATCATAAACGGAGTAGTAAATGTTTGAACATCCTTACATGAATTTGCACACAAGTGTGTTTGCTCATATGTTATTTGTTGGATTAAGTTAAGATCATTATGTTGATTGGAATATAGCGTGGTATTATGTGTAAATTATAATATAGATATAAAACATTCAATGTGTGGTTTGTACTCAGTAATGGCATAAGCATATCAAAATAAAGGTGACATAACGAAAAAGTGGTTGATAAAGTATTAGTATCATGTTTTGATGCATGATTTATAGTAGTTTAATTTTGTTTATGATGCATAATTATTAGTTAAAGTTTATCGGGATCATTTTATCAAATTTGAAATGTTTAATTGCTTATGTTATCCTCTAACTGTATAATTATGCATATACTATCCATTATAGTGTTAATAATATCATTTGAATCTATGCTTTTTAGTGATACACTTGCCTTTATATATTTGTTGTAAACAGGTGTATGATGGCCAAATTTGGAAGCATAAGGATGATTTATGGTGTATATAAATGCATTGTGGTGTAATCACTTTACTGATATTATCACTTTTATATATAATGCTCAAATTATTTATTATAATATAATCACAATTGTATATATTGCTCCAATTGTTTATTGTGATATCACTTTTGTATTTAATTGTTGCTTATGAGGCCATATAAACAATTAATTATCCATAAGTTTAACAACTACTAAGTACGCATCATTAAAGCAACTTCATGAATAACAAAGGAATAAAGAAAAAACATAGTCCAAAATATATTAATTCAAATGAGGATTTTCATTTTTCATAATTTGAGTTTTACAAAAACAAAATCGTATAATTTGGTTCTACTTATCCACAACAAACCATATTATAAAACTTATCATAAATACAAAAACCCTTAAAATAATCAGTACAACACACCTCTTTTGTTAGTAAAACATTGTCTTCTTTCATTAGCTCTATTTGCTCCTCAATTTTAAACATTGAACGTGATTCAATTATACTTCGTTAAACCTCTTGTTTCTAACTATCTACTTCTTTCTTCAGGTTATGAATTACTTCAATAGCTCTCTCATTAAATTTGTCATCATATCACATAAAAAATTCACATCTTCCAACCTGAAAGATAATTAATAATTATAAGGCAAAAATATTAAACATATATACAAACAACTTTAACTTATCGAAAAATAAACTTACAAGATATTTGGGGCATCCATAAAGTCTTCTTCCTAGATTTTTTTAATTCCATGAAGTCCTTACAGAGCTCTTCAACCACAATAACACACCATATTATCATTATTTGAATTTAATGTAGTGTTAGTTAAAAACGTCTCGTCCATATCTTTGGATAGTTGTTGCAAAACTATATTAATACTCTTACTTTTTCTAATCAAAGGTGGAAACAACATGTCAACAATCTCAAATAGTGTATTTTTAGGGGTAGAAACAATATGTCACATAACTCCACAAACATATCATTCATATATGCTCATATATATGCAAGAAAACCACCATCTTTTGAGGATATCACATGTCACATTTATGGAAACAATAATATGCTCATATAAATGTATAATTCATATATTGGAAACAATATGCTTATATAGATGACATATCATTCATATATGCTCCACAGACATATCATTTATTTGTGGAAACAATATGCTCATATAGATGTATCATTCATATATGGAAACAATATACTCATATAGATGACATATCATTCATGTATGATCCATAGACATATCATTCATATATGCTTATTTCTTTTGTATTACTTGGTCTATCATAGGTAAACTAGTTATATAAGTGGTACAAGAATTTCTCACCAACTGTAAAATGTTTAAGGGAATTGAATTACACACATCTTGTTTGATCCCTAAAATTCCAAATCTAAGTAACATAAGGGATCTTAGACCTATCTCAGGTAGGGGGGGATCCATTATCTCACTACCTGTTCACATTTTCAATTCAAATTTTCTCTAAGATGGTCCAACATAGACTAGAACATATCAGTGGATCCAAACTCACAAACGTTGTCAGGCTTAAGGTTCAGTAATCAAAAGAGCATGATCTACATCTTTTCTACTATGACAAACCCTAGTAGTTTGAGTGTTATCACTATATTACAATTGCATAAACTCCCTTTCAAATACCTTGGGTTTCCAATTACCACCAGAAAGCCTAAGTTTGAGGACTGCATCCCTCTAAAAGCAGAATCAATGTTATCTCTATAAGTTATCTACACCAATTACTCACTACAATCCCTCTTAACCAAGGTTAAATAAGTGATAAATGCAGGGAACTAGTACTGCAACTTTAGAGGATTTGACATACTAATGAACTACTTCCCTAGTTATTATCCCAACTCAAATAATGAGGATAGAGTTATCTGGCTACCTGATAGCAAAGGCACCTTCAGCAACTCCTCACGGTTAAAGTTTATCATGCCTCACTCTTCAAAAGGGGTATGATATAATTTAGGTTTTGGATAAAACTCTAATGCCTAAAGCCTCATGCATAATATGACTAGTAACTAGGGGTAAACTCAAAACCAAGGACACAATCATACTCAATGTAGTTTATATTTCTCTAAGGCTCAAACCATCTCACATATCTACTTCCAATGCCAATACACTAGCACAATTTCGTATAAAATCTAATAACTTCTAAATCATCTCACATTCACATTCCATGCTAACACTAATCATCGAACTCAACTTCCATGGTTAGACTAATCATAGGCATTCACAATTCGACTTCCCATTCACATTCAATATCAAATTGAACACACAGCAGACGATGGTATGGAGAAGTGAAAATCAAAACATTTCACTCCATATCATTGGCTTAGAGTTGCACTCAAATGGAACAAATGATGAAGATACAACAAATTTTGCTTTTGATTCACAGTTATGGTAGTGTTGATCCTCATTTCTTAGGAGGTGTTCGACAATCGTTCCAGATAACTTGCCGAGCCTCCTACATTGTTGTACACTGAAGAAAAAGACGAATAACGCTACAGATTAGGTATTGAACTTAACAAATTTGGGATTTAAGAGGAACGCATATTAGGGTTTGAAGTTAACAGGTTAGGGATTATATGATTGAAGAAGATAGGAGATTTGACAGATTAGGGATGTCTGTAAGAAGAGGGACGCAATGTGTGAAATTTTGTTCAAAACTGTGCATCTCTAGGTCTACTACGTTTATCTTCAAAGCTAAAGGAGGAGGGCTATGTTTAACAACAAAACGCAGCATCTACCCCTCTTCAGAAGTCGGTCCCACCTCCAGTTAAATGCATAAATGCTCCAGTGGGACCCACCTCTAGATAACAATGTCCACGCCAGCTTCTGGTGAGTCCCACACCAAAAATTCAAAAAAAAAGTTCCACTTCATAAATTTTTGGATCACGTCAGCAGATAACTGATAGTGCCCTAACACCGTTAATGGTTAGGGTTCAATATAAACATTTTTTAAATGTTATGGTTTATTTTGAATGTTTTATAAATGTTAAGATTCAATTTGATTACCGTGAAATGTTAGGATCTATTTTATACACCAATGTAAACATTGGTGTCTATTTAGCCCTTTTGGCCTTATCAATTTTGATTACGTTCCACAGGTCGTGTACTTACAAAAAGGCTTTCATTTTAACCATCCAAATTTAATAGTCTTCACCTGCAAATTAAGGATGTATTGATATAGAAAAACTAGTAAATGTACAAGATTTGTTTTTATAATTTAAGAAAAAAGATGTTTTTAAGAGGTAATAGATTACCACTATCTTTTTTGTTCAAGCCTCTTAAAATAATAAGATTTTGATATCTCGTTAAGTAAGGTAGCACAAAAGAAAAGAAATAATAATTTTTTAAAATTTTAAACTGTTGAAATATAAGTTATATATTCTATATAAATTATTTATATACTTTTTGTCTCTTATTCATGTAAGGCAGACTCTTATACTCTCCTACAAGATTCATAATTTGCTATTGGAGCTTGCAATATCCTTCATGTTGTCTTTTAAAAAAAAAAACTTTAAATTTTCTTCTTTAAGTCCGGTTTGGTGTGACGTGTCTAAGCATCAACTCTTACATGAACATAAAATTTGTGCATACTGGAATCTGTCAAGTACTCTTCAGTTATTATTACTTTTCCCTAACACCCAATGACCAAATAATTCAAGTGAAGATGCTCAGTTACATGGCAAGACATGCCAGTGAAAAATACTTAACAACCTAAACAGGCCTGTTCAGTATTCCGATTAAATTAAAGCAGGAAAAAAATGAAAGAAGAAATCAAGCCACATTCTGAGCACGCCTATCCTTGAGGTGACACACTGTTGATGTTACGAGGCAGAGAATTATTAACATGTGGAGACATAATAACTGCCCCATGTTCACTTATCAAGTATCCATGTTACGCGGCTTAGATAATTTGATCCTGGTTTTGGCCTCCCCTACTTGAACTTCTTTCACATATTTAAATTTAATATTTGATTGCCCCCAGGGTTTGTGGGAAAAAGAAGGTGCACCGTTGGATTATAGGCCGATTGTTATATTATTTCCATTATAATCTTATCGCCCTCCAGCTCAAGCCTGACAACAGAAGCGAAATTGGAAACGTCATCTTATGTTTAATTATAAGTCTAATATCGGTCGGCTATGAAACGAGACAAGATATTTTGTTCAATTTTATAATATTTTATTCTATTTCATAAATCTTAACTATTTATTTATGCGGATTCTACATTTATTTATGCGAGATCCACGAGAAATTTACATAAATAAATAGTTGAAATTTATAGGATAAAATAAAATATCATAAAATTAGACAGAAGATCTGAACTTCCGTTAAAACACCTAAGACCTTGATTTGTTTACTGTACAGCGGCTGACCTTACACCTCCCAACGCATAACACCTGCCACCTCAATACCTTCCTGCAAACATTCAGAAATTAAACTGCAACAAATTAAATTAATCTGCAAGTAAGACATTAACTTGACGAAACTTCCCAGATTCGTGTACTTTTATTTCTATTAAAAGCGAAGATTACACTATTTTAGTTTATAAGCTACTCATACATTCAAAAATAAAAACTGAGCATACACTTTAAATGTTGAGCTTCCATAAACGGGTAGGTGAGTGGTCCATCATCTTTCTTTTTTAAGCATTTTCTAACCCACAAAAAGAACAAAAAGGGGTCATACCATATCATCAACAAGCAAAGAATATACATACAAAAAGTGAGGTAAGTTCATCAATTTTTGACTTTTTGCTTAGCACTATAATATAGAAAAGAAACAATTAAAGGGAATTGGATTGACACAAATTTCCCTTATGTATTAGACACAAATTTGCAATACACTTCACCTCCATATAAGAAAAGTTACGCTAAATTTAGTTACAAATTTCATCCTTATCTGTGCATTTAAATGGTGTCTCTTCTCGGTCGATATTATATATCAGGCTGGCAAGTTTAATTTGAGCGGATCTTTACATTTTCTTTTTTAATTAGTTAACATTTTTAAACTCATGCATTCACTTTCCTTTTAATTGGGTTTTCTCCCTTTTATTATTTCCTTTCCTTTGTAACCGAAAAATCGATTAAACTGATGCATTCTTATCTTTTATTAAAATCGATTAAAAATAATGATTATATAAATAATTTTAAATTAAAATTTAAGTTTTCAATCACAAAAAAAAAAAGAAAACAAAGTTGAATAATTAAGAAGAAAATAAAAGTATTAGAGTGATATTATTAAATAATAACAACGAAAAGAGTGGTTCTATTTCTATTTACGTGTTTTGATTTTAACATATAGAATATAATGATCTTATTTTTGTATCCTTTAAATTAATATTAAACAGTATTTGTTAATACTTCTTAAATAAATATTACCGCGTTGGAGAATTAAATAAATAAATAAAACTTTAGGGAAAAAAACGCGCAGTTCTTTTGCTTTTTAAATAATCTCTCTTCTTCGACTCTCTCTCTCTCTTTCTGAAAGTTCTGATCATTCTTATTCTACTTGTTTGAGGTGAGTTCACACTTCTGATCCCTTCTCGTTACCTAAACTTTCGATTTATGTTTCGTTTTAAGCAGTTTCTTGCTTTACGCTGTTTTGGATCTATGGATTGGCCGTTGTTACCATTATTTTTAGGAGAGTGTTTGAATGATTGTGGAAGGGAAAGTGTTTGGTTACTGAAAAACTGAAAGGAAATGGAAAGAGAAGGAGAGTAGAATTAAAGCAGTTTAATGTTCCCTCTGTTTTGGTAAAATCATCAAAGCTTGCATTCATCGAAATTTCAACAGGGAAATTTTGTTCAGTTATAGTTTTTATGTTATTAAATTTGTTCAGTTTTTCATACCGTTATTGTTTCTTTTCTCTGCTGTATTATGTTTTATGTCTAAGATCTACATTTTTTGACTAACCAAACCGAACGTTATGTCAACTTTTGCAAGAAGAGTCATTTGTTTACTTGATAATTCTATACCACAATATGCGACCGAAAAATCCGAGCGGTTGAGATAGAGTTTCCACAAGGATTTGCTTATGGTTGACGCGATTCTTCTTTTGATGTTTGCTCATTGTTTTGCGCAACATCTAAAATATTCTGAATAGAGAGGACTTATCGCTAGATTTTCAGTTTGACTTGTGCAAATTTGTCGCTTCGTTTCCTAAGTATAGTCCAAAATTATTAGTCGGCTTCAGTTTAATTTTTGTAAACTTGGAAGCATTGTGTAATTGTGTCAACTTGTTGGAAATTTTTAGTCCAGTTTAAAAATGAGTCGTAGAATAATCTAAGGTAGACTACAACTTGACAAATAAAAGGTTTGATTAGGAATAAGTTTTCTTTTGTTATTATATGCGGGCTAAATATGGGTCTTTGACAAACCAATTGTCTTATACTTGTGAATGGAAAGAGTCAAAAGTAATGATGAAAGTGAAAATGTTTACTTGCCTTTTATCCGCTCAATGATTGATTCTAGTTTCCAGAGCATATTTGTAGTGAATATCTTAACTTCTTCATGTAGTGGCTACTTTCATTGCAACAAGCACTTTCACTTGATCACATTATTGCTGGTTGGTTCTTATATTATAATTAGGGGATTCTTCCAATAAATCTTACTATAATGACTACATTCACTGCTGGATATTTGATTTCCTCGTCTTCATTTTATGTTTCTTTTCCTTGTGCTTGAAATTAGGCACATTGTTTTGTTCGTTGGGATTCTGTTTGATTAAAAACTTCATACTTATAATGTAAATTTGATTTGATTATAGCAGTGACAGAATGCCGGAGATTCAATTGGGTAGACATACTGTAAGATCTCATGGGGTCAAAGTTGCTAGGGCACATATGCACGACTGGCTGATTCTACTGCTTCTTGTTGTTATAGAGGTTGTATTAAACATCATAGAACCCTTTCATCGCTTTGTGGGGAAAGATATGATGACAGACCTGTCATACCCACTGAAGGACAATACCGTGCCCTTTTGGGCTGTACCAGTAAGTCTCAGCTTAAAATTAGTATATTGCAGAGGAAAGCTTACATTTCTAAAGTATTCTGATGCTCCTCTTAACAAAACATCATGATGCATCCTCCCTGACACCCCCTACAGATAGTTGCAATATTGCTGCCTTTTGTTATCATTCTGGTGTATTACTTCGTCAGGAGAGATGTCTATGATCTGCATCATGCCATTCTGGGTAAGTCTCTTCCTCTTGTTGAAGTTTTTTTTTAATTCAAGTTACTTTTGTTTGTATATTATTGTAGTAATAGCATACTGATCAAGGTTTAAAATGACTTATCAGGTCTCCTGTTTTCTGTGCTCATCACTGGAGTTATAACTGATGCAATTAAAGATGCTGTTGGTCGGCCTCGTCCTGACTTTTTTTGGCGTTGTTTTCCTAATGGAAAAGGGGTAAGTTCTCCTGTTAATTAACTGTCCTAACATTTTTATCGTATATTTTCTTGATTTAGTATCCACAAGATTCAATTGTTAGTCCTGTTCATTAGTCATAGTCAGCAAACATATTTTGGCATATAAAGGTCTTTGATCCTGTCACAAGCAATGTTATGTGCACTGGACTGAAGAGCGTCATCAAGGAAGGGCACAAAAGCTTTCCCAGCGGACATACCTCTTGTAAGCTGCTTACTTACACATCCAGGATCTCTATGAAAAAGTATTGATTCACTGCTTCAATGCTAACCTTTCTGGTTTCTTGCTTGGTGCATGTTCTTACAAGGTTATTACATGCATAAACCTTTGCTTTTGTGCTGTTTCTATCATTAGTATCCTATAGAACTACTGTTGTAATTTATTCCATGACATGTAAGCTTCATCCAGATGGGCTTCATCTTATTTGATTCATTTCCTTATGCTGAAATGAATGTAGTTTGCATCAGATGTGAAGTAGTTAATGTTAAGGGTAATTTACTGGAATTCTCCTTGTTTATGTTCAGGGTCCTTTGCTGGTCTTGCTTTTCTATCCTGGTACATGTCTGGAAAAATTAGGGCTTTTGATCACCGAGGACATGTTGCAAAACTCTGTCTTGTTTTCCTGCCACTGCTTGTTGCAGCACTGGTGGGGATTTCGCGAGTTGATGACTATTGGCATCACTGGCAAGATGTTTTTGCTGGGGGACTTTTAGGTTTGCCACTTATGTCAATAACTTTCTTTTCCATAAATTGCATTAGTCATTTGTGTGAACCTGTAATAAAAACCATTATCCTTTCCTTTGTACCTTTATGTGTAGGGCTCACGGTTGCTTCATTTTGTTACTTGCAATTCTTCCCACCTCCATATGATATAGATGGTATATCCTCTTTTTCTCTTCCACTTCTCATTTGTATTATTTTATTTCATTTCATGGGAAATCTTTTGATGCTGTAGTTATGATCCCATTTTTCTGATATGAGATATAAGCGGAACTCATATTGGAGAAGAATACGGCTAAAACTGATCTAATCGTGTTTGAAATTTCTTCCTTTACTATCAATGTAAATTGCATATAGTAACAAAATGTAGGGCAGTTTATAATTAAACGTTTGCTTTGGGAGAAACTGTGCAAGACAATAGGGTCGTGGCATGTTGGTACTAATGCTTTATGTCATTGGCTTTCCTTCTTTATTAGATCACATGGCATGCATATTATGGTGTCATATTCAGTTTAGGACATTGAAGAACTTATTTCTGACTTGGTCTCTGGTACCAGGGGTCTATCTTTGATAGTTGAATTACATGAAGACAATTTTTAAACGCATAACAATCACCGTATTGATATATCAGAACAGTTGTAAGCATAATGTCATTTTCTCTATCATGGGTCATCACGTCTTAGTTTGAAAATAATGCAACAGTTTGAAGATTAGTAATAACACATTTAAGCTCAATATCATTAATGAAACGTGAAGTCTAATTGGTGGTTTCAAGTCGCATAAACTGGTCTGATTATTGTGATACCCTCAACTATATAAAACATTTACTGTATGGATGTCTATTGAGGGCAGGCCTTGGAACAACTGATAAAGTTGTTCCTTTGTGACCATAAAGTTACAGGTTTAAGTCACAAAAATAACCTTTTTGTAAAAATACAAAGTGAAGGCTGTGTACATCATGACCCTCCTTAGATCCCCAAAGTGAAGGCTGTGTACATCATGACCCTCCTTAGATCCCCACAAAACGGGTACTTTTATGCAGTGGGTATGTTGACTTTGACTATATGGACGTCTATTAAAGAAACTAGTTGAATCTTGCCATTATTTTCTTGGCATGAAGGGACCTAGGAGAAATCAGAATATTGCGCATCATTTTGAGACCAGTCATTAGTCTCTACTGCTAGATTCGTTGCACTTGGCCTTAAATATTCTGTTGTATTTACAGGCTGGGGACCTCATGCATACTTCCAGATGCTGGCAGAGTCTCAAAGTGGTGTTCAATCTTCTAACAACGTCAATCATCTTGCTGTGCAGCAAACAGAGCTTCAGAGTGTGTATATTGACGCTCAGCGTGGCATGGAGATTGCAAGATTTAACAATAGAGACACAAGGCCCATGCTGGAGGGAAGTGGAAACTAGAGGAAGCATTGGCATTAGGTTTTGGAACTAGAAACTTAGGTCTACCCTCGTGTCCATACTTGTAATCTTGGTAGAGCTCTTCCTAGTGTTCATTCCATGACAGTTGAATTTATCTTTCTGATTCATTTTCTCACTTCTTAAGGGATTGGTTGTTCATATTTGATAGTTAGCTGTTTGTTGGCGTACGAGATGATACTTTGAACCGTTTTGATTATTCCTCGCACGAGTGATAGGTAATATCGCGATACTGTGTAAAGTGAGATACTGTTGGGACCCGATTTCGGAACCGGACTCCAATCGAAAAATATACGAAAAACGGAATCAAAAGCCCGAAGCGAAAATGAAGGGCCAAAATCAAAACGAATAACAAAAGAACGGACGAGGAATCGAAGAAAACAAATTCACAAATTTTCCGACATCTGAAACGAGTACCCATACGACACATTCGGTCTAATCTAATACAAAACGGTACAAATTTTTTTCTTTTTCATCATACAAAATCGAAGCACTTCTATAATTCTCAAACATCAGTATTATCGGACCTCCTGTCCGAAACCTATATCACAATCAATCACATTCATCCATATCCAAGCTACATTCATACCTCCATTCAATACACAAATTCATAACTCGTTATTTACATTCCAAAAATAAATACATTACGAAATATACAATATTAATTCCAAAAATTCGAATCAAAAAGTAAAGATACAACCTCAAAATACACATGATACAAATGTCCCGTAATTCTCAACATGACTAAGATCTAATTCTTACAACAAATTAACTTAAAAACACTACACATGCATAATCGAACAAATGCCTTGACTTTCTTTCATCCGATCTCTTGTTCGATACCTGGAGATGGGGATGAAAGGGGGTGAGCTTTACAACTCATGGATAACATGTTTATAACAGAGAAACAAGCAAAAACCATTTTCAAAAACTCATTGCTTTGGTACATTTTCAAAACCATAGTAATTTCACATTTAAAAATCATAAAACCTTATTTCATAAAATTCTCAATTTTTCAAATAATTCACAAAAGCACAAATCATGTATGCATCAATCTTATCAAATAAATCATGAGCACATAAGCACATCAGAATGGTTTGGGTAAGTCCGGATTCATGACGCACTACACATTCCCA
>JAOTAX010000196.1:10756272-10766503 GCA_025629825.1 Erythroxylum guanchezii | reverse complement strand
TATTATTAAGCCCTATTAGGAAATCAACCGACATCAACTTGGTTCTTGGTCTATTTGCTCATCTCAAGACATGGCAAAAGCAGATTCATTAAGCCTAAAAGAGGCGTAGAAGAGAGAGGAGGTGTAGAGCAGAGGCAGCGAAATCATAGCAGATTAAGCTTGAGAGGATGCGTAGAGCAGATGCCAGATCTACATGATGAGGCGAGGTCGAGGAGGAGAGCAACCGGGGCGAAGAGGAGAATCGGAGAAGACAACAACCAGGCGGCGGCGAGACGATCCAGACGTCGGCGACAGATCCAGACGTCGGCGACAGAGACGGTGAGAGCGTGAGAGTGAGAGAGAGGGGTGAGAGTTGGAGAGAAGAGTAGAAGATTGAAGAAAGAGGGGCGATAGTAGACTCAGGGTCGGGGTGGGTGCGCCGGCGAGGGGAGGGGAGGTGGCGGTAGGTTAAATTTTTTTGCAAACAAGTCCTCTAGTTTTTAAAAGTTTGCGAAATGACCCGGAATTTTTCGGTATGTTGGGTACTGGCCGGTACCCAACGGAAAACCCCGGTTTTGGCCGGTACCGAGGTTAGGATCCAAGTACCGGTCTCTGGCCGGTACCGGCCGGAATGGTACGGATCCCAATACACTGGTACTAAAACCATATTTTATTTAGGATATTATAAAAAATTTTCAAGCTTTATTCAATTTTACAATTCTAGTTAGTAGTATCAAAGGTAGCAATAAAAATGTTTTAACTTTCAAATTTTTTGCAAAAATCTTTCTAAGTTAACCTTATAATTAACGGTATTGAATTGGTAAGTTACATCAACAAACCTATTTAAAAACTAGCATACATATGAAAAATAAAATCCACGTCAAATTGTTAAATTAAAAGTTTAGAAAAAATTATTAACTCTAAAATTTATCTCCCAAGCTACCACCGTTGTTTGTCTCTCCCACTTTTTTTTTTTCCCTTTTTATTAAGCTACACTTGATGGTGGTGGTAGAGTTTGGATTTGTTATTTTAGTAGTCACTTACACTTTTTCTTCTTACAGCTAATCCCTCTTGTTTTGGATTGCAAATCACAAACTTCAAGAAGGTAAAACCTAACAACTCAAGTCCCAAAGGGATTGACTTTGCGTTTGCCTCTATTTTCTTCAAAAGTTACTCGGATGGCCAATAAAAGCATTGAAGTTGCCCTAAACTTATTGAAGAGGGTAAGGCGAGGATGCTGGTGGATGGTGGTGTCCATAAAAAGCACAAAATTTTTATGAGATGGTGGTCGAAATTATGTTAGTTAGATCGTTAAAGCTTGGGTTTTCTGAGTTAGAGTTGTTTACTTTTGGGTTCGAATATATTAAAATACAATTTTTTTTAATTTTTCAGTTTAATTTCACAAGTGGAATTGATTGTCCTGCTAGTTATGATATTATGATGTTAAACTTGTAAAACCAAAGCTCTATTAGTACTGGCTATGACTATATTGTCATTTGAGGGTGATAATGTGCTTTATAACGCTACTCATTAAGCACGAGAATAAAAAAAATCTATTTAGAAAAGAGTGTTTTGAAAGAAACTATCTCAACCTTAAAAACCTTGAAAGTGAGTAGTCCTCAGGTTAAGTCAAGTAAAAAATTTTCAAAATAGTGAAAGAGTTTATAAATAATAGTGAATAAGACTAACTCATATTTCTACAATCAAAAGTGTTTCTAAAAAAAATTTGTTATCAAAGCTTTATATTTTATCTTTTTTTGCAAAGCCACTTTACTTGGATAGTTGAAATGCATAATTTTATCCATAAAGATGATATTTGAACCCAAAATTATAATGAAAATATGGGACAGCTCAAAAGGGAAAATTCTACAAAAGCATAAGTAATACGTGAAAAGAGATTCAGAAGATCAAATCTAATAACAAAGCTGCTTGATAAGAGGGCTAGGAATAATTTGATTAATGAATGAATGACCTCAGTATTATAGGTTCTAATTTTTTCCCTTATGTTGTTCGTCTGTGGTGTTGTATTTAGATTTAATTAGGATTAATTAAAATATAATGTTATTAAAATTTTATTTTAAAATTAAAATTTGAATAATTTTTGAACGTAATTAATTTAAAGCAATTTAAAAATATTAAAATCTGACGGAAACTTCAACATGCGTTTACTTTTCCACGTAACATGCAACAGCCCAAGCCAGAGAGAGCAGTACAGGAGGACACCTGACTCGGGAATTGTGAAACGTGTCAGCGTCTCATTTCATTTCACAGTGACTGGTGAGCATTGTGTTGACTATTAGCTACAAGTGACCGACTGTTATCTGCTATAAAAACATGGAAACGGGAGGTTCAACTTTGCAAAGAAATTCAGAGATGGCAATGGAGAGTGGAATAAGAAGTTTGGAAGATTCAGGTCCTTATATCCCTCTCCACAACAGCGATGGCATTGAGGACACCCTTAGCTCGGACGACCGTTGCCTGAGACAGCTGGGTTATAAGAATGAGCTCAATCGCACTCTCTCGTATGTATCACTTAATTGTTCTTTTACTAAATTAATTAGCTAGAAATTCATTGGAATTTGTTGGGTGGCACTGGCAGGGCAATATCCAACTTTTCAATGGCCTTCACTGTGGTGTCTGTGATTACTGGGATCTCTACACTCTACAACACTGGGCTGACTTACGGTGGGCCCTTGACTATGATATACGGTTGGCCGATTGTCTGCACATTCACCATGATGGTGGGTCTATCCATGGCTGAGATTTGCTCTGCTTATCCCACGACGGGTGGTCTTTACTACTGGAGTGCTAAGCTTGCTGGGACTAAGTGGGGTCCTTTCGCTTCCTGGATTACTGGTTGGTAAGTCCTTTTCTTCTTCTTCTTTTTTTTTTTTTCCTTAACAGTTATTTTTTTTCATATGGACTGCCATTCCACACAAACAATAATTGAGGTGTTATTGTTAAATTAGCATTTCAGTCTAAGTTAAGTGATTGGAATAGGGATGACAATAAGCATATCTAATTTTAGTTTTTTTTTTTTTTCGCAAGTTCGATTCAAAACTTTAGATCGATCGAGCTTTCCATAAAAATTCAAGTTGGATTAAGGATAGATTGGCATGTTTGCCAAGCCTAGATCGGAGGCACTATAGTGATAGCATCTAAAGAGTCCTTATTTTTAAACCCGGATCAGACCGACCGATCCGATCAGTGACCGGTCGGTGGTTCGATCCGGTTTATTCTTTAAAACCTATTATAAATTGACCCAGTCTGAATCGGTCAAAATCGGTCAATTGACTGGTCGGACAGGTCCGACCGGTCCGATAATTATTTTTTTATTATTTTTAAATTTTTTTAATATTATATATAATTAAATATAATTATTACATAATTATTATGTCAGACGATTCGACCGGTGGTTGAACCGATCAAATTAGTGACCAATAAAACTACCGATTTAATGACCGGTACAGATTTCAGAAGATCGTAAAGAGTTAAGGCATCGAAAATCGTTATCCCATTTATTAAATTCGAATCCTTGTTATAGACGAGATACTGATTGGCCGCCAGATCTCTAATAAATTCTGATGACCCAGGGCGAGTATAGAGCCGGGGACCACTGTTTGTGCATTTTGTTATCTTCTGAAAGAGAGGGGCATTGATGAACCAAATTGGCCACTACAAGACAACTCATCTTTACTACTTTTGTTTTTCTCTCTTTTTCACTCGTAGAGATGCCACACGCAACCTAAATTTTTGGGTAACATAAGGAGCATCTAATAGTAATCTGGACTAGAAATGCTTAAGCTACACAACATGACAACTTCACTTTAAGTTTTAAGATATTGTCACAAGAAATAGCAGTCACTCATCGACGTCTTAACTGTCTTTCTGCCCCCCTCTGAAAGCTTGAAAGGAAGAGAGAAAAATTAAATTTACCAGCTGGGGCTTTGATACAATAACTTGCTTGACTAATACTAACATAATTGCTCATTAAAAGCCTGCATTTTCATTCCTCAAATCAGAATCCAAGGTCCTCTTCAGCAACACCGCACCTCTAGCCTGAATACAGAGACATAATGATTAGGTACAACATGTCATGGCGTTTTGGCATAGAGCAGAGGTCGAAAATCCGACCTGGACACGTGAAAAGAAATTTGCATCTTAAGGTGGGAAGTAATAGATGATCTCGATGTGTATACATATATTATAAGCATGTCCATCATTTCCCACTTGTCTAAAACTGAGGGGCCTGATTCTGTAGCTCCTCTTGCCTGAAGATTGAGTCACGTCATTGAGGGAGGTTCACGTCACGACCATATGATGTAGATATGGTTAAGTAGTCTTTTATAATAGTGTCAGGAGCTGAAACAACCACAGCCCATACTCAGATCGGAGGAACACGATAACTGGGAGCCAAATATTGGAGCTTTTGATTCATATATACGAAAACAGCCTTCCATTTTTCTTCTGTCCTTCCCTGTTTCTTGAAGACTGTCTTAGAGCGTTGAAAGATGGGACTCATAAGTCACACATCACCAAACGGCAAAGTCTCTCTTGATTCAAGCACCGTTCGTCTCAAGGAGCTTGGCTACAAGCAAGAGCTCAAGCGAGACCTATCGTAAATCTCTAACAAACCTTTCTTTTGTGAAACCTTTTCTCAGGTTACTCTCTTCATCCATAGAATTGGAATCATTATGTAGCCTTTTCCGGGATTTGCAGGGTGTTTTCCAATTTTGCATTTTCATTTTCAGTCGTATCAGTGATAACTGGCATAACAACCTTGTACAACACTGGGCTGAATTATGGTGGGCCAATTTCCATGGTGTATGGGTGGTTTGTAGCTTGTGGCTTCACAATTTTTGTTGGGTTAGCTATGGCTGAGATTTGCTCTGCTTACCCAACTTCTGGTGGTCTCTACTATTGGAGTGCAAAGCTTGCTGGCTCTAAATGGGCACCCTTTGCATCGTGGATTACTGGCTGGTAATTCTTTTTATCTTTTTGGATGTTCATATCAACTTTGAGTTGCTGTTTTCTCCATGACTTTTGAGTCACAGCTTATCTACTTTACCTTTGATTTCATTTCCCTTATGATGCGTGTGCTTGCATTTCCCACCTCAATGCTTTAGTCAACAATCAGACTAAGTCTTGTCATTTAAAGGCGTCTGAGTTAGCATGGAATTTGGAATTTCATGTTCTTTTATCTCCGTTGTTTGGGTCATAATTTCCTGACTGACTTGGTGCTAGAATCGCAGGGTGTATAGTAAGTCGTCGTAGTAGGGATACCTACATAAGTTTCTTAAAGTCCTTTCATCCAGCTTTTTGAATACTAAAAGCACCATAACCGCGGCTTATTCATCTTGGCTGTAGAAGTTTTAGCTTTCTATGGAATGTTAAAGCGACTTCTTGGTAATTCCTTTTCCCATTCAAGGACATTGGGCAAAATTATTCCTGATGATCTCTTAATTTATAGATTTCATTGCATCTATTTAAATCTTATCTTCTGTTTGTTCACGGAGACATCGTCCGCATTTGCTATTTTGAGCATGAAAAAGTTTCAGATTTTTCTTTTCACAGGTTGGTTATAATCTCCATATTGTTGGATTAATTCCATTTTAATTGTTTGAAATATAATGACATTCTAACACCAAGAAATGTATTTGTACAAGGAATTTGTCTAAACTGGCATGATGAGGGACGGTTGGATGAAAGAGTTCAGTACAAGTGTACAAGGAATTTGTCTAAACTGGCATAATGAAGGACGGTTGGATGACAAAGTTCAATACAGGAAAAAGAGAGCTCTTTTTCTTGTATTGAACTCTTTCATCCAACCGTCCTTCATCATGCCAGTTTAGACAAATTCCTTGTACAAATACATTTCTTGGTGTTTTGTGACCCATTTTCTGAAAAGATGCAAGTAAAACACCTGGAACTAATAAATATTAATCAAGCGTCTATGTACTCACAGGTTAGACGCGTATACTAAAATTGATTATCTACATTGAACGAATTCTTGTCTAAGCTTACGATCAACCATGGAAATTGTAAATGCTAAGTATTTAAAGCTTTTGACTAGCTTATTCAAACGTGTTTGAAGCATGAGACGGATTGTAATATTGCCACCTAGTTCCTAGTTGTTCCTGTGGTTGAAGTTGAGATAATAGCATATAAAGATTCGGTGTTTACTTGTGGTTTCACAAAACCGAAACTTCTCTATTAGAAACAATATGCTAAATAGATCAATTTTCATTTTGCAGGTTCAACATTGTTGGTCAGGTATAACTGAGACCCGACTGTGGAGTTTTCTAGGCTTCAATACCAAATGATCTAATATCTTTAATAAACTCTCAATTTGGTTAAATTTACATTTGTAGTGGGCGGTTACAACAAGTATAGATTTCTCGCTTGCACAGCTCTTTCAAGTGATCATTCTTCTGAGCACAGGTGGAGCAAATGGTGGTGGATATCAGGCATCGAAGTATGTTGTTATCGCTATGCATGGAGGAATTTTACTTCTACATGCAATTATTAATAGCCTGCCTATCTCAGTAGTATCATTCTTTGGACAGCTGGCTGCTGTTTGGAATCTTGTAGGTGCGGTGAATGAATGGCTCTGATTTTTCTCACATTTTTATGTTCTTGCCAATGCGATTATTAACTTTTGATCAACTTTGTCTTCTGTAGCTGTTGTGGGTATCACAATTATAATACCATGTGTTGCAACAGAAAGGGCTAGTGCCAAGTTTGTGTTCACACACTTCAACTCTGATAATGGTGAAGGAATCCATAACAAATTCTACATTTTCGTTATTGGACTTTTGATGAGTCAATACACCCTTTCTGGGTATGATGCGTCTGCCCATATGGTAAGTAGTAGTTATCTTCCCTTTGAATCATAAAGTTTGAAGAAATAGAGAGTAGAAAGAATATTGAGGAGAATTGTGTAATTCGGTGTATCTATATATGAATATTATAGGGGTATTCATACATGTTGGATGAGTTTAAATAAAGAAGAAAAATCAAGATGATAATTAAATTACATACATGATTCTAGGCTAAATTGAAAATGATTGTTGATTTCTAGAGATATGTAAAAGATATGTGTTAACACCCTCTCTCAAACTCAAGGTGTTGTGGAATATGAGAGCTTGAGTTTGGAAACGAGATTTGCAAGGCATTAAGATGGATGTGACTTTGTGAAGATGTCCGTAGTCTGAGATTATGACGATATAGCAACAAGTTGTACGATGCCTTGAAGAACATGATGTCGAACAAGATGACAATCCATCTTCATGTGTTTAGTCCTTTTGTGAAAGATATCATTATGAGCAATTTGTATGGCATTGTGGTTGTCACAATAAAGGGGAACTGTAGATTAAAGAGATACACTTATATCTTGAAAAAAACCATCGTAATTAGAGGAGTTTAAAGGTAGTATCAGCAAGAGCTTTATATTTAGCTTTTGTACTGAATCGGGAGACAATTCTTTGTTAGTTGATGCGTCATAAAATGAGAGATGTTCCTATAAAGAAGCAATAACCAGTGGTGGATTGAAGATCCATTAGGTCTCCAGCCTAATTAGCATCACAATAGGCTTGTAGCCAATAAAGAAGAGTAGTGAAAATGAAGACCATGAAACAAAGTACCTCTAACGTATCTCAATGTATGAAGAACAATAGAGAAGTGAGTAGTACGAGGTACTGGCATGAATTACCTCATGGTGTGAACAACATGAGAAAATTTGGGCGAGAGATAGTGAGATAGATAAGGTGCCAACTAATTGAAGATATTGCATACCATCACTAAGTAGGTTCTCATCAGTAGTAGAAAGGTGATTATTAGAGTCAAGTGGAGTGTTAGGTGTCTTAGTATTAGTGATAACAACTCAAGAGATGAGTTTAGTAGCATACTAAGCTTGTGACTGATAGTATCCAAATTCATCAGAGGATACCTCAAGATCTAGAGAATAGTGCAGGTTATCCAAGTCTTTCATCTCAAACTGCTAATAGAGAAAGGAATTAAGAACAATGATACCATGATTATCATCACCAATGATTATCATATCATCCACATAAAGAAGATGAAAAGTGTACCTTTGATTAGTATTGCAAAGAAATAGGGCATCATCATAATAACTAGACTAGAACCCTTGATAGCCAATGGTAGAACTAAATTTTGCAAACTAGGCTCGAGGAGCTTGTTTTAATCTATATAAGCTTTATGGAGATGACAAACCCCATTAGGGGGATGATCATACTCCAGAGGAGGTTACATATATACTTCTTTTGTGAGATCGCCATTGAGAAAGGTATTCGTGACGTCCATTGGGAATAACTGCCATTTTTTGCCAGTAACAACAACGATGAGATTATGAGCGAAAGTCAATCCTCATAATTAATGACATATTCCTGCGTGAATCCTTTAGCAACATGACATAATTGGTATCTTTTTATTGATCCATCTACTTGCGTCTTGATTTTATAGACCCCTTTGCAACCTACAATTGATCTATCTATAGGTAAGTCAACGAAGTCCTAGGTACTTGTTGAGCGTTGGCATTCAGTTTCTAATAAGCTAGAGTTTCAGTTCTAGTAGGATTTTTATTCAGTTCCAGTATAGGACTTTAATTCCTATTTTTAGCAGATTACTCTCAACTGTTCTTATCTACTGCAACTAGCTTTATCTTTGGATTAGAATTAGAATTCAAGTAGGATTATTATATTTTTGTTTTCTATTTAAACACTTGCCGTCATTAATAAATGTACCTCTCTTTCTACAATTTTAGCAATCGAGTTCCTTCTCTTATCTTTCATTCCTTCTTTCTCCTATTCTGTTTTTTTTTACAAAACAGTAGCCATGCCGCGCTACAATTATCCAACAGTGGTATCAGAGCATTAGATGGTCTTATAGGACTTGCAGAAAATTTTTTGATCTAGTTTTTTTAATCACAAAACCAACGTTCAAAATTTTTAACTATTGCAACTATTTTGATCTAGCTTCAGTAGCTTACTTATGTTTTAAACTTGCTATTGCTACTATTTTTTGAATATGTTTTTAAACAATATTACAGTAGCAACTTTCTCATATTTTCAACTTGTTTGTTGCTGTCTTTTAAACAATTTTTTAAACCTCTTTCAAACTTGTTTTAAACACTTTGCAACAGTATATCTACATCTATTTTTAAACCTTTCTTTTAAACCATAATCAATATGTCCTTTAGTAGCATTGCTTTAAATCCTCCAGAAATCTTCAATGGTGAAAACTATCAAATATGGTCAGTAAAAATGCAGTTTTATTTGGAGGCTTTTGATTTTACGAAATTGTAACATAAGATAGGCCAGTACCTCCTCTACCCAAAAATCCCACCATAGCTCAAATCAAGTTCAACAGTGAAAAAAAAGTGAAAAAATCCAAAATCAAGATGCTCATTCAAAATTCTGTAGGACACGTTACTAAGGTTTGCAAATTCAAAAACAACGATTATCACTCTCAACAAGCACAATTGCAGATGAAGTTTACACACAGGAGTAGCAACTTTTTTGAAGCTTTGAAGAATTTGTCACCAGAATGCCAAGGAGGAGTGTTGAGCGTTGGCATTCAGTTTCCAATAAGCTAGAGTTTCAGTTCTAGTATGATTTTTATTCAGTTCCAGTATAGGACTTTAATTCCTATTTTTAGTAGATTACTTACAACGGTTCTTATCTGTTGCAACTAGCTTTATCTTTGGATTAGAATTAGAATTCAAATAGGATTATTATATTTTTGTTTTCTATTTAGACACTTGCCGTCATTAATAAATGTACCTCTCTTTCTGCAATTTTAGCAATCGAGTTCCTTCTCTTATCTTTCATTCATTCTTTCTCCTGTTCTGTTTTTTGTTTTACAAAACAGTAGCCATACCGTGCTACAATTATCCAACAGTACTTGTATGGGTAAGTGCTTGTAGTTCTTCTGTCATTGCTTACCACCATAAAGCGTCAGAACTGGCTTCGTGATAGGTGTGAGGTTTGTAAACGATCTAGAAGGGGGGTTGAATAGATCTCTAAAGTTTTTTGTAGAATTCATCTCCCCCTTTTTGATAATGACAAAATATTTAGAAATTAAAAAGAAATTAAAACCAAGAAAACATTGATCAAGGTTTTAAGCCTTGTCTTTTTGGTTAGTTGGTCTCCCCCTTGATCATATAAATTATTGAAAGTAGAAAGTTTTAAATCACCTATTTTAACACACTCCCCCTCAAACAAAGGATACCAAT
>JAOTAX010000196.1:10739342-10756172 GCA_025629825.1 Erythroxylum guanchezii | reverse complement strand
GGGGGCAGTAACAGGTTCGTGAGGGTAAATGGGAGAGTTTCTTGTGGTGTTATTTTCGTGGTTCTTGATCTACTCAATCAGAGAAACAATTTAGTATAAGGTTGTTTTTGGAGTAAATTAAGAATGCTGAATAAGGAGACAAAAGGCTCCAAAAGAACTTTGAAAGAAAAACCCTAGAAATTTTTACTTTTTAAAAATAAAGTAGGCTCTAATACTATAAAAAAAGAGAGCAGAAAAAGAATGCTGAAGAGAATTCTATATTTTGGTGTATCTAAACATGAATATTATGGGTATATTTATACATGTTGGATGAGTAAGAAGAAAAATCAAGATGATAATTACACATAATTAAATACATAAATATAGGCTAAATTGAAGATGATTGTTAACTTTCAGAGACATGTAAAATATATGTTTCAACAAAGTTGAAAGAAATGACCTATCTATGTAGAACTTTTTACTACTGTTATTAAGAAGAGAGCAAATGCATTTATGAGAAAGTAAGACATATGCGTCGAGTATCTATGTAGAACTTTTTACAACTGTTATTAAAAAGAGAGCAAATTCATTTATGAGAAAGTAAGACATTCTGCATCTACTCTAGTTTATTATATTGTTTGATAGTTGACACTAAGAAGAAATTGAAGAAACGCAATTTCCTGAACCCTAGAACATAGCTAGTATATAAAAATTTTACAACTGGGATTATAATTTTGTTATATTTTTGTTTGAGCTATGTAATTAGTGAAGACGTGAAACTTAGTAATCTTGTTTCCTGTGAACTGTTTTCATAGACAGAGGAAACCAAGAATGCTGATAAGAACGGACCAAAGGGAATAATTAGTGCCATCGGAATATCCACTATAATTGGATGGCTTTACATAATAGGAATCACCTTTGCAGTAACCAACATCCCTTATCTCCTGAGTACGGAAAATGATGCTGGTGGATATGCTATTGCACAAATATTTTACTCAGTATTCAAGAACAGATATGGCAGTGGAGTCGGGGGAATTGTTTGCTTAGGAGCTGTTTCTATTGCCATATTTTTCTGTGGTATGAGTTCAATGACGAGCAACTCCAGGTGTTCATGCTTTTCTTTCATCTTTTCTTTTCCTTTTCTATTTTTGGCATCTCAAATTAATAAGCACTTTATGAGATAGTACCAACTCAAAGTTGTATATATTTATTTTCAGGATGGCCTATGCATTTTCTAGAGATGGGGCCATGCCACTCTCATCAGTTTGGCACAAAGTGAACAAGCAGGAGGTCCCTATTAATGCTGTTTGGCTCTCTGCATGCATATCTTTTTGCATGGCATTAACGGTATGACATGTGACCTGTGGAAGTTTTTTCTGTTTGTATTGGATCATTCCTTTTCACCTACCACTTTATGTGTTGATCATCTAATCCATACTTGCACGTACCTTCTTTTCTTGTTCTTATAGTACCATATTCATCCTGCTTCGTGTCATGTTATGCAGTATCTTGGTAGCCAAGTGGCATTTCAAGCTATGGTATCCATTGCAACCATTGGATTGTATATTGCTTATGCCCTACCCACCTTCTTTAGGGTGACTT
Source organism: Erythroxylum guanchezii (assembly GCA_025629825.1). Taxonomy (NCBI): domain Eukaryota; kingdom Viridiplantae; phylum Streptophyta; class Magnoliopsida; order Malpighiales; family Erythroxylaceae; genus Erythroxylum; species Erythroxylum guanchezii. The sequence goes on along the minus strand of JAOTAX010000196.1, from coordinate 10,754,591 downwards.
TGGCACGCAAATCTTTCATCCCAGGACCTTTTAACTTGGGTCGTTATAGCATTCTTGTTGGTTGGACCGCAGTCTGTTGGGTGGCAATCATCTCTGTCCTCTTCTCTTTGCCTGTAGCCTACCCCATCACCAATAAGACACTCAATTACACTCCTGTTGCTGTTGGCGGCTTGCTGATTCTTGTCATTTTTTCTTGGATATTTAGTGCTAGGCACTGGTTTAAAGGCCCTAAAACCAATGTAGATGAATAAATTTATGCTTCCTGAAGATATACTCCGAATAGTTTTGCTATAAGTGCTGTAAGGAAATAACTTCTATAACGAGAGTAATCCAAGCTTTGAACCGTTTATAGCTGACAGATGCAAGTTTAAAAATCTACCATCATAGTTATCTTCATGTTATTTGCTAATAGGAAAAATGGATCAATCGCAAAGCACGTTGAAATAAAGGAGAGTTGTATTGTATGTTTTTGATGATTACAAATTCAATGCTTTGAAGCCTTAATATACACGGTGAAGAACAAAAGATAAGTGAAAATATATAATTAATTGATTTTTGCATATCCATAAAATAATATTGATGATTTTATTATTGGTAGTTAAGATTTTTAGATGTTATCAGCCTCTCTTAAGCTCATAATGACATGTAATCGTGAGCTTGTCATGAAGTTGCTAAAATGTGAGCTTTGTTCATAATATCAGCAATATGATTTACGGAGGTGATACAGAGAGCTATAATGGCAACCATACAAAGTCAATTTCAATATACTTGATACGAGCACGAGTAACTAGATCAGAGGTAAGGAAGGCGACACTAAAATTGTTATCCCAAAGAATCAGTATAAGGCAGGATAAACCAATTTTGCCAAGGAGAGATGTCATCAAAATAGAGTTCAGCAGCGTGAGAGCAATACTTATGTATTCGACTTCACTACTAGATTTGTCAATAGTAGGCTATTTCTTAGCTCTCTAAGAGATTAGATTAAGCCAAGAAAGATGCAGTAGCCCAAAATAGAATGAGGACCATTGGGACAGCAAGCCCAATTAGCATTACACTTAGCATTTAAGGTAAGAGAGGGTGATTTTGAGAAATTGATTCTATGAGAGGGTGTGAAGTGAAGATAAGTAGAATCCGTCTAACTGTAATCCAGTGAATATCAGTAGGGCATGTAAGAATTGAGAAACTTTATTGACAACAAATTGAATATCAAGATGAGTGACAAAAAGATATTAAAGAGCACGAATAGTACCATGATACTCGGTAGGATCAAAAAGTGGGTGTCCATGATTTTTAGATAGAGGAAGGGATGGAGTAATGGGAGTTTGAACAGGTTTAGAATTTTTTGGACTAGATCGAATAAGGAAATCTTTGGTGTAAGAGGATTGATTGAGAAGAAGACCATCAAAGGTAGTTGTGGCTTTAAGACTAAGAAAGTGATGGAGTGGACCTAGGTCTTTAATGGAGAAATTAATGTGAAGATCATAGATAAGGGAAGAAATAAAGGAGGGTGAAGAACCTATAACCGAGATATCATCCACATAAACGAAGACAAAGGTGTTATGAGATGTAGTTTTGTGAATAAACAGGGAAATATTAGAACGTGAGGATGTGAAGTTGAGATTAAAAGTTCTTGACTCAAGCGATGAAACCAAACTCGAGGAGACTGTTCAGACCATATAGTTCTTTATGTAGACGACAAACATGATGTGGAAATTGAGGGTTTGTAAAGCCAAGATGTTGAGACATAAAAACTTATTCTTGAAGATGACTATGAACAAAAGCATTGTCAACATCAAGTTGGTGAATAAACCAATTTTGAGAGAGGACAAGGGTAAGAATAATAAGAATAGTAGTAGGATTGACAACAAAATTGAATATGTATGTAATCAATCCCCAACGCTTGATGATATCCTTTAGTAAGAAGTCGGGCTTTATACTTGTGAATGGATCCTTTAGATTTCATTTTGTACGAAATACCCATTTACAACCAATGATGTTAGTATTTGGTGAAGAAGGAATAAGAGTCCAAGTATGATTATGATGTAGAGCTGTGAACTCATTAAGCATAACCTGGTGTTAATAAGGAAATTTGTTGGCTTAATTGAAAGATGTGGGATCAGGGGTAAAAGTAGTAAGTGTGGAGTAAGTGATACGTCATAGGAGGAACAAGGAACACGGGTGCGATTATGAGTACATGTGATCATTGGATGATACGAGGATAAAGGTTGTTAAGGAAGAGGTAAAGTGTTAGCAGAAAGATGGTTAAAGGGTAAAGGTATGGAAACGAGGGATGAGGAAGAAGTTAAAGAGGTCAAGGGTGGAGAGGTGGCATAGAGGAAGTTACGTTTATGGAAATGAACATGTCAAGAAATGTAGAATTTAGAGGTTTTAGGGTTAAAGCAGTGATACCCTTTATACTTGGAGCAATAGCTAAGGAAAATACATAGAGTAGACTGAGATGTGAGTTTGTCTATACAAGTGGATCCCAAAAAAGTAAAATAAGTGCATCCAAAAACTCGTAGATGAGAGAGATTAAGTGAAAATGAGTTGATGAGATAGATATTGGTTAAAAATGATTCAAAACAAAAATCCTTATGAAGAATAACATGGAGAAAAGAGTAAGGTGTGTATTCTGCAATTCATTCTATTTCTTCCATTAAAGCTAAACCCTCAACCGTAACTGGTAGGTCGAGTGCGCCTGCTTTGAACATCATTAGATCATCGGCAGATGAGTGAGGTTCACACTTAGGATGACAAATTTTTCATTTAGTAAGACCATTTTGTTATGGAGTATAAGGGTAAGAAATATGGTGAGTTATGCCATTAGAGTTCAAGTATTGGAAAAAGGGTACCGTTATTGAGTTCAGGAGCTACATCATGTTAAAAAGTTTTAATAATGGTGGAGAAAAGATTTATAGTGGTGGTTTTGAAGGTTTGAAAGGTGGATAGAGCGTGAGCTTTGTGAATTAAGGGAAAAATCCATATACAGCGACTAAAATCTTCAACAAAAATGATAAAGTAACGTAACTAGAGAACGAATAAGAGGAGGAGGGTCCTTAAATATCATAAAGACTTCGTGGAAGTATGAGAGGATGATGAAAATGAAAGACGAACACTTTTGCTTTAAAGACACAAGTTATAAGGATGTATGACATTAGTTTAAAAAGATAAAGAACTAGGCATCTTAGAAAGTGTGGATTAACACGAATGACAAAGTTATAAATGCCAAAGATCAAGTGACATCGGATTGACTTTGAATGCAACTAAATTTTTAGAGTGCAAAGGAATCTTTATAGGATAGAGATTATTATGGATGAAAATCGCTAGAAGTGGTATATCAGTTTGTAGGTCCTTCACAATATAACCAAAGGGACTAAACTCAATAAGATAAGAGTTCTCATTAACAAATTTGGCAACAAAAAAATGTTAGTAGTAAGATTTAAAATGAAAAAAACATTATTGAGATGAAGAGGATGAATAGAAGTAGATAAGGTAAAAATGCCAGTAGAAGAAATAGGAAAGGTTTGCCCATTACCAATAGTCACTTATTTTGAACCTTCATAAGAAGTTACAGATTCCACAATATGAGTCCATAGTATGAGGATCAAGTGTCATGTAAGCAATGGCCTCAGTATTACGTAACCATTAAGTAAGGTCGTTAGTACTATAATGTTAAGTGTCATTGTAATTATGAATATTCATAGTTGAGAAGGCAGAAGTGAGGGAATTGGAATTAGAAGGAGGTCCAATAAAGCAATTTTTGGATTTGGAATATCAAAAACGATAATGAACAGCAATATGTCCCCATTTCCAACAATTTGACATTGAGGAGATGGTCAATTATTATTATTATTATTGTTGATTTGGGTTATAAGTATATGTTCTAGAATCGGGCTATATGTGTTAGTGGGTGGAGTGGAATTGGATTTGGTAATTTTGGTGAGGAAATGAGTTATTAGGTACTAGGTTGTTGGGTCCATTGGATTATCCAACCTATGGATGGTCTTAAGTGGATCCATGGGCATTAGGGTCTTGTAATGGTGATGTTGTCAATGTCTAGAGAAGCTGCACCCCCACAGGAGTTTTTGCTACCCTTGCTGCCAAAGTAAGAGGTAAAAAGGGCTATCTCTGATGTATAAGTGATACCAAGTAGCCTCTGTTTGTGAATCAGAAGGCGAGTTTTGAGATTAGAGAATGTAATGAGGGAGTCTTGATGTTCAACTGTTGTGACAAAGGTGTTAAGATATTTTCCTTAGTGAACAACAATTAACTGCATTTTGTCAGTTTTTAAATAACTTATCGGTTAAGTTACTTAATTTGATCTGGATAAAGATAATAAAGTAACCTAATAAAGGATTTTGGTTAATGGGCTGAAGTCTAGGAGAGAAATAGACCCCTATCAGTGTGGATCAAACCTATATTAGGCCTGTGATGGGAAGCCTGATAAAGTAATATAAAGAGGTTAAGGTCTCCTATAGTTGCTCATGTCATTTATAAACGTAAAGTTACTCTGACCCATTCAGAGGTTTATATTTTGGGAAAACTATGGAAAGAAATTAACTACATCCCAGTTAGTAGATCTTGTAAAGGTGTCGGTGGATTCGTGCTCGTTTCGACTTTGAAAAGCTCCTCCAAAAGTTATGAAACCGAAATCAAAGAAGGTTAAGCCCCAAAGGTATAAAGGTAGAAAGTCTAAATCCTCTCCACATGTTGAGGTTGGTCAATCTAGTGTTGGTAAAGGTCTTGTGGACATAAAAAATATGAGGTGTTTCTTCTGTAAAAAGAAGGGACATAAAAAGCAGGATTACCAAAGGTATAAGTCCTAGAAGGAAAGATAGAAACTATTTGGTAACTCCTTAGCTTATCAATTTATGAATCTAATTTTGCTATTGCCACATCCGGCTCTTAGTGGATAGATAGTAGAGCATCTAATCATGTTTCCTCTACGATGCAGGGATTCATATCCAGGAGAAAGCTAACTAAAGAGGAGGAGAAATTGATGGTTGGCAACAATGAAGAAGTGAATGTAATTTCTATAGGGAATATATGTATGAACCTTGCAACAAGGTTCATTTTGGTTTTACATGACACATTTTATATTCGATCTTTGTACTAATTTTGGACAAAGAAGGTTAAAGTTTTGTAATTAATGCTTCTGTTGTACAATTGTTGTTTAATACAAAATATATTGGTATAACTTTCTTGTCATATAGTTTATGTAGAATGTGTCTTAACCCAAATAAGATATATGCTTCTTCATATCTTGCTGAATAAGTCATGCAAAATAGAGCCCTGATAAAGGAAAAGTCATAAATGTTATGGTATAAACGTTTAAGCCACATTTCCAGATATATAGTTGAGAGATTGATAAAGGAAAACATTTTCCCAACTCTAGATTTTGATGATCTGAAAATATGTGCTAACTACTGCAGGGGTAGGTTGACTAAAATTGGAAAAATCCATCAAGATTGTCAGATCTGACCATGAAGGAGAGTATTATGGCAAACATGGCATTTTAGGAGAAGAAATGGTCCATTTACCAGATATATAGAATCAGTTGGAATAGTGACATACTTCACTATATTGGGCAGTCCTGAGCAAAATGGTGCGGTCGAAAGGTGTAATCGTACCATAAAGGATATGATAAAGTCCATGCACAACAAGAATAACCTACCTGAATATCTGGAAAGGTTGAAAACCTAACCTTAGAAATGTTCATGTATGGGACTGCCCTATTGAGGTACGATTGTATAATTGTTATGAAAGCAAATTGCAAGCTCATTCTACTTGTTGCTATCTAGTTGGATATCCCAAATACTCTAAAGTTTACAGATTTTACTGTAAAAAAGAAAGGGCCAAAATAGTGGAATCACATACAACTAAGTTTCTGAAATATGATATCTATGATGAGGTTGAGCCCTTTCACCCTTTAGATGACAGCTGGATGGATACTTTAGTTATTTTGTATTTGCTACTCATAAAGTCAAGTCCTATGGATTAAGGTCTTAGTACCATACCTGTGTAGGAACAGGAACCCATACCTGTACAAACAAACGTTCTTGAGATATAAGAACCAATGCAGTTGGAAAGATCCACTAGAGTGAGATAACCTGCTATCCCATTTGATTACATAATCTATTTGGGTAAACAAGACTATGATATTGGACATGTTTTGGATCTAATTACTTTTACAGAAGTTGTTTCTGGACCCTATGTAGATTTGTGGTGGGATGTAATAAAGGATTAGCTATAATCTATGAGGTATAACAAGGTATGAGAGCTGGTTGATTTGTCTTAACATTACAAACCCGTCACTTGTAAATGGCTATTTAAGACTAAGAAGGGCACTCAAGGTAAAATTGAGCGGTTTAAAGCTCAGTTGGTTATTAGAAGGTTCACTCAGAGAGAGAGTTGACTTTAATGTTACTTTTTCTCTGATTTCTTTGAAGGATGCATTCAGAGTGATTATGGAAACAGTAACTGATTATGATATGATGAAAATTAAAACTGCTTTCCTGAATGTTGTCCTTTTGTGAAGAGGTTTATATAGAGCAACCCGAAGGATTTCAAGATCAAGAAGTGATGACAAGGTTTGCAAATTGAGAAAATTGATTTACGGTTTGAAACAAGCTTCCAAACAATGGTTCCTTAAGTTTGATGAGGTCCTCACCTCGTTTGGCTTCGTAGAAAAAAAGTTGAAAGATACTTATACTACAAGGTTATGGGGACAAAAGTCATCTTCCTATTGTTGTATGTGGATGATATATTGATCGCGTCAAATGACTTGACCATGTTGCATAAGGTTAAGCAACTTTTGGTTAAGCATTTTGACATGAAGGATCTTGATGAAGCATCTTTTGTTTTAGGTATACATATTTACTAGGACAGATAGCAACACTCATAGCCTTCTCACAGAGTGTATACATTAAGCGAGTGTTACAAAGGTTTAATATGGCTAACTGTAAACCTATTGTAGCACCTATCTCTTATAGTAAGAGATTATCTTTGGCACAGTGTCCAAAGGTTGAAGTAGAGAGAGAGGCTATAAGGAATGTTCCATATTTTAGTGCGGTTTGTTGCCTAAAGTATGATCAGGTGTGCACTAGGTTGGACGTTGCATTTATTGTTAGACTGTTGGGTCGATATTTGTCTAACCTAGGGATAGACCACTAGAATGAAATTAAACAAGTGTTGAGATACTTAAAGGGAACAAAGGATTATATGTTGACAAACAGAAGGGTCAACCATCTAAACCTCATAGGGTATACTGATTCATATTTTGTGTTCAGATGATAGCAAGTCCACTTTAGGTTACATTTTATGTTAACAAATGGTGCAGTATCATGGAAGAGTGTTAAGCAAACACTGATGACTTCCTTAACTAAGCATGCAGAGTTTGTAGCATGTTATGAGGCTACTTCATAGGCAGTTTGACTTAGAAACTTGATTTCTGAGTTGTTTGTAGTTGATTCAGTTGCTAAACTCATTCAATTATATTATGATAATCTTACTACTATGTTTTTCAGTAACAACAATAAGAATATCATTAGGTCTAAGCATTTGAAGGTCAAATACTTGACCATAAAGGAGTTAATATAGAAAGGTGACATTGAGGAGGAGCATTTAAGGATTGAGAAAATGTTAGCTAATCCTTTAACTAAAGGACTTCACACATATATGCTTGAAAGACATGCATACAATATGGGTGTATTGAATTCCTTAGACATTGTTAGTTAGGGATCATTATATTTTCTCCTTGTATGTTTATACATTTTGATGGATTATGATAATATAATTATTGATAAGGATGTTCATCTTTTATTATCCTCAGTAATACGTATTATCATACATAGTCATAATACATGTGATAGTGTTAAGGTTTGTGTCGATCTTAAGCATTTTGAAGGAATGAGGCATATATATAGATTGACCTTGAGCCTATGTCATTAGGACATATACAGTTTAATATGTATATCTATGGATTTTGACATGAAATAGGGGGATATAAGTTTTTTAATCTCATAAAGGTTCTTGAATGCAGTTTAGCATTTAGTAAGAGAACATAAAGGTTTTCTTTTATGCAGTTTAGCATTTGGTGAGAGAAAACTAGATTTCTCTGATGCAGTTTCGCATATGCAGTTTACCATAAAGTTCAGAGAAATAAAGACCTACAAATAGAAAGATGATACATATTAGATCATATAGATATCATCCTTGTTTGGCACACTCCATTTTCTCATTCATTCTATCCTGTAAAGCTTTCCATACCAAAAGATATCAAACACATGTGTCATGAATGACACAGGTCTAATATAACCATACATATCTAATACCTTACTAACACTGACTTTCATTATCTTTGGATCAAATATTTTTGATTTTTAAACCTAGTCGACCATACAGTAGCATAACTTAACCACATTTTGAACTGTTTTTAAATTTGAGTCAATAACGTAATTGATTATTGTCCAAGGGGAGAATGTTAGATATTTTCCCATTTGGTGGACAACAATTAATTGCATTTTATTGGTAAAAATAATAAAATGAACCAATAAAGGATCTACATTAATGAGCATCAGGAGGAAAATGAATCCGGATCAGTATGGACAGGACTTATATCAAACCTGTGATGGGGAGCCCGATATGGAAGCTATATAAAGAGGCTAAGGTCTCTTGCAGTTGCTCATGTCATTCGTGAACGTAAAGTTACTCTGACCCATTTAGTGGTTTATGTTTCGAGAAAAATGTAGAAAAATGTTAACTACATCTTGGTAAGTAGATCTCACGAAGGTGCAGGTGGATTAGCACTCCTTTCGGTCTCGAAAAGCTCATTTGAAGTTATGGAACTGAAATTAAGTATTTTTACATTTCCTTGTTATTTTCCTTTTATGTTTCATCCGGGACACGTAACTAAGGCTCATATTACATGTTACAAAAGGATTCATATTTAATAGGGAGCCCATTCAAGGTGAATAAAACGAAGTCATCATCAGAGATGTAATTGCCAATAGCTGCAAGTTCTTCAGCGGTGGACGAGATGAGGTTTAAGAAGTCTGTGATGGTTGATGCACCTTTTTTGAGGGTATGGAGCTTGCAGTATAGAAAGGATTATTGAGAAGATGACTGCTAGAGAAAGTGACATTCAAGCATCAACCACAACCACGAGTAGTGACACATCCGAGAGCAAGACGAGTGACTAAGCTAGAAAGAGAAGTAGTAAACGAGAAGATCAAACTTTTTCAATTTGATGTGTTCTAGAGAAGAAGTGTTGATTATTGAATATTTTGCTGGTGATAAAAGTATCCCGTCGATGTATCTGAGTAGATCAGAGGCAAGGAGGATTGCTTGAATTTGGTTGCTTTAAACTAGGTAATTCGTAGTATCCAAAAATGTATTTAAAAAATTGGTTAATTGATTAAAAGGTAGAATAGGAGTAGTTTGTTATGCTATTTTGGTGTGATGTAGAAGTTGGAATTGAGCCGATACTAGTGTTTGAAGGATAAGTTGGAGATAAACATATGATGCTATGAATGTTTTGCTATTGGTGTGTAGTGGTGGGGGAAAAAAGATGCATATCTGATACCATTTTGAAATAAAGGAGAGTTGTATTGTATTTTTTTATGATTACAATTTTAAGACTTTGAAGCCTTAATATACAAGGTGAAGAACAAAAGATAAGTGAAGATATACAACTTAATAATTTGTGCATATCCAGAAAATCATGTTGATGACCTTATCACTGGTGGTTAAGGTTTTCATATGTTATTAGAGGAAATCAAGGAAAAAGGAATAAAACAGAACAAACCAATGCGGATGGCATTTAAATCTTGAGTACATATTGACCAAAGGTTGTTTTAATAGTTTTCCATATATGCAGGTGTATTAGATGATGCAAATGGACAAAATAAATTGCAAATTCTTCTTTTATTATGTGCTAAAAGCAGTAAGAGTCTTAGCTAACTACTACTAATAGGAAACTCCAGTGGACACGTCTAGCAAATTTTAGAGATTCATAATTAAGAATTGCTTTTTTAAAGGCTAAATCAATTCAAAACCAATCATTTGACTACAATTTATCCCCTCTTGGATGGTTAGTAGAAAAATCAAAATTTAATACCTCACTTACCTCACAATACTTTTAAGAAATAACTAAAGAATTTTATATCCCAAACACTAACAATGTTTTTTTAATTCCATATAAACGAATCACTTCTTAAAAAAACAAATGATCAATGAGGATTTCTATTTGTATACTATGAAAATGATTGATGTTAGAAAATCTATCAATTACAATTAAAAAAACTATTTATATCTCGTTTACCTAAATAAGCCTAAAACAAGCTATATCAATATGTCGAAAAACGGTTGACTATATATAAGTAAAAGAGTACATAATTTATGTGACATAACCTTAAATTTGAATTTTCTATTAAGTTATGCAATCATCTTATATCTTCTTTACATTATATCTTACCTTAAGTCAATAAAAGTGCTCACACTCTCATTAATGACTTGCCCCACACACAATTCTTATAAGAATATGTACACATCTTAAAAAAAAAAAGAATATGTAAACACAAAATTTTTTATAGTGGAACAAAAATTCATTAAGCATATAACAGTTACCAAAGTTACTTTCTCATATGTAGTAAATTTTAATAAATTTAAGATCATCAACATATAATTCTTTAACATTCAAATCTTAACAACTTAACATTTAAAAAAGTAAGAATAACACATCTTTAATTTACTACATCTACAACTATATTATATTTCTTTGCTTGTACTTAATAACATAACAATCGAGAGGATTTAATAAACTCCATCTATTTAGTATGAAATTTATTCAATTTACTTTGTTTTTTTGAGTGTTTAAATGATTGGTAACCCGTATACCTTATAAGTTCCTTATGCCATATATAATATTGTTAAGTCTCTAATACTCTCATTAATGCTCCTTATAATATGCAGGGCATTTGATGTGTGCTTAAGTGATTATACATTTACTCTATAACACCTAGTGATTAATTCTATGAAAAGCTTAAGATACTCATTTTGGTTCATAATTGGTTTTAGGTACAAGTTGGAAGCAAAAGAGCTAAAATGAGTTAAAAGCACATTCCTTAAGCTATCCTCTTGATGTTCAAACTTATTTGTCTTTGTGAAATAAGAAGGAGATGGATTAGGGTGAAGATGAGACAAGAAAATGCAAGAAAATGAAGAATTCAACATGACCTACAAGATACATGGCTGTTTATAATTTTGTATATGTCATTTTTAGTGATGCACAGTTAGATGCGTGACACCTAATTTTTGCTATAAATAGACATTTGAGTGGCCAAACATAATATGAATTGTTTTGGAACATGAAATGGGGCAGAACTCTTACTTTTTGGAATATATAGAGGGATAATCTTCCTTCTTCTAATTCGTAGGGGAAATTGAAGCCGAAGAACACATTTGGAATCTCTTCATTGTGTATTGTAGATTCTCTCTCTCTCTACAATTTTTTTTGGTTATTCTTAGCTTAATGCTTTGGGTATTCATGTATAAATGATTAATATTCTCATTTTCAATAGATTGCTTATATATGGACCCATTTCCAGAATATGAATACAATATATAGTAGTTGTATTTTCAATTTATTTGTGGTAAACTAATGTTGATGAATCATTATGGATAACATGACATGGGTTAAATAACTCAAGCTTATGTGGCTGTTGCCTAGATTAATTTATTTTTCTAGTTTGTAATATGACAATCCTACTAAATCTAGAGAGCCTATTTTAGGTTGTTTGATAGCTAAGTTTAGTTAAAGATCTTATTTTGATTAAACACAACCTAAAGGAGAATGAGTTAACACAACTTATTATTAACCTATGATTAATAGTTTCTAAAAGAGGTGTGAAATCAACAAGACGATGAACTATGTTTAATTGTGTGTAGGTTAAGATTGAACCAAGAATTTGAATTCCAAACTCATTCATCAATCTTCTCACTTTTATATTGTTTAATTTAAATTACTTTCATTATTGCAATTTTACTTCATTTTGTTTATTGTTTCAACCAAACCCCTCTCCCTATATCCTAAACACCGATTCTTTTCATTACAAAAGCTTCACGTACACTCCTTGTGGATATGATCCCTACTCACCACTACTATAAATTTAATTGTGCAGAGTTATTTTTTATTTTCTACTACATTCGACAATTAGCAGCATTTCCAAACAATGCTATTAAGTTTCTCATTAAATAGATAATTGGTCTCCACACTTGCATGAGTGCAACTTTAATACCTATATATGAGACATTAAACTCAATCTAAAAATTGTAAGAAAAATTGGGCAATAAAAATATAATTGCATTGCATAATTTTTCAATCATAATTTTAAATACTTTATAAGTTTTATCCTATTAAAACTCTACACTTTTTCTTTTCATAATTGAATCTTTAACAAATCTTTTATAGAAACTTGCCAAATTATGAAAGCCTCTTAATTCCTTAGATTAGCTACATTTTCAATAAATATAATCTTTTAAATTTAAGATTACATTACTAATGTCATCATATAACTTTTATGTCATAAGCATATTAAGCACACACCCCATATGTTCAATATGCCCATCTAAACTCTTATTATACATTAATATGTCATCAAAATAAATAAAAAAATCTCTTTGCTTAGCATTGATACATAAATTATGCCTTAAAATAAAATGGAGGCTGAACAAACAATAAATATAATGAAATTATCACCTTATATTAATAAAGAAAATATAGAGAAAAGTATAAGAAAAGGAATTGAAAGATTTAAAAGGGTTTTCAAGATTGATTATAGAATGAGAAAGGTGTAGGCACCATATCCTATTTCATTTAAAAGATTAGTTAGGACATGAATGAGCTTTGCAATTTTAGGAACTTAAAAGAAAAAATTTAAGTTAGAATAAAATAGGGTCACATTTTTTTGGAAAACCTAATTTATGAAAAATTAAAATTTGAATTAAGAACAAAAAAATTCTAAAGAAAAGAAATTGATAAAATAAAAAGCTTTAGTTTAAATAACACAGAATGAATTTTCCTTAAAATTAATGGACTTGGTGAATTTGATAATAAGAAACAATTTAAAAAGATATGTCCTTTAAGCATAATATCTAATCTAAATGAACTTTATTTTAATGTAAAAGATATTCACGTTCCCTATTGTTTCATCAATTCCACTAAAATCCTTATGTTTGAAAAATCTTAAGGAAATCCCTCATGTTTATGCAAAATGATAAAGCAAAAACACGCAAGAGAGGGGTGAATTGTGTGTGACTTAAAATTTTTTTTCGTAAGTTACTTTCAATTTGTATAAAGACAGAGGCCTATTAAAGATTAAAACAATAGGAGCCTGTTAGACAATAGTAGTTTATTAAATGACAGGAGCCTGCTGAAGTATGAGTCCTGTTGAAACAATAAAAAGAAGGTGCCTATTAAAATGAAAGGAATCGTCAGCAAATCGAAAACAGAAGGAATCTATTATAAAAGTAAAGGAGCCTCTTCTTGAAATGAACACACACAATATAATGCGGAAATATAAAAGATAAGTAGAGAGAGAGAAGAAGGATGCAGTCGATTTATTATAAAAGATAAGGGGGGAGAGAGAGAGGAAGGACGTAGTCGATTTATACTGGTTTGACATACAACCCAAGCTTACGTCCAGTCCCCAAGTATTCAACTTGAGTGTTTCACTATAAAATCAAGGAGTAATTTGATGAGCTTTTCCAAGCTCAAAAGTTAATATTTTTCAAGGTTCTTCAACCTTCCACACTAGTAGTATTTCACTAGCCTCTGTAAGCTCTCAAATGAAAATGAAGTTTGCTCGATATGAGCTTCAATAATCTCTCTCAATAGAATTTCACGTTCTAACGTGTAAGAGAATTTTTTTACAAAGATATCACTTTCAAGAATGTATATGCTTTTGACAATACAACTTCACAAGCTTTTGTATCATTTCATTTTTTTTCACAATTACATTGGCTCTTGTTTAAATAGTCAATTTCTTCAACTAGCCATTACTTCATCTTGGATTTGAATAACTTTTATTTCATTTTTCTCAAAAATGATTCTAGTAATCATTATACGTCCTTCATAATTTGTAGGATCATTTCAAATAAACCATTTCTAATAAGTTAAGTTCATAATGAAGGTTCCTGCAAGAAATAAAGCATATTTCTTATGATTTTATTTCCTTTTAAAAATAAGATTGTTAATTATACAAGGAAATAAATCCAATTTTAATTTTGAAATATTATACAATTATCATTAAAATCATTAATCATAATCCTTGAGCTAATAATCCCCCTTTCTTTGATGATAACAAGCAATAATAGATATTTTTTTTCAAAATTCAAAAAGATAATAGATGATTTCGAAAGATACTTGAGACTTTTATGTGTTTAGACATAATTAGAAGGAGCTTATCTTTTAAGAAAGGAACCTATCGTTTATATATCACAGATTTTCACAAGTTCAACAGCATAATCAATCACAAATATAATTAACAGCATCAAGAAATCATATCATATCATATATGTATATGTAGAAAAATGCAAAATATATCCTCATATAAACTCTCCCCTTTGTCATTATCAAAAATATAATAAAGGAGTACGGGGAGGAAGTGGGAAAAAATGAAATATGAAAAAAATGACACAGTCAATGAAGATTTTTCCTAAGAAGAATTTGCAAATCCAGGACTTGGTTTTGGAGACTGTCAATTTGATCCATATTTGATCCTGATTTGCACGAATGTCCCTCAATAGTTGTAAAATATCCATACTGTTTATGTCCTGAGGAGGGATAGGAGCCTATTGCTCTGGAGTAGGACCAACAATTTTTGGTATCCTTTCAAACCTCTGCTTTGAGACAAGACCTAAGAAATATGCTACTCTTTCTGTTTTCTTTTCCACCCAAATATTTTCTTTCAGCTTGCACCCAATGTTAGGATCCGTTTCCGGAACCCAACCCTCGTAACAAAAGACCATAACGAACCTCAATTCATTAACTTGCTCTGATACCACAAATGTTGGATCCCGTTTCCGAGATCCAACTCTCAACCATCAACTAATCATATCATACGATCATACCTTAGCTAACATCGCTTCAAATTTCTTTTTTTTTTCACATCAGTTGAAGTCATTCAATTTTCAATTTTAAATCCATCAATTCTTCAATCCATTTTATACATCAAATTCCATCATACCACA
>JAOTAX010000196.1:10719817-10730255 GCA_025629825.1 Erythroxylum guanchezii | reverse complement strand
ATTTCATTCGTTCTTTGGCATTTGAATAGAATCAATTTATTCCATTCTCTGTGGATCGACCCCATTTACCACTGTGCACAATTTATATTTATTTGGTGTTTGGGAATTATTTTTGGTGGATTCGACACCCATCAGGTTCTAGGTACAATTCGGAAGCTAAAAATTTAAAGTGACTTAAAAGAACTATATTTGGGTTGTTTTTTGCATAATCATACTCACACGGAACAAGAAGATGAAGATTAAAGCAAGAAGAAGACAATAAAATAAAAAAAATGAAGAACATTCAGAATAAAGAGTGAAGAGAGCTGCTCACGGCCTACATGAGCTTGCATAGGCATGAGACACTCTCTCATGCTCATATAAGGTGTCTCACGAGCATGAGACACTCTCTCATGCCCATGTAAGGTGTCTCATTGGCATGAGACACCTCTCACACCCGTGAGACACCCCTTACACCCGTGAGACACCATTCACGACCATGAGAGGGCATGCACGGCCGTGAGAGGCCATGCACACCTATGACACAATGCCACCTCACCTATTTTTAACCTAGTTTTTAGTATAAAGCAAAATGTGTTGTGACGATCAAAGGTTTATGAAATTTTTTACTGTTTTCGGCTAAGAGAAAAGTGAAGCTTCAGGAGAGAATGAAAAGGGCAACAAAAGCTCTCAACTGTGAGAGACCCATACAGGAGTACCTTCATAATGTCAATTTGGAGGTGACATCGACGTCAACGACCTAATTAAGCATTCATTCCTTGTATTTGTTGTTTCTTTCTCTTTTTAGATTGATTGTGTTATCTTATGCATATGGATTTGGGTTTTGTGTATGAATGATCGTATTATTGTATAGTTCAATTGTTTATGTATGAACCCATAACTAGAATTTCAATATAATCCGTAATTGTTATATTTGAGATTAATTTGTAATGACTAATGGTTCATAATCATTAGACATAACATATCCTAGGTTGAATATCTGAGCATATGTGGTTGTTGCTTAGATTAATCAATTTTCCTAATTCGTAATGCAACTGTATAATTGAATCTAAAGATCGTATCCAAGGTTATCTGATAGGTTTAATTAACGATCGTATCTTAATTAGACTTGACCTAAGGGAAAACTCAGGTTAATAGAGCTTATCATTAACCTAAGATTAATATTTCAAGGATAGGTAAAAGAGCAACAATTCAATGAAATATGTTTAATTAGGGTATAGGCCAAGATTGAACCAAAGGACCGGACTCCTAAAGAATTCAATACTTTCATAATTTTTGTATGTTTTTTTTTAATTTGCTTTTGTTAGTTTGTTTTATTTTATTTTTTATTTTAAACCAAACCAAACCCTACCCCCTCAAAACCTAAACCCCGATTAATTTTATTTCAAACGCTAATAGAACAATCTTTTTAGGATCAACCTAGACTCACTAATGCTATTATAGTAGGTCTAGCTTATTTTAGCGTAGCATTACTATGCATTACTATCAATTTTGGAATAACTATTGGGGAGTATGGTTTTAGTTTTTGTTATTGATTTTAGTTGGGGTTGTGTACATATTTGTTTGCAATTTATTTCTTTTTAATTATTTCATGATCTTTTCACTTTTTTAATGTTTATTATGTTAAAAATGGACAGAAGTAGTTTTCTCTTTAACTCATATTCCCAATCTTATAACTAAGTTTGGATTGATCAAATTAACTTTAGTTATGGATGGGATAATCAACCAATTTACTTTGATGATAGTATGCAAGACACAGAGTAATTCCCGTACAGACCAATCTTATCACGACTTAGGGACATCTCTTAAAGACTTGCTTAATATTATAATTGCTAACAATATTCAAATTCAACAGAGTGTACAACAGTTCCAGGGATATAATGTAAGTCCACCAAGATACAATGTCTATACTCTAGAACATGGCAAGCCATATGGGTCAGATGTTGGAAGCTTTTGACCACCTAGCATCATAAAGTGAAGAGGAGCAGCCATATCAACTAGAGGTATACCTATGGGACGTTAATGTAGATACCTTATAGAGCTTGAGAATCTTGAGAGAAATACTCAAAGAATTGCTTCTGAAGAAGAAGTTAAGGAGGAGCTCATAGCAGAAAATGATATATCTTTTAGCTTGAAGGTAAGGTGTGAGTCCGTAATTATTTTTAAGACTAACTATTTACGTTTAGCTAGCAGGTTAGAGAAATTGAACAAAGAAGAAAAAGGTAAAGAGACATTCGAGATCTTTCCAGAGTGCATGGACTTAGTAGAGATTCTGAAGATAGGGCATATGTTGAATATGAGAGGTCATCAACTAAAACCCTATCCTGAACAACCTCGAGTGGAGGAAGCTCAAATTATGACACCTAAGGATAATGTTTTCATATGAGGAAAGTATGGAATCGACCCAGCGACACTAAACAAAGGCACTTCTTGGAGGCAACCCAAAGGAAGTTAATTTCTTTTCCTTTACATTTTTGCATTTATTTCTTATATGCATGTGTGTTTGTAGTTGTTTGTTTTTACTTGTTTTTAAGTTTTCAATCAAAAAGAGAGAGAGAGAATAAAACAAACAAACATTTTCTTATTTTCTATTGCTTTCAGGACTATATAGTCATGGTTAGAGAATGAATTCACTAGAGAATTCCATGGCAACTTTAGCATGCACTTTTTCTTTTATGATTGGTCAATATGCATTATCTTCAAAAAAAGTAGTGACTAATGGTAGATAAATGCCAGTGAGATTTTAAGCCTTATTAGACTGACACATCCATATCAGTCCCATTGTCTTTTGTTGATGTGTGATCTTTATGATATGTACATCTTGATTTTCCCTGGATTTTCTATTCAAGACCATATTTTTATCACATGCATTAACATGGAAATAATTAGGCATTCTTTGTTTGTACAAGCTACATTAGTCAAATAGCCCACCCATTTATATGAATTTTCCTTTGTTAAGCCTCCTTAAGCTTTATTTACCTCTTCTTTTTGTGATAAACACATTACATGCTTTAAACTTAACCAAATGTCTCACCTAAGCTTTAAAGCTAGTGAAGCACTAGTTGATTGTTGAGTTTATGGATGTACAAAAGTATAAGTGTGGGGGTGTGCATATGTATGGGATGGTTATAATTGTTAGGATGTCAATTTTATATCTTATAATTGAAATTCCCATGTTGATGTAGTTTCTTTCAATGTTTATATGAAAAAAGGGGAAAAGGAAAAGAGAAAAGGAAAAGGAAAAGGAATGGAAAGAGAAAAATAGAAAAAATGTTTAAATAAAATTATCAAGGAGGAAATGCATATGTGTTGCAAAGTTATTTATGATCATTCTTTCCTCCTAAAGGTGTATTGAATGGTAGATTTGAGTCTGTTGAATATGAGGTAGATGTTATCATGGAAGGTTCACTCATTACAGTTTCAATTTACTATTATCATCACTCTTTATGAGTGATCCCTTTTGATTAGTTATGCTTCATGTGGTTTGTGGTGAGAGTGCTTGAGTTTGAACTGTGAAACATCATTTTTCCATTCATTATGGTTGATGTACACAATTATAAGTGAATGTTGGTTTTTGCACTTCATGTTACATTGAGTGTTACTTTTATTTCACTAGCTTTAATGGCTTTTATGCTACTTGACCCAAATACATCTCACCTTACCTTTGCCCACATTACAACCTTGAAAAGTCCTTTAATCCATGATTTTGCATATGAACCTTAGTGGTGGAGAAATGAAATGATATGCAAAGTTATAGAATGTTATGATTATGAATGGTATTAAGTGTTCCTATGAATATATCTTATTTAAACACATTTTCAAATCTACTATTAGATTGCTCAGTTTCTAAAGGTGATGAATGTTGATTGATCATGAGTATAAGTATAGAATGTTAAATTCTTGCTATGATTTTTGAAAGTCATTCATCTTTGCTTATGATTATGTATATGAAAATGCTTAGGATACTCACTTTAGTTTATATATGGTTTTAGGTACAATTCGAAAGCTAAAGAGCTAAAGTGAGTTGAAAGCACTATATTTGAGTTGTTTTCTAAAGAATCACACTCACTTGTCTTCACGGAATAAGAAGAAGAAGATTAGAGCAAGAAGAAGACAAGAAAATTAAAAAAAAATGAAGAACATACAAAATGAAGAGTGAAGAGAGCTGCTTACGGCCTGTATGAGGTTACATGGGCATGAGACACTCTCTCTCGCCCGTGTAAGATGTCTTATAAGCGTGAGACACCTCTCATACCCATGAGACACCACTCATGGCTGTGAGAGGGCATATATGGTCGCGAGAGGACATGCACACCTGTGACATAATGCCACCTCACCTATTTTAACGTAGTTTTTAGTATAAAGCAAAAGGTGTTGTGACGGCTGAAGGGTTATAAAAGTTTTTAGTGTTTTTGGCTTGAAAAAGAGTGAAGCTTTAGGAGAGAATGAAGAGGGAAACAGAAGCTCTCAACTGTGAGAGACCTATGGATGGATAGTTTCCTGATGTTGGTTCGAAGGTGACATCGACGCCGACAACCCGGTTAAGCATTCCTTCCTGGTATTTGTTGTTTCTTTCTCTTCTTTTAGATTGATTTTGTTATCCTATGCATATGGATTTGGGTTTTGTGTATGAATCGCTGTATTATCATATAGTTCGATTGGTTGTGTATGAATCCAAAGCTAGAATCCATAATTGTTATATTTAAGACTCATTTGTAGCAACCAATGGTTTGTAATCATTAGGGATAACATAACCTAGGTTGAATGACCCAAGTGTATGTGGTTGTTGCTTACATTAATCGATTTTCCTAATTCATAATGCGACTACCCAATTGAATGTAGAGATTGTATCCTAGGTTATTTGGTAATTAGGTTTAATTAATGATTATATCTTAATTAAACATGACCTAAAGGAAAACTCAAGTTAATAGAGCTTATCATTTACCTACGATTAATAGTTCAAGGAGAGGTAAAAGAGCAACAATTCAATGAAATATGTTTAATTAGCGTATAGGAAGAGATTGAACCAAAGAACCGGACTCCTAAAGAATTCACCACTTTCATCATTTTTGCATGTTTTCTTTAATTTGCTTTTGTTAGTTTGTTTTGTTTTACTTTCTTATTTGAAACCAAACCAAACGCCTCCCCAAAATCGAATCACCAATTAATTTCATTTCAAAAGCTAACCAAACACTCTTTGTGCGATCGACCTAGACTCACCACTGCTATAGTAGTAGGTTTAGTTTATTTTACGTAATGTTACGATGCGCTGCTATCAATTACCAAAACACAAACTCCACTTCGATGTGCCTCTTAAGCACCTCATAATCTATTTCACTGCTTCCTGGTAAACCTTCCCTGGATTTGACAAGAATATGCCCACCATTCCAACAGCTTCAACAATATCTGATCTTGTGCGCGCCATTGCATACATCAAAGACCTTGTTGTGGATGAGTATGGAATATAGACATACAATATTTATCCTTTGCTGTTGAAGGACATGCATCTTTACACAGCTTGAAGTGAGATGTTAGTGGTATACTAACTGACTTGGCATGCTTTATATTAAACCTCTCTAGTACTTGTTCAATATATCTATCTTGAGACAACCATAATCACGCATCCTTCCTATCTCAAGTTATCTCCACGACTAAAATTTACTTTGCAAGTCCTAAATCTTTCATATCAAAATATTTAGACAAATTGTAAAAGGCCAGACCACCTGTTTACAGATATTATCGGCTTTGGGCCTTTTTAAGTGGCTGTGGTCCATACCCTTAGGGCCTTTTTAAGTGGCTTGCAGTTTACACCTTTAGGGCCTTTTTAAGTGGCCCATGGTCCACACGCTTACGGTTTTGTTTTTTCAGCGTGTAGGCTGCTTTAGGACACTACTCCCGCAGGACTTCCCAGAAGGTCACCCACCCTGGTACTACTCTTGCCCAAGCACGTTTAACTTCGGAGTTTTGATGGGATCTGGTGCTTTAGGGCATGGAAAATGCGTCCATAAGGGGAAGGTATCCACACCCTTATAAAGAGTGCTTCGTTCTCCTTCCCAACCGATGTGGGATTTCTTGCCTCCCTCATGGAAGCCCAGCGTCTTCGCTGGCCCATCGGCCCAAGTACTTGTTCTTCACTGTCACTCAATTTAGCTACCTATTTAACTCTGATGGAGATTTGATGAAAAACTCTGTGTAAATGAAGAAATGTGAAGAAAACAAAGCTATAAAGAAGATAAAGACAAGAGCACTATACTTGATCTTTAAAAGCTAAGAAAAACGTGACTTTAGATTTGGACACTTGTCCAATTTCTATAGTCCTTAGCTAGTTTCCTAACTAACTAGTTCTTATTGAACTAGTCTCATAAGCCCCATCTTTTTATTCCAGTTGTCTCTAAATCTACAAAGTCATTTTCTCACAAATTCTAAAGTCATCTATAAATTTCTCAAATACCATTTAACCCATTTCTATATCCTTCCATCAATTTACTTGCCATTAGGCATTTTTCCTAGTCCAATAATATTCAATATTTTCGAAAATTTCCCCCAAAATTCACCAAAATTTCTAAATCAATACATACATCCTCCACATCGATTTTTAATACAATTAATTAACAATTCTCAATAAGAATTACATGTCACATATATAAATCAATTATACCCGGCAATTGTCAATGAATACATATACAGTCATTTTAATGTGTGCAAAAAATTCAAATCCACATGCATGTATGCCAACAATATGCATGAGCATGAAAAATACATTTTCTTAATCTTTCACTATTCTCATATGTACCGTATGTTTAGGTTCTAACTCTTAATATGAGAATGGGATGTTACACAAATCCTCCAACAAATTTTGAATTCCGCCATTATCTTAACCCATAATTAATGTATCATCAACATAAAGAAGAAGAATGATGTAGTTCTTAAAATAAATGCAAGCATCCGCATAAGTTCCTTTATAACCATGATCCATTGTAAAGAAGTCGAACTTCAGATAACACTACCTTAGAACTTGTTTTAAACCATATAGACTTTTCTCGAACTTGCAGACCAAAGTTTTCTTGCCTTTATCTTTAAATCCTTCTCATTGCTCCATGTATATCTCCTCTTCTAAGTCTCCATACAAGAAGGACATTTTAATATCTAGTTGTTATAGTTCAAGATCCAAACAAGTAGTTAGACCCAAAAATGTTCGGATTGAGGTCATCTTGACTACTAGTGAAAAGATTTCATTAAAGTGTATACCTTTATTTTAACTTAATCCTTTCACTGCCAGCATAGCCTTGTACTTTACTAGCTTTTTATCAACTCCTTTTATTTTAAACACCCATTTATTCTTACCTTTTAGAAACTTTAAAAACTTATATGTATTATTCTTCTTTAAAAAAACCATTTGTTTCTTCATAACTGTGAGCTAGAGATCTTTTTCTTTACAAGATGCAACCTTTTGCACGTTCTCAAGCTCCTCCTAAGTAGTAAGTAACAGGTATTTAGAACTTGGATACCTTGTGGAAGGCCCTTTTCTCCCTTGTCAACCTTCAAAGCTGTGTTTCATCAGTTGTTGGATTCAATTGCTCCCTCTACTCATTATCCTCAATGGATTCATTTTCAGAATTGTCTGGATGTGGTTCATGTAGCTCATCATTATAAGCTCGTATGTATTATTTTTCTTCAAAAATCCATTTGTTCCTTCATAACTATGAGGTAGAGATCTTTGTCCTTACAAAATGCAACCTCTTGCACATTTTCAGGCTCTCCCTAAATAGTAAGTAACAGGTATTTAGAACTTGGATACCTTGTGGAAGGCCTTTTCTCCCTTATTGAACTTTGAAGTTGTGTTCCATCCGTTGTTGGATCCAATTGCTCCCCCTACTCATTATCCTCAATGGATTCATTTTTAGTATTATCTGGATGTGGTTCATATAGCTCATCATTCCCAGATTGTATCTAATCACCACTAATGTGTGTTTAGTCACATGCTTCATCTTCTTTACGTATATAATTAGCGACGAGCTAGCTATGCCATATGATGAGTTGCAATGTGATAATTTATCTCCACTTGAAAGATCAGTAAACCAACTCCAATATCCTAGACTTCATTATAGATCTTTTCTCGAAAGAGACTCTATGTTTCTTTCCAACCAAGCAATGATCATAAGGATTAAGCGATTGTGAGTTTCAACCAGGATAAGGGACTTCCAACCAACAACTTTAATCTTTCTCACTTAAGTGTCCCAATCATCAATACCACAAATTTGGTGAAGTTTTCTCTTCTTCTGTGTATACTTCTCTACCACACAATTTTAAGTGTGTCTTATATATTAAACAACATAACTCTCCTCTGGCAAATCATTATTATGCCTTTAAATAGTTTCCATATACCATCTTAAAAGTGTGTTGAAATTCTTCTTGATCTAACATATTAGCTGATAATAGATTTAGCTTTCGACCGGGGATGTGTCATACATCTCCACCTTTAAAACACAATGATAAGATGTTAAGGGGTCAAGCAGCCATTTAGAACCAAAATTGTTGACATGGAAGCATTCACTAGTTACACAAACTAGGGACACCTCAACATCTGTGCTTGAAGCTATTGTCGTTGTATTTCTATCATCACTATTGATAGATGTATAAGTGACTATACTTTTACACCCATATTTGATGTATTTTGCTTGATATTTTATACTTTTGTTATATTAATGTGCTTCAATTGTGTTTACAGCTAATAATTGCCTTCATGGACTTAAAGGAGAGGAATTATGACAAAAACATGGCGTAAAACAAAGAATCAACAATCTTAAAGGAATGCACGGTATTGATTCGTGACCCTACACTTTCCTATAGCTATGCACTTTTACGATAACCAACCCAGAATTTCATATAAAAGTAACGTTTCACAGGCGATTGGAAAGGGGGAAACAACATGGATCATTTTGAAAGATCTAAAGATGATTCTGGAGGAAATTTTGAGCTAAAGGAGTGGGAGACACAAAGATTTTATCAGCGGATCCACTATAATACAAGATTAGACATCTAAATCGTTAAAATACTCGATAGAAAACAATAACAGAGATTTAGAATTATCATTCCGCTATTTTTGATTCAAGTTTATACATATGTGTATCTGATTTTGTATTCGGTAATATGTACTAATTGTTTCATTATCATCTAGGTTAGATAAACCCCATTTTGATACTTTAATATGTGTTGATTATTTTGATAATGCAATTGATTGATTGATTATTTCAACCTAATTTTTCTAATTTTGCTTACATTCTAGTAATCCAAAATATTATATCATAATATAATTTCAACATAGCGATTGAGAAATCCTAGGTTTGAATAGATCCACAATAATTGGAAAGAGTTGATTGCAACCTTATATATAGGATCACATAAATCTTCTAGATTAGGGTCAAACCTAATAGAGGATTCATAAATGGTAATGCAATTCTATAAAATTGAACCTAGTTAATTCGATTAGAAACTTTAGGATTAGTTGTTAGTAGACTCAAGGTCAACTACTAGCATACCTTAGGAATCTCCACAGTCCAACTAATCAACAACACAATTGCATTATAAATGATCAATTGGTTAAGGGTTAAGGGGATTTGAAATCTAGATACTAATAACTCGATATCGATAATTTCCTAGTGCTTCCTGAAGTCTCTATTCCATTTCATTTCCTATTTTATTTTACTTTCCTTAGTTTTAATAACTTTTTATTAAAAATTAAAAATCAATCCTTAGGCTAGATAATAGGGGAAGGTTAAGTACTAGTATTCATAGTCCTCATAGGATCGACTTGTACTTACTGATACTAGCTATAGCTACGCCATCCACTTGCAGTTATCACATAATTAACCAGCTCACAAATTAGGTGAATCAACCATCATTATGACGATCTTGCTGACCGTGCGTCGTTACGCTAGTCAAAATAAAATATCTAGACCTACTACTATAGTAGTGGTGAGTCTAGGTAGATCCCACAGAGAGTATGTGTAAAGTTTATGAAATGAAATTAACCAGTGTTTAGGTTTAACGGGGGGTTTTGTTTTTGAAAGAAGAAAATAAAATGAAACTAACTAATAAAAACAAATTAAAGACAACATGCAAAAAAATGATAAAAGTGGGGAAGTCGGTAGGGACCCAGTTCTTTGGTTCAATCTCGGCCTACACCCTAATTAAGTATATTTCATTAATTTGTTGTTCTTTAACCTCTCCTAGCAACTATGAATCGTCAATTAATAATTAACCTGATTTTTCCCTTAAGTTTTGTTTAATTAAGATATGATCGTTAATTAAACCTAACCACCGAACAACCTAAGATACGATCTCTAAATTTAATTAGACAATAGCATTACGAATTAGAAAAACCGATTAATCAAGGCAACAACCACATATGATGCGTCATTTAACCTAGGTCATGTTA
>JAOTAX010000196.1:10701840-10719717 GCA_025629825.1 Erythroxylum guanchezii | reverse complement strand
CTAACTCCTTTAACCCATTAAAACACCATATTAATTCTAACACTTCATTCTAATTTCTAATTTCTAATTTCTAATTTTTATTCATACTTGCTAATTTAATGACTCAACTCTAAAAAATAATAAAAAAAAAATAAATCAATAATAAAAAAAATTTGAGGTCCAACACTTGCAATACAGAAGATCATCCCACATGGGCCACCAAATTGAGTAATTTGATGATGTTAACTTAACCATATAGTTGTTTCCACCTTCTATTATGTTGGCTCTTATACCACTTGTGAGGGGAAAATAACACAACTCTCTAAAAATTCAACCAACTATCAATGACAAGAAAGAACTCTTTAATTTTTAGCAGCAAACAATATAAGAATAAGAAAGTTAACAATGAAATAAACACCAATATTTACAAGGAAAACCCTCTAGCTTAAAGGAAAAAATCATGGGACAAACTGACAAGCAAATCCACTATGCTCGATAAAAATTTACAAATAAAAGTTAATCTCTCACCCTATATGAACAATTTCTCTCACAAAGTTTCGGTATTGAAAGCAAAGTTGATATCACAATCAATAATCACTTAAACCAATCCTAAAACTAATCAAACAAGGATGAGACTATAACACTATTTGCCCTCATTATGTTTTTCCTCACTTTTGGACTCTATGGTTCAAAAATATAAATATTTTCTCATTTATATCAAGAAATATGTTTTTTCTGCACAGTGATCCCTTATATCATGGCGACTGAACACATTAGTTACGTGACGTGTTGCTTGCATCTAAAAAGAACTACCCAATGATAGAGAAGTATATTCGTTAAGGGTTAACTAAGGTAATAATTTTTTCTACGAAGAAACAAGTTAGGTAAATGTTTCCAAGTTGGAATTTGCTCTACGTTGTTGACTTCAATTCGACTATTATGTTATTTGCAACTCAGGTTGAAGGAAAGTAACGGGTCGTGGGTGACACCGTTGCAATCTATGTATGTAAATTAGTTCAAGTATACAAATTAATTTCAGTTCGGTCACAGCTGTTCCGAAAACTGCAACAATCTAGTTGAAATATCAATCCTAACATAAAACCAGGATTTGGATGGTAATTAAGGTATGCTTTTGTACTGTCCTACATCGGGATGACTACCTTTTTTCGTTCTGGATAGTTGAAATATCTTTCTAATCAGTCAAATTCAGCATCATTAAGAAATACGCCGTAAGAGTTTCGGATGTCCTCACACTCACTATAGTAAGAAAAAAGTAGCAATTCTCGTCTTTATAATTCTAACAACAGTATCATTAATCCTAGTGTGCAACAGATGTTCGGAAGTTCCCAAGCATCTTCTCATATGAGCTATTTAGTTGTCTTCTACACGTTTGCTTCATCTTCTATCTGAGAAAGAAAATAAACAACATCGTTATATGATCGACATGCTTGGCACAAATTGTTTCGAGCTTAATAACTGAAAAAATCTAAACCACATGGTTGATACGCCGGACTAATTGAAGCACATAGTTGTGGTTGATGGCCCAATGTTAATTTTAGGCATACCTTGAAATCATTGTTGCGGACTGCTATCCAGTAGAAAGCTTCTGAGCCACTCACAGTAGCTTTCGACATTGCCTGGATTTGGTTCAGGGGACAATCCTCTGATATCAGTAGGCTCTTCCTCTAGAATAGTCAATAGACCATTACTGTCTGAATGTGAATGATTTTGATTTAACAGAGAGGCCAAAGGATAATTTGGCTCTTGATTTCCATCAGAGATGTTTACGCGAACCTGGCCTACAGGAATCATATTGATTGCGGGAGGATTTATAATAGCGCTCTCAATCAGTTCTTGGTTTCCGTAACTGAAGTCCATCCGAGCGTTGTATGCATTCGGTGCATGGACGGTGGTAGAATTTGACAGAGCCATAGCACACATCTCTTGATTCTCAGCGATGGTGTATGCTGACAAGTTTCCTGCATTCTGCACTTCACCTGAAGTATGATTTAAAACTGATGCATAATCTGACTCTTGGTTGCTATAACTGAAGTTTATCGAAAATAAATCTGCATTCAAGACATTTCCCACTGTAGACTTTGGAACTGCTCTGAATCCTGGCGCCTGCATTCCGTCAGTGAACTCGGTCCGGAAATCATTTGTATTCTGCAAACTACTTGACGCAGAATTTAGGAAATCCATATTATTCAGGCCATGGTTTTTGTTTGTAGAGTTAATCAAATAGTTGTCTACGGTGTTCATATTTCCTGTTGCAGGACTTGCAATTGTCATGCCATTCATCTCTTGGCATCTGTCCTTGAAATTTGTAGAACGCGTGATATTGTCACGAGCCATGCCTGAAGTATAATCTAGAATTGATCCAACACCAGAGAAATGTACCGGGCATTCGTATGTACTGGATGAATTCGGTTTGAAGATTCCCATAGCATCTGGCTCTTCAATCCCCATACTGATACCTGACAGAAAGTTGGATGAATTGAGCTCATTGTTTGAGTTTTCCATAAATTCAAGAGAGTGGTTATTATCGTCTGAGAAGTCAATACAGAAATTGTCTGCAGAGGCAACATTTGAAGGAGGATTCAGAATAGACGAAGCACCCATATTCTGTTTCCGGTGCAAGAACCCTGAGAGAACCTTGTCCGAATTATGAGCATTTCTTGAATAAGGACTCAAATTGGCCATATCATCTGGCCTTTGGTTCGAATTGTTGAAGCTTGTAGCAATTTTGACTGCATTAATAACATCGTCTAAAGTGAATTGTACTGAGGAAGAATTTAGGTCTCGTAAATTTCCTGTTGAAGCCTCTTGACCATGTTTGTCTCTTAGTGAGCTATAGGCTGCAGGCAGATTTTGAGTTAGAAACTTCTCTGATCCCTGTGAGAACTGAAATGCATCTCCTGAAATTAGAGGAAAATCAATAGTTAATTATAGGTTAGACTTTAAAGACTATTTCTCTTCCACATTCATTCTGCATGCCGAAGAAAGTTCAGAAATCTTAAGAGTGGAGTTATGCAGCACCACCATCATCACCTTGTAAATTGTGTAGCTTTCCAATATTGTGAATAGCATGCTTTAAGGTTCTAAACTGTGTGGCTTCCAATGTATCAGAAAATGGTCCCAGATTGAAGTCCGGTGCTATAAATACGCCTATAATGTGTTGGTTTTCAGTTATTGTTTTGCGATTGTTATTATAAACAATTTCATCTTTAGTATGTCCACGTTAACTGTAATTACTATTAGGTTAATCGTAATTGTAATGTCACTGAAATTTCAGTGCTTGTTATGTAGAAAACAAGCATATTATTTAAGATCTGGTAGACAATATAAAGTTTTTTTTTCTTTTTTTATGTATGTCAGAATATGCACGTTAATGGGAGGAATGAAGAGTATGATAATTAACCTCCAAGTCCAAAGTTGAAATTTTGGCTTCTTAGATTCGTCTTCTCGAAAAGTTCTGAAGTGTCAAGAATTGGCGAAATTGCATAGTTTTTTCGGTTGTCTTTCGCTGGAGCTGCATCAAGGGCAATAGATTCGCGAAGTCGTTGCACTTGAGCTTTGTATTTCTGAAAGGAGAAATTTCCTTCAATGGTCAACAAAACATGCATGGGAAAAGGATTAAATACCAAAGGAAACAAACGTACTTCCAATTTTGATGTAACAGTAATATTTTTGCCTTGTTAATTAGAACGTCATGGCCAGGATTAGGCTGTCAAGAAAAGTAAGATACAAAGAGGAGTATTGACACAACAAATGAGACCATTTAAAATGATGATTTAATTCTACCCAATCACATCTTAAAATTGTAGAATTAATACAAATGCAAACAATTCCAAAATATATTATACTGTGCATCTGATCAGCATGATTTAGACACTTTTGATCTTTCATATTGTTGTTTTCTAATATGAACGACGTTTATACAGATTTACTACAGAAGAAAAAAGAGAAGAATCGAGTTGTTGTGAAACATGCTAGAAAAGCTCGTAACGTATGATGTTTAATTAGACCATGAATTAGAATTGAGAACAAAATAGTTGCACCGAAATAACAAATAACAATTGATATTTAACATTTCAAGTGACTTTAGGCAGAGTAGGGATCATTACCTGAAGATGGCTAGCTACCTGCCGTTGTGTCAAATTAGGCACGTCCATCAACTTCAGTATCGATTTTGGGCGGGCTCCTATACATGTTAACCCAAAGGAAATTAGTTATGTTGATTATATAGAAGAACTATCTAAAAAATAACATTGCTTTAAAGATATAATTCGGAATTAAGTATTGACGAGAAGAAGGAGCTAGGGTTTAGTGGCTTACTGCTATTGCCCAAAGCACTAATGGCAGCTGTGAACTTGCGGTGAAGCTGTGGAGTCCATATCATGCGCGACTTTTTCCCTTTCTTTTCCGTCTCTTCTTCGTGGCTGCTCGTTCCTATTTTCTCTTCCTCTTTACAGTGTAACATTTCCTTTTCCTTTTCTTCATCAGCGCTAGCTCTTCTTTCTTTTTCATTACTCTCGTCTGACTCATCATTGATGACTTTGCATGTATTATCTTGTTCAAAGTTAAGAACAACTTCTTTTCCAATCATTTCATTCTCATTCTCATCATCATTTGACCTCTTCCTTTTTATCTCAACTTGGTTTGGAGTCGCTAGGGTGGTCAAATATGGATCAATGCAGGCGTTTTCTAATTCTTTTATGCAAGTTTCAGCATCTGGATCTATATCTGCTTCAGTTTCCTTCCTTTTTCTATTTACATGACTAACATGCAACGCTTCTCCTTCAATTTCTTTACCCTTTCCTTTATTGTGTAGATTACAAGCGCCATGGAGCTCATGAGTACTAGCAATGGCAGGCCTAGTATATTTTCCGTGTTTCCATAGTCCTGTTTTCTTGCTATCAACCTGGTTCTTTTCTGACATAAGATTCTCCCTTTGAAAAGCTCCTCTTCTTCTTTTCCTGTATACATGCTGCCACAGGTACTTTAGATCTTCCAGGCAAATAGGTTTGTCAAGATAGAAACATGCGCCAGCTGCTAGGGCCTTCCTAGCCTCAGTTATACTCCTATTCGACGACATCACTGCAAGGAGCAGCCAATTTCAGGAAGTTTGTTTCGTGAGGAAGAAATGTAAACGTTCCACCAACAAATTTTGAACTCTAACATAAAGAGAAACATGTAAACCTTAGTTAGGTTAAAAGAAATTTGTTAATATGTAGAGACAATGGGAACTCACAAATAACAGGGATCTCCTTCTCACGCATCGCGTGCAGAAAAGTGAAGCTATCCATCTCCGGCATGTTTAGACTTGCCATTACAAGTTTGAATCTATCCTTTGGTTCTTGCATCATTGATAAGGCAACTGATGCTAGCTCAGTGGTGGTAACTGAAAGAAAATAGATGACTTTTAATCAGACCAAATATGAGACAAAGAATTGAAGAAGAACTAGAATAGCCTAAAATATATTTTTTGGGAAATTGTTTTACTTTTTTTCCATCTATTTTCCCAATGGGATCCGTGTGCTACATTGTATAGTAGTCAAGTCAAAAATCATGGTCAAAGGACGTTTCTAGAGAAATTAACGTTTGTACAAAATTTGCTACTCTTACTGCTATATATTTTCATTCAAAAGAAGACCAAAATTAGTTTTTTATCAAAATCGGTGAGTAAATAAATAAAGGTTGGTGAGGTTTCTATGTATTTTATTTTATACAACAAAAGGGTGCAATATTAGTCTAGGAACAATGCTATAATTTGTGTATATATAATTCTACATGTGTAAGGTTGAACTAATTTGTGGATTGAGTCACATAGTTGTCCATACTAAGTTCATGTTTTTATTTCAGCCATAAAATTCAACAAGAAGACTTGCATATATATTAATATTCTCATTTTTGCTCCAACTAAACTAGTCTTCGTATAATATGCATTCTGCTTCCACTCAATTCTGATTCCATTTCTGAACTAGTATCTTATAAGTTCGATAATCCACACAATAATAAGAGACAAAAAAATAAATTCTTTGTTCAATGCTTAAAAGTTATAGAGTTTTTTTTAGTAGTATGAGGTCCTTTGGACTTGTAGGCTATAAATCAATTTTGGTTGTTCCAACAAATAAGTTTCCCTACCAAAGAAAAAATGAAATTCATCATAAAACATCTTTCTCAAACAATAAGAACAAGAAATTAAGTACGTTTAGAGTTAAATTACCATACCACCTGCATTTCATGATCGATCCTGAAGATATATGTTGCTCAATCAGTGAATAAGTTTAAACATACACGAAGCCAACAAGTTAAGTGTCCATCTCTGTAACAACGATGTTTATCCAAGTGGCACCCATCTCAGATAATCTAATTTCCAAAATATTACGTATTTGTGCCAAAAATAATACTGTATAACCAGCCATCTGTTTTGACACATGTACAACAACAGTTTGTTATATCAATTCTCTTAAACTATCAACCCCCTATTTCACCATTTTCTCTTATCAATGTCAACTTATACTTCTTGCTAGTACTTGCAACTATTTTTACTTTGCATTTTCACACCTTAAAGCTAATATA
Organism: Erythroxylum guanchezii; assembly: GCA_025629825.1. NCBI lineage: Eukaryota > Viridiplantae > Streptophyta > Magnoliopsida > Malpighiales > Erythroxylaceae > Erythroxylum > Erythroxylum guanchezii. The sequence continues at coordinate 10,713,153 of JAOTAX010000196.1, read as the reverse complement.
ACTGTTATGAGTACACACTATTACTAATTACAAGGTCTTTCTCTTTCGTCCAATAAAACCAATATAAACTAACACAACACAATGGAAAATTAGATATACAAAGTATATGAAGTACATCATCTTTCCAAATGAGGGTTTACTGGTCTCAATCGTATCACAAGTAAGAAATCTCTTAGTCTCATCCTTTATGCGTGCTTTTTTCTGGTTAATGGTGTTTCTTTCTTTTATATATGTAGTTGTATTAAAAGTGAAAACCAAATGAAAAAATGTCAGTGCACTATTCTACCATACATAAACTATAGACGAAAAAAATGATTGTATAACATTTTCCAAAGAAAATTAGTAAGTCCCAAGTCAATGTTCATGCATCCATTGTTAATATTACTGACTCATGAAGCATAAAAGGAAGAGTTCACAGTTTTAGTCTTGCTTGTAGCTAATTATCTTATTTGTCAATATAATGAAAGATTAAATATCAATCAATATATATATATATATGAATCTCTTTCGTCATTACTATCAATCTATTCCAGAAAATAGTGAATCGACACAATAATAGGCATGAACAGTTGAAGTGAAAACAACAATAATCCTGTAATGTTTAGCACAACTAAATAGTATAGAGGTCTAAGAGTTGATGAGTAATAGCTTTTTTAACGTTAATTCCAACCCAATTCAATATTAGCAAGTTGGAAAATATAAAACTCACTTTCACCTGTACAAGTCTCCTGATCCACCCAACCCACACATATTCTTACTTGTTTCTAGTTGGGCGGATAGGTGGTTTAATATGGTTTGAGGGTTTAGACGTTATACTAAACTACTATTAACATCAATTTAAGAAACTGTACCATCGAAAGCAATACAAATATAATTTGACAGTTCCAGAATATGGAAAATCTCAAACAGCAAATTCATTTAGACAAAAGCATAAACTTTCATATAAGACAAATAAATAAAACTATCAAAGAACAAGCTAAGTTCATAAATGAAGGTATATCATAGCTTTTTAGGACATAATAAGGAAAAGATTAAACCAATATGTATTACATATGAGTATCTTTCTTCCTTATCTAAGAATTGAAGTATACAAATGAAGTAAAAGCTCAAAATTTGTGATATTCCCAATTTTAAAAATTATCCATGTATTAAATAGGCGGGTAATTCTAAATTAGGTGTATTTAAAATCTTCAAATTCGTAACTAATCAAAAACTATGAGCTTAAAGTATTTTAACATACAATTTAAAACATTTATTTCAAATATACGGTTTAGTCACTTGTAATTTAAATCGGAAGACTTAAATAAAAATCTCTCATACTCAAAAACTAACTATATACTTATAAAGATTCATAATAACCTCATAATTTAATTCTTTGGGTCCACTATACAATATAAATTTTGGAAATCATCATCTAAATTAGATTCATAGATTGATTTAATCATGTCAATCTCCTCTGCAATGTGCGTCAATTTTGTGTAAGAAATTATAACTCTATATAAGATTAAATATCTAAGCAAGAAATTAACATAAAACCACAAATCTGAAAAATAATAATTAATTAAACAGATAAAATGATAAACCTCAAAATTTAACTTATTCCAACTCTAAATTCATCACCTTTATGATGCTTGATTCCCTACAAAAAAAGATAGCTAGATTATATCTCTTACGCATAAACCTGAAGTCTTATGGTAAAATTTTAGCAAACTCTTTCTAATAGCATTTTCTTATTTCATTACTGTATCTTATGATCAAATCCTTGAACTAGATTAATGAAATTTTCTGCTCTACAGCCCTTTTGATTGAAAACAGTTGAATAATTTGAGTTCAAGCCTTTATTACAAGTACAAAAAACCAATTATGTGATGGTAAAAAGCACAATATTGCATATCATAATACTTGAAATTTATCATTCCCACAAGATTTAATAGATAATCAAGTCATATTTATAAAATTTGCTAAAGTAGGTACTCCTTACCATGTAGTAGCATACAATCTGTGACATAGTTTTCAGAAGAATCGAAATAGGTTCTCCTTGCTTTGCAGAAAAATTACTCAAAAAGAGACTTAATTTACTTTTAAATAAAACAAACATTGAAAGGCTTATTGCTTTACCCTTGAAGGTGTATTGCTCAAGCAATGATGCTAGGTACATAAGAGATGTTGTATCATGATCCACCACCAGAATTTCCAGGCCTCGGGCAAAGCTAGGAACGAAAGTACATGGCAACTCTCTCACGTCATTCATTTTTTAGCAGAAAAAGAAAAAGAGTTCTTTTAATGATCCGACGAATGAGAAATAACACCAGAATAAAACGATGCTCGGTTCTTCTTTGCTTCCAAAGTTCCTTTTCCAATATTTTCTATTTTGAACAAGGAAGATTGAAGAACCCCAAAAGAGTGTAGAGGCTAGAGACGAATGACAAAGGTTGCAGAAACTAGGTTAACAAAAGCTCGACATTGCTACTTTGGACCAATTGGTTACAGGAGATGAATTAAATTCTATAAGCCTAATGGTACGGAGAAGAGTGGAGTCAGTGATTTATATAAGACTCAGAAAGAGACTTAACGCACTAGGCATTACCACTTCCATGCCTTTGAATATCGGTTCGCTTCTGACAAAACAAGCAAAACAATATCAGATTTTACTCTTGTGGGTCCCATTCTGGATGGACCCACTTGGTCAGCCGTCCAAATCCTTTGCTCTTTGAACAATAAGTCAACCTGTACTACATTGGACTCTTTGACTGTTATACGTTAGTTACCTTCTACAATCTGGACAAACCCTCGCTGCCTTATGTAAGAGTATGCTTATTTACCGTTTTGCCACGTCCACCCTGCCTTCCGCTGGTGCTGGATTTGGTTGACCTCGTATTACCCTGGACTCGATTCGTTCTCTATTTTCCAAATGTGTTACTAGTAACGTTAGCTATTTTGCTATTGAGCTATCATATTTCGAAGCATTTTGAGCGGTGTTATAAAAACCAAATCGGACTGGTCGGTTTGATCGATAATCGATCGATTATTCGGTTCAGTTCACTCTTAAAAATCGGTTCTTAATTGAACAAGTAAGAACCGGTCAAAATCAATCAATTGACCAATCGAATCGGGTTCGACCGGTTCGATCATTAAATCAATATATTTTTTATTTTTTATATATTAATATTTTTATTTTATTTAATATATTTTTATATTCTTTAAATATTACTAATATTATATATAATTATTGCATAATTATGACGTTATACTGGCTCGATCGATGATTAAACCGGTCAAACCGATGACTAATAAAACATCCGGTTCAACGTCCGGTTTGAATTTCAAAGGACTAATTTTGACTCATAATTAATCATTATTCAACTTTTTCACAACTTAATGACTTCTTTCTTGAAATTTTCAATTACATTATAATGCTAGATGAGGGAAACGAGGAAAGTTTTCCATTAAATACAAGTGTTGTATTAACTTTCCATTTAGAGATTGAGTACAAAGAAATTAATTTTTTAATGGTATACCTGAAATAGGAGAGTTAAATGCTGAATTTGCAGCTGACTTGAGAGAATGGTTGAGTCAAAGGATTAGATTTTTTAATTTTTTATATATACTTTTAGTTTTACTCTCTTATAATTATAAAGTTATATGTTTGAATAATATAAATAGTCTTTTTGTAAAAATTAAAAAAAAAACTACATACATTTATGATCTTTTCATAATTCTAATAAAGAAAGGAGTATTATGCACTGGTTACGTTGACTTAACTATTGGTTTTGGTTTTTGGCTTAATGTGTTTATTAAATTATACATAAAACAAAAATAAATGGAAAAGCATTTCCAAATCGTTAATTTTGAAAATTTTTCATTTTGAACGACACCCTATGACAAGTTAATTTTAAAAGCTCTTGCCAACTTTATATATATGAAGCTAGAATAAAAATAAACTAACTAATCTATGGTAATCTTTAGTATATATGCCCATCTACTACATTTTGAGTATATAGTATCCCAAATTGTGTTGACTACAAAGTTAGTTATTTTGTATTAACTCTTTGATCTGGAATACAAAATGGAAAAAATAAACGGCACATTAAACAATTGCAATTCTAATAGATTATATTTCTTAATTGTATTTACCAGCATTTCATTTTACTTGGAGGTGCTGGTTCACTTGGAAAGCTGCGGATTCAATAGTCAAAATTACATTGAAAGCGTGAGTGGAACTAAAGTAATGTAATTAATATATGGAGTTATACTAGGCAAATTTTATAAAGAATAGAGGCGTTATTATAAAATATAAATTCACCATAACTGAAACTACGACGGAAGAGAATCATTAAGACCTACAACCCTTTCGATATCCTTAGACTTTAATTGATCTAAAAGCAGTGTGAATACTCCAATTAGTTATTTGATCTGCTACTTTCTTGATTGCTTCATTAAAGGCGATAGCCAACAGCCTTATTTAATGCTTTCCTCCTTCTAATTATACCTATTTGTTTAGTTCACGAGCTTAAATTTAATTATTTCGTACTAATATAGAGTGATGGAACCGAGAGATAATTAGCTTTAGTGGACTTAAACTCAATCAAAGTTTTATTTATTCATTCAAGTCCAAGATCGGACGAGTTGGTAAAATATTTCAGACTTAGTTCGAGTATATCCAAATTCTCCCCAGATCATTCCCACAATCATAGGCAGTTTCAAATTAATTGACTCTATTCCGTTTAAAAATACAATATTTTTGTTTTATAATATTGTTTTACGGATTCATTCCTCTTAAAATGTATAAATTAGGGGAATGCATTGTTAATTACTTAAGTAAGTAAGGTCAACATCATTTTTGGTCAAATTTCTAATTAGTTAAAATCGTTTTACAGTTTCTTGATATAAGAAAATTTAAAATAGATAAATGACTCATAGGATCAGATATATATATTGAAACTTATCACTTACTTGGATGAGCAAGGTAAAGGACTTTTTGAAGAAACTTTTCTTCTATGAAAAAATTATTTTGTGTATTTGTGCGTTTCAAAAGATTATCATTAGTCTTTTTTAAGTGAACATTATCTCATATTTATAGATAATGTCAAGATGTTAACTAATTATTAACAATTAACAATTGAAAAGTCACTTTTAAACTTATCATGTGTGTCCTTTTGATTTTTATTTCACATTCACATATGATAAGTTTAGTCGACAAAGTTTATACATGTTCTCCTACTCATCTAATAACCTGTGCGACTAGCATACCATGAGAACTTATAGTCATATATTTGTTAGGAATATATGATGTCTCGATTCATTTTGTATAGGTCATATCTTGCATTTTAATCTTCTTTGATCTCATTTATTTCATCATGTCAAAAATATATTCAATTCTCTTACTAAGATTTGGTATCTACCTTTGAATACAAAATTTTTATTATGTGAGTTACCAACCAAAATGACCTTCCTCTATTTTAAATTCTCTTGAATTGTATTCAATTTGCTCTCTTAAAATTGTTTCATAAGATCGTATCAATCATAATATTCTAGTAACATTCTAAAGTAATAAACCTTAAACTTAATTCTTAGTAATTAAACAAGAGTCCTAATGATACATTATAAGGTTTGCTTATCCTTTAGAGTCTCATACAATATAAGTTGGGATCTTATAACTTATATTAATCCTTTTTATAGTTGTTTCAACACTCATAGTAAGAGTCATATGTTACAGTATTAACTCTTACTAATTTGGAGTGTATGTCTTTCATAAACTAATTTAAGTTTGTACTTTTAAATTCATCATTTAAGTTTCTATTTTTAGATAATCACTTATCTACTCTTAAATTCATCATTCTGAACTATCATTTGACAACTTAAGATAGATATGGTGATCATATGACCACTCTAAATTAATTTTCTTTTGACTTATCATCTAAGTTCGCATTCATGATTTAGGTTTTTTAATTTGACTCTCAATTATCACTTTGATAATAAATTTAAAACTTGTCTCATTTGTAATCATCATAAATACTAGAGTCGATTCCTTGTGTTAGAAGGTCAATCTTTTATTTATCCAACATACCATTTGATCCATATGAAAAAATATCATACAAAGTTAACATTTTTCATAATCAAGTATGAAGTAAGTTTACTTATGGGCTGTTTGTTTTCGTTTATTTTTTACATTTTTCGTTGTTGTTTTTGTAAATTAAAAAACGAGTCTTAAATACCGTGTTTGGTTAAACATGTTTATATATTTTGTTTTAAAAATAAAAAAACAGCATCTATTTTACGAAAACGTAAAAATCCTACATTTTTGTGATTTTTGAAAACAAGTTTCATAAACGCTTTTCTTGCAAAAACATAACGTATTCAAGTTTTTCTCTTATCTGTGCCGACTTCGTCTTCTGCATCTTCAACACCTTCAGGTTTGTTTTTGTACTTATCCATTGCTTCCGCAATTTCTCTTGTTTATAACATCAAACTCATAACAAAATACAAAAACTAGGCGTGATGGAAGATAGATGAAAACCATCAAAAGAAAAAGAGATGTAGCCATACTTACTAAAAGCAAAATATAAAACTTCTACTTTGAGAATAACATCTGCAATTTTTTCTAAAGATAAAGAAGATGATGCAGTGTTGCCTCTTAGGTTTTTGCTTCACCTCCTCTGCTCCTAAACTTAACAAAGGCCTCATCTGATTCTTTATAAAGAACCAAAATAATATTTCTTCATCCTTGCGTCTTTTAAATCCGAGTACAGCTGGTTTCTTTTTCCTCCCATCTTCGTCTTTGCAGCTCACGTCTCTAAAGCTTTTTTGTTCTCACTCTCATGTCTTTAATATAGAGTAGAGCACACAAAGACAGAGTAGAGCACGCATAGAGCAGAGCACTTGTCTTCGCATCATTTAATATAGCAACACATCCTTTCATGCACAGAGCCTAGTCTTCACATTATTTAATGTAGCTGCCATCATTTAATGCAGCAGAGCCTAGTAGATTCACATAGGATTCACGTCTTCCTATATATTGTTACAATAGCATAGAGTGTGGAGCACGCATTGCAACCATCATTAGGAGCATTTGTCTTCACATTGCAGCCATCATTTTCAAAGCCTACTCTTCAAAGGCTATTATTCATGTAGTCTTCCTATTCCTAAAGCTTACTCTGTCATGTCTTTATTTGTTTTCACATAATAGCTCTTGTTTCTTTTTAAGTACGTACTTGGTCTGAGAATGCATATAAAAAGTTCTTAGCATAAGCGGTTGGCTATATTGGTACGATAAAATTTCTAGATCTAAATCTATATGCTAAATAAACTTCTGAAAGTTGAAAGTTTGTGAAAAGGATGCAGGTCGCATGTGAAACGTTCTTTGATTATATTTGAGTTTTTATACTGCAAAATGATCTGTCACATTTGTAGTTTCAGTGCTAACTGATGCAATGTGTCACATGCTACATTTGACGTTGATTCCATATGATTTGCTTCTTAGTAGCCGTCAGCGAATTAAACTGTTTAAAAAATGTATTATATTATAATTATTACACATAATAGTATAATTATAAAAAAATAGAAACACGATAATAAAATCAAACATTTTTTTGTTTTCAGTTTTTAATCAAAAATCTTAACCAAACAGATTTTTGTTTTTAGTTTTTATATTACAAATCTCAACCAAACATGTTTTCATTTCTTGAAGGAAAAAAAACAGAAACCAAAAATAGGAAACAAAAACCAAAAATAACAACAGAAAAACAAAAGTGGAACCAAACGACTCCTTAATAAACAACATCAACTCATATATGTATTTATACATAACAATACATTAAATGAATATACATAGAGAAATGTGTTAATTAATTACATTTTAATATTTAAGAAATTGGTTTTATCAACTTCATATGTAGATATATACTTCATATTAACTTCTCCTCGTGCAACTATATCTTTGACATAATTATATTTAGTATCTATATGCTTGGTTTTACAATGAAATTTGGGTCTTTTATATGTCATTGTTTCTTAACTGTCACAGTTGATTGCTATTAGATCAGTCTTGTTTTGGGTGACCCCTAAATTAACAAAGAATTGTCTAAGTTGTAAGACTTCTTATACTACTGTTGAAAATGCTATAAATTCAACTTCCACTATAGATAAAGCAATACATGATTGTTTCTTTCTTTTCTATGATATGACAATCATTGTTGGGTAAGAAACAAATCCAGAGGTAAATTTTCTTTTATTTACATCTCCTTCCTAATCTGCATCCGTATATTCTTGTATGCATAAAGCGTTGCCTTGATAACATAATGCATAATCAATAGTGCCCTTTAGATACCTTCATATTCTCTTTACTACTTTCTAATGTGCTTGATCTAGATTTAACTAATGTCCGCTCACCATTCTGATTTCACAATAAATGTTTGGCCGCATACACTTCATGGCATAAATGACATTGCCAACTATACTAGAATAAGGAATTTTCTTTATTAGTTCCCTTTCTTGTGGTGTGGCTGGGCAAATGTAATATCCCGTCTCTTAAATTATTGAAGAATCTAAAGTGTTAGACTATTGAATCATATGAGTGACATCATATAGAATGAATTTGGTACATTTGTGATATGATTTTATGATTGTATTCATATGCATAATATTAGCATACACATATTGTGATTTAGAGAAATTGCACTCAATTGATATATTCTGGGGTATGAAACTAAAATGAATGTGCAATTCCAATGTCTTGTACTTTGGATTGCAATGATAAGAATTGATGGACTATAATTGGTAACTTGGAATTTATTGTTACAATTGAGAAATTGATGAATTAAAATGTACATTTGGTTTAGGAAAAATGCTAAATGGTAAGACAAATTGACATATAAAAAATTAGGATGACTAAGCCTATAATTGAGTGACATTTGGCATAGATAAATGAGTGACATTTGATATAGCTAATTAATTGAAAAATGGCATTGATCATTAATTGACAAATGGCCTAGTATAAGTGTGACATTTGGCTACTTATTTATGGGACAAATGGAAGGCATGCTTAGTGACATATGTCAAGGTAATAAGGTGACACCTGGCACCTAATGTGTCAAGCTAATGCAGAAATGTTTCTGTTGAGTTCATTTCTCTTTTTTCCTTACTCTCTCCACCGAAATACACTCTCTTACATAGCTTTGGAGTTTTTCTTCCATTGTGTTCAATTACCACTTAAAATCCTTACAAGATTTTGCACTAAGAAAGGTATATGTTGTTGTCTTTTATTATGTTATCATTTTGTTGCTAAACCAACCTACTTCCATCTTGTACTTGAATGATTTTACATGCATGGAGAGCCGAATTAGCTTGATCTTTGAGGTGGAAATTTGAGCTAGACAAGTAAGTAAAAGATTGATATTTATGGCATGTCATAATAAAGAATTTATGATGATGAAATTGGGATGAATTGTATATGATATTGATGATGAATTGTGCTGGAAATTTCTGCATGAACTTAGATACTTTTCTGTTGTGTTATTGATGTATGAATAGTAGGCTATGGATTGTTTTATGGATGAATTAGATTAGGATTTGAGGTATAATGAAGGTCAATTTATGTTAAAGAAAGGTGCTAATATAGTGATCTTAAAATGGCAATAAAACTAGGATATAAGATTGATAGTGAATGATCGTTTATATTTTAATATTGATGTGTGAAAGATAATGATTTGTGAGTTGTCTAATGAATGATTTTTTAATTAGGTTTAGACATTAATTTGATAAGGGATTGAAGCATGAATAAGGTAGAATTGAAGTGAAATTGATGGACTTTGGTGAAGGTGTGTTGGATAGAGTATAAACGAGTAAAAATTGCAAACAAAATGAAGGTTATGGGTGAGGGAACCTTCGGTTCACTCATCCCACGATCATGGGATTTATAAGGCTCCTTCCAACAGTGGGAAGTACTTTGGAAGGAGTAAAGGTTGGTTTTGGGCAATTGTTGGACTATATAAGGTTAAGACACTAATTGGGGCTTAAGATGAACTTAGTTTGATGTCGAATCAATTGGTTAAAGGTTTGATAAGTTTAGGTTGTTAATTAATATTATAATTTAAGGAATGGATTGTTTGATATCAATATATATGAATTTAAGAAGTATGAGTTATTAATGGTATAAAGATGTTCATATGAATGCAAATGTAATTCAAAGGATATAAGTAATGAATTGGGTACGATTGAAAGAGAATTGGGAAATTGTGTGAATACTTAATGCTTGGAAAGAATTGATGAATCTATCATTGATGAATTTAGGATAATCAAACTTACCTTAAGTCATAACCTAATTGCAAACAAGTTATATACAAGCTATGATGAATGAATGAGCAAGTTTTGTGAATAAGGATACATAGTCAATTGAGCATATATTGAAACATGATCTATATACATGTGAATGATTGAGTAATCATATGATTGATAACTTAATGAATTGTGAACTTTGTGTATGTATTGTAAGAAGATAGATACACAAGTGATCGGCAACATCCAGACATTATCGGTTCACCAAGGCAATAGCTTATCCGGAGTGTACTGTGAGTTAACCTAGATGTTTTCTCACTATGATTGAATTGTTTTGATTAATGTCAGTTACTGAATTATTACTGATATGTTTGTGATAATTCCGGACCATCAATTGTCTAAGGAGTTTAATATTCAGGACTGTATTGGAAGTGTTTACAAATTGAATGTGAATATGGAAATTGTGTTCTCAACAAAATGTTGAATGCCGGATTTAGATCCTATGAATATGATAAATAACTGTGCACACTGAATTAAAATTATTGATAGCATATTATGTGAAATGATGCATTTAATCACATGCATATGCATGATTAGATAAAGGAGTTGTGATCGGAGTGACCAACATGAAAAATAACTTAAAGCTCATAAATGTGCATAAAGAGCCACAAGCTTAATGATTAATAAGCACGGTATCCATAATGGGTATGAGGTAATATCTGAAATGAGCCTAGTATCCATAAGGAATAAGGGACAGTTAAATAGGCGCTCGGTCACAACAAAATAAAAATGAAAGTGGAGTCTCATGTGCATTTGTATATTTATATCATTACATGTATTGTTGGGACCCGTTTTCGAAACCCAACCTCGAGACGATAAAACGAAAAACAAAGTGGGCGAAAACGAATCCGAATAGCGGAAATAACGAAATCAAAACGAATCGAACACGGAAATGAATCGAATAAAGTCAACAAAGTGCGGAAACATAATCGAAATACGGAATCGAATGAATGGATTTCGAAGCGAAATGAATCGGAAGCA
>JAOTAX010000196.1:10687159-10699619 GCA_025629825.1 Erythroxylum guanchezii | reverse complement strand
TGCCAATTAATTCTAACACAAATTAATCTATCAAGACTCCAAAAATATTTAATCATGCTTAATCAAATTAAAAAAAAATTCAGGGGCCAACATGTGATGCTTTTTTCTAAGAGTAATTTTTAGACCCTAGAAGTGATTTCTAGTTTCCTACTATCCATGCTTTGTGTTCTTCACTAAATTCCAGTAACCTTATCCTAACTTCCAACCTTCTCAAACATTTATTCCAGTCATATTAAACCTGAAATCCTAAACCTAAATTTCCAACAATCAAACCTTAAAATTTCCACCCATACAAAATTTGAAAATTCTAAATTCTTAACCTAAATCTAACCTTAAAACTTAATATTCCAATAGCCTAATATTAACCATATTTCCAAAATTTGTGAGTTTTAGCTGCTAGTCATTAATTCTTTTATTTTTCCTACATCACTTTGTCTTGTTTGTTTTCTCTATGTCTATTCTATAGGACTGGAGCGAAGGAATGGAAATTATTTAATGGAAAGAACCTATGGTTGAGGACATGATGACCTTGCTAAAAATTGAGACCTGAGAACTTTTCACTACTCTAGAAGGAAAAAAGGATAGTTGGCTGAATATCGGTATTCACAGTGAAGCATAAGCTATATGGATTCATTTAGAGATATAAGGTGAGACTGGTGGCTACAGGCTTTTCTCAAACGTATGGAGTGGACTACTATGAAAACTTTGCTCTTGTTGCTAAGATGAATATAATCAAAATTCTACTCTTTTATGCAACTAACTTGGATTAGGACCTATAACAGTTTGATGTTAAAAATGCTTTCCTTTATGTGGTTCTAGAGGAGGAGGTGTATATGGAGATTCCTCTTGGATAGATGAGAAGACACAAAAGAAGGTTTATAGGCTAAAAAAGCCTTTGTATGGGCTTAAGCAATCATCCAGAGCATGGTTAAAAAGTTTAGTCGGGTTATGATTTCCTTTAGTTATCAACAAAGTAATTCCAATTATACCCTATTTATCAAGCATTCCTAAGGTAAGATCTCGCTTCTCATTGTCTATATTGATGACATTTTGGTAACTAGAAGTGATACAGAAGAGATGGTTAGGCTGAAGAAACTTCTTGCTCAAGAATTTGAAATTAAGGATCTAGGGAAGTTGCAATACTTCTTAGGAGTTGAAGTTGCTAGATTAGGAAGAGGAATCTTAATCTCCCAGAGAAAATATATCCTAGGCTTGTTAGAAGAAACCGGTTTGATGGGTTATAAACTAACTGAATCTCCTATCGAGGGCAACCACAAATTGCAAGCAAGAACATTTACATCAGTAGATATAACAGATATTAGAGGTTAGTTGGGAGACTCATCTATCTCTCTCAAACTAGACCAGACATATCATATGCAGTTAGTCTGGTGAGTCAGTACATGTATGATCCACGAGAACCATACTTACATGCTGTATTCCACATCCTGCTCTATCTGAAGTTTGCACCAAGGCCTTCCTTTCACTAACAATGGCCACCTTAAGATAGAATCATTTGCAGATGATAACTGGGTTGGATCTCTAGATGATAGGAGGTCAACCACTGGTTATTGTACGCTCATAAGAGAAAATCTAGTCACTTGAAGAAGTAAAAAAGATAATGTAGTTAATAGATCCAGTGCAGAAGCTGAATATAGAGTTATAGCTCAAGGTGTGTGCGAACTCTTGTTGGTAAGAAAGCTGATGAATCAATTACAAATAACAAATGGAGGAAGTTTATCCCTTTACTGTGATAACAAAGCGGCCATTAGCATAGTTCACAATCTTGTTCAACATAACAGAACAAAATAAATAGAAATTGATTGACACTTTGTAAAAGAGAAACTTGTGAATGGATCTTTACATTAATCCCATGTGGGGTCTAATGAACAATTGGTAGATGTCTTCACCAAAGGACTCTACAACAAGTAGTTTCATAATCTTGTGTGTAAGTTGGGCATGTGTGATATCTATGCACCAACTTGAGGGGGAGTGTTGACTAGAGTTATTACCATATTTATTAGAATTGATTGTATTCCTTGTATACATTTAGGAATTGATAGCTGTAATAATTTCTCCCTAATTTCGTTATGTAATTGAGAGATTTAATAGCTGAAATATTTTCCTAAATAGTCCTAGCCCTTGTGTATATAAACCGTAGGATTTCTCTGTACATGTTTAATTTGAAATTTTTATATATTTTTTTGGTCTTAAAGTTTAAGAAATATTTTCAAAATGATGTTATTATGAGAAGTTTCTTTAAAATGTCATTTTGGACATTTTGAATTTGGACTGGACTAGGTTGATGATGTGTTTTATTCATTACCTTTTCTATAGATGACTTTATGATGACATATGAGCATCACTTTTAATTTTAAAACATTAAACTATTATTTTTAGTGAAAACAGAAAATAGTCCCTAAAATTATCTTTTGTTGTCATTGTCGTATAATGATTGAAACACAAACATAATGTCTTAAAAATTAAAGAATCTCAAATTCCTAACTTTTAAATTCAAAATCTACAAACCTACAACTTTTCATTATTAAATCTACATGTCTATGACTACAATGTAGTCTTGTGTTCTCTCCTCTCCTATGCAACATTTTTCTCACTCAACCTGTACGTGCTGATGGCTTTGATGTCCTTAAAACTCCAAGTTCACTAATTTTAGTTTAAGTGATCTATTATTTTGGTGTATCAACTAAGTAATGCGAGCATTTTTTTTATTAAGAATCGATTACATAATTAGTAATGTATTTCAAGAATTACTTAGTTAATAATCCTTCTCAATTCCAAAAACCCTTAAACTCACTAATATTTTTGAGAATCATTGATAACTTTTTTAGATTCTACTTATAACATTTCCTTTTATAAAGTGAACATTGTATATATTTCTAGCATGTATATTATTTTGACATTTTTAGTCACTCTTATTAATTAACTTCCCTTAGTCTTAGTTTATAAGTTATATGCTCCTTTTCTTTAAGATAAAGTCTTAACTCAAAATATATAGAGTTTAAACTCTAGTGATAAAGGCATAAATCTTTCCATGTAAACACATGTATAAATTCCTATGATTATGAGACTGAATCTTTATTTTGGTGATAAATAAATTCCACTGATGTATAATTTGATAGGGATATTTAGTTTTCATTATATAAGGAATTGGAATCCCAAAATTTGTGTTACTCAAATTATTAAGCATAAAAAAAGAGAATAAAAATGTCATTATTCAAGTTCTTTGATTAGTGAAAATGTGGTAACAAAATTACCTTGCATAAATTTGACTACGACACTTTTCTAGGAGTTTTTCCTTAAATTTAAGTAAAAAAAATAAAATGTCAACGATATGTTATTGTTTTGTCATTGTTGAAGACAATTCTTACCTTTTCTATTGGGTGAATTGAGACTATATATTGTTATTATTGTATTGTTTTTTGTTGTATTCTTTTGAGCTTATGATTGGCATCAAATATAATTATTAATTTGAATTACAAGTTGTTTCAATAAGTGAAATAAGTTATAAGTCTTAAGTAATAAGGATACAATAGAAATATAACATGCTATTTTTAAAATTTTGTTGCTTAAACCATATATTACATTATTAATACCTTTAATATTTATGAAAATATGAACATAATTATTGAATATTTTTTTATTTATTTCTTACAAGATTCATGTGATTATTAGATTAGAGTATGTGATATGTGATTTTATCATAATCAATTAGGCTAAAATTAATATAATTTGCTTCTAATTTAGTTTCCTAGAATAGTTCAAATATATTTGTCAATTAACCTTTATTTTCTAAGATTTTTTCTGTCACAACCCGGTACCACATCGGACCCATGACAACCGTCGTATAACTAGGCTAAGGACACTCACAATATCGTTAATCCAACTATGCAAGGCTAACTGAATATCTATTTTTTTTAAAAAAAATTTAGGCAGCACAACAATTGTGTTTTAAAAATCCCAAAAGCTGCAAACATTTTTAAACACACTTTTATATTCGCATCCAACCATAACTTTAGGACATTAAAGTCCACTCAAGGCAATCTCAACAATAGTATCAAAAGATTCATACATAAAGTCATTTATAAAACACAAGGCAATCAAAAGTTAACGTACAAAATCATAAAGCGTATTTACATAAACACAGTTCATGAGCCATTAGACAATAAAAGTACAAAATAGGAAACTACTCACGTGTGGTAATACCCCAAAAATGTCAAAAGACCGTACGATCTACTCAGAGCTTCAAACTCATTAAATTAACCTGCATGGTTGGAAAGCGGAGGAGGGTGAGTACACTAGGTACTCAGTGAGTAGGAAAAACATATATCACAAATAGAATTCAAATCATACCAAGACGGTGTAGATAACCTATGAAGTGAATATATATCACATAGAAAACATATAGGCCCAACCTATGACTCAACGTATACTGGTTAGGAACTCTATAGGCCTAGCCTATTAACTCACTCATCCGGTGAACATAGGTCCCTATTCTAGTACACAAAAGCATAAAAACATCATATGTATCAATCAAATCTCGATAGGAAAACTAATATCAGGATAAGCCAAAATAGTCATAAGTGATACCTCTAGTTAGCTAAACTAATGTGCACACCCACTGATACTCGGTGTTGGCTCGACTTTCATCCGTGGTGAGTCCGGACTACAGTCGACAAGAGCGTCATGACCCTAGGTGATGACCTCATTGGTGTCTAGACTTTAGGTGTGGAATCACCCACAAGTCCCGTAGAAAGGTGTCGATATGGCGACTTGACTTAATGTATCAGTGTCAAAGGTACGAGGGTCACTTAATCAGTTGTGCCTAGCACACGATTGGCCAATCGTTTCCAGACCAATCACAAAACAAATCATATACAATTATTAACTATAAAAATCAAGTAAGGCAACATGCCTTTATTTATTAGTCCAACTGATAAAATGAAACTGTGCCGTGGCTCTAAGCCAAAAGACAAATACATGCAACATACATGACTCGATTATGCATATGTAAACTTCAAAACATTATTTCATGTAATAAAAGTCATCCTTTGCAGTCCAAGCGCAAAATGTTATTCAAAACAATGTCATTTATTAAATACCTAAGCATATTAGCATGCATTTGAAATTCAATTCTACCGTACGTTGCCTAGGTTCAAAATTCACATACAAGTCATCATGCTTGTCTTAGGACGTTCTAATCCTATTTTAGATCTATGGTTTTCCCAACTCACCTCAAAAGAAGATATTCGCTACCTTAACTTCAACAATCCTCGATACGAACTCCTTGATTCACAGCTCTGAGCCTTTTACATAAAAAGGCATACGATGAAAATACTACTTAAACATAGATTTCATATGTATACACCATCACATTAGCTTCTCTTTTGCATTTTCTAAGGCATTTAATACCTTTAATCCAAACATACTCATTTCATAACATAATTAAACACATCTTTATCCAAACACATTAGGCCTTTACTTGTCAATCTAAGCATCAATTCAAGTTCACTCTAAGTAAACATGAAAGTGTTTTCCAATGCATACCATTATAAAGCCTTAAATTCTAAGCCAAGTTCACGTAGGCATTTTATCAAACACCTAATGTGCATGATTTTCAAGTTACATTTCCAAGACTTTATCATGGTAATTCATAATCCTATCATGTCATATAGTAACACTTCCAATCAATGACACATGCCACCTTTCCATTCCAACCAATTTCCTTCATTTAAGCTACATTTTATCAATTGTACAACTCATTACATTAATCTACCTCTTCTCCATCATTTCGACCTAAACTTAACCAACACACATCTTCTTGATTCTTCATCATCTATTCACATTATACATGTATAATTATCACCATAGAATTCATTTAAATCATCAATTCCAAAAGTTATCCAAAAATTCACAAACTTTCACCTAAAGGGGACAATTTCGGTTTTGACTTAAAGGACCCTCTCCATGAGACATTTCATTCATCTAAACCATGTTTCATGCATATTCAAGCATGGCGAACATCATATCTTAACACCAAACTCAAAATCATAATGTAGAGAGAGATGAGACAAAATTTACCTAAACCTTCCTTTGGTGATATCTTCCAATCCTTTGCGAATTTCTCAAATCTAATGATAGATTTGAGTTCCTTGACCCCAAATTAGCTTAGAACACCTTGGTTGGAGTTGAAAAATAAAAAAAGGGTGAAAATTGAGTGATGGCCGAAGCTTCCCTTTTCTCCTTCTCTTTTCTCCTTTCTTTTAATTAAAACTAAGTATTTTAATGCTAAATAATGGGTTGCACGGCGACACTAAAGAAGAAGGGTCTATAATTTTGACCTTCTTTGACCAAACATGGTGAATTTACCATTTTACCATTCGGTTATACAAAATTACCATTATACCCTCCAAACTTTTCCTAAATTTGCAATTAAGCCCAAAATTTGGGAATCACCAAAACTTTTATTTTCATTTTCGTCCTTGGACTTTTGAGAATCGTAAATAAGCCCCTTAACTTTATAAAATTACAAATTGGACCTCCAAGAATTGAAAAATTACAATTAAGTCCTTTAACTTTTAACAATTTTGCAAATAAGCCTTTATGTATATCAACTTTTCCAATTAAGCTTTCTAAGTGTCCAATAAGTCTATAAATCATGTCTAATCACCTCTAAGATCACATTTAACTTAGCCTCCATAGTCATATCCATCCAATGGACTCAGTTTTGCTTACTTAGAAGCTTATATGTCATAAATCTCTAAGATTTTGCATACCGATGAACTCTAAGTTCATGTAAGGGCATATAACATTATAAATCACTGGCATATATACTCAAAAGGATGTAAATACATCTTTGAGCTCATATACAATCATATATATATCAATATACTGTAGCATCTCCAAGTATAAAACAATACAAAAGGGCTCAGAGAATTCAGTGTTACATTTTCCTTATTTAGGTGGTTATATAACTATACATATATATATATTGTACTCTTACAAATATATATACAATACATAATTATTACAATCCATGTTAATAGGAATTCATTCTTGGTAACCTTAGTCGCTAATAAACATGTATAATAACCTACAGAATATCCTCCTACTTGAATTAGTCCATCTTTCTCTACCTATTGTTTCTCTTTATCATCATTTCTCACTTTTATGAGATAATTAGCACTCATGAACAACTTATAAACACCATAGTATGTGATGCTCCAATAATTTTTAAACCACAATTATCCAATTTGTTCCCCAATTATAACATTAATTACCAAAATTCTCATTGGTTCCAAAAAAGATGTTAGTCACATAATATTCTATACAAACACAACTATTCGAATTGTTACATTCAAAAGTATATACAATAAAACAACTTTATTCAATTTAATCTATTGGCTCCACCTAGACTTCATTTTGTCAATCTCATGAATTGGGGTTATTGACAATCTATCTATATTCTAAAAGAAATAGTGACAAGGGGTGAGCGGCCTATTTAGCATACATATAATACTAAAATACATAACATTACTCAACCTATTTGAAAAATTAACAAACATAAAAAATTATCATTAGCAATAATTAATACCAATATTATTTTATTACTGCCATTTATCTTTTATCTCATTATTAACTAAATTATCTAGACCCTACTTAACCTAGTGGACTGACATTAAATGGTCTGCCGACTCATCTTTACTCATCATAATCACTTATTATAAATGGAAACAAAATTAAATGTATAAATATCAATACATAGTACCTCTATTCCTTAATCTAATTTGGTACCTCAGTACTACTCTAGTACCTAGCCATCAACAGAGGATATCTCTAAGACTTAGGATATCTCGGTACCACTCTGGTACCTAGCAATCAGTATAGGACATCCTCAGGACTTAGGATGCCTCGATACCTGCTCCACAAATAGGTACCTTGCCATCACTCACTCATATTTAAATAATCCATTAATCTATGACCATCGAATATATGCTATCATAGGCAAGCCAAAGGTTCACTATTTACACCATTTATTCTCAAAAGATTGTAAGCCAATCTCTATTTAATATCATGAATGTGATTTATTTACCTTAATATTCTTAATTATACTCATGTATAACTAAAAAATTTTAACTATCAAATTTTATGCTAAATTATCAAGTGATACACTTCATAATATGTCACAAAATATAAATACGGAACATTTTTGTACTTTATTAATTATTTGTAAAATAAATAAATACAATTCATATATTCTAGAAATCCACAATGTAATTATTAATAATTAATTTAATTAATGACTAATTCAAAATATGATTCACTATATAATAATTTATTAAATTAGCGGCCACCAAACCTTTCATTTTTTTTCTAAATAACAAAATACTATTATAAGAGTACAATGTAAAGTTATCTATAAGAGTACAATGTAAAGTTATCCTTACTTGATTTTCAGACTTAACTAATAAATAAGTCCCATCTACTCCTTAATCCACCTTTCAGACCTAGGCATTACAAAATATATTAGACTTATTAAAAAACTTTTCAACTCAATTACACTTAACAATCGAACATTATTTTCTTTTCCACTTTATTCTTAATTATTAAATTATCCTTATGTAACCTAACTACCATAATTATTAAAATACCCTTAACTATTAAAAGTCCTATTTTGCCCTTATTTATTTATTTATTACAAAATACCCTTTTAGGAATTAAATTTCAATTTTACCATTAAATTTTTGCATTTTTTATTTTGTCCCTTAAATCAGCTTAAATTTTCCTAACTTGTCTTCTTCTTCAACCTCTCCTCTTCCCCTACCTCATCTTTTTTCTCATTTTCCAGCCACCTTTTCTACAATTTTATTTTTCCCATGACTTTAAATTATTGTCCCAAATAGTCACAATATACTTTCCAATTATAAACTGGTATAGGATGACTAAAACTTATAAACAAGAGACATAGAATTGTTGTTGGAAAAAAATTACCTATGTGAAGTTCTAAACCTTTCTAAGGGATTTTAGGGCTGTTAACCTCTACAATTTTCTCTTAATTTGTTGCAAAACAAACAAAATGAGAGAATACATGAGAAAAGTTTCATATGCAGGAGAAAGATGGTGTATTTAACCACTTACTAACTAGAAAACAAATGGAGAGCAAAAAGAAGAAGACAACTTTTTCGATGGGTGTCTAAATGCCCACATGCTATCTTATTATATATATACTCATTTGTTTTAATTTGTTTATAGGCTGGGTTAGTTTGTTAAGGTTGGGTTCTTTCTTCTTCCTTTTGTGGGCTTTACATTATAGGCCTGCCTACATCTGTTGCTACTACTTTAGTTCCTACCTAAGATTCCCACTTTATTCAAATTATTACTATCAAACTTAACTTAGAGAATTATATACATTGGTCTCAAAATGTTCTTATATATATCTATAGTAGAAGAAAATTTGGCTAATTGATTAGAGATAAAAATGAGTCTGAAAAGAGTGGTGTAACTTATCCACTATATGATGTGGAGAATTCAATGGTGATGAAATGGTTAGTGAACTTGATGGAGGAAATAAGCTTCAAGTACTTATGCTATCATATGTCAAAGGGTCTTTGGGATAATGTCAACAAAATATACTTGAACATAGGAAATAAATCTCATGTATATGAGTTAACCTTAAAGCTTGACAAGGATAGGATATCATCAGTAATTATTTTAATTCTTTGAAATGTATTTAACAAGATTTAGATCTTTTCAACGATAATAAGTGAAAATCCTTTGAAGGTTATCACCATTATAAGAAAACAATGGAGGATAACTATATGTTTAAAAATTTTATAATCCAAAACATGGAGTTTGATGAAGTTAGAGGTAAGAAAATTGTTAGACAACCTTTTCCATCTCTTTAAGAAGTCTTATCTTAGGTTCACAATGAGGAGAGTCATCATCCTGTTATGCTCGACAAAAGGAGCCTTAATAATTATATTAAAAACTCATCCCTACCTATTGTGGTAAGTGATGGTTGAAACACTATTAAGAATCTAATGATAAACCTCGTGTTTAGTGTGATTACTATATTAAACCTCATCATATATGTGAGATTTGCTTTAAGATTCACAAAAGCCAGTAAATTTGAATAGCTCTCATAAAGAGCAATTCAATCATCCTATAAGGAAGGCTCATTTCTCTTTAGCAAGGAGAATATTGATTAACTCCTAAAGCTGCTAAAATCTAACTCAGGTTTATTAAGAACTCTTAATACTTCCATTGCTTAAGAATGTAGTATTTCAAAGGAATTATCTTGTCATTTGCCTAACTATTATACTCTTTGGATCATAAATTTGGAAGTCTTTGATCATATTCAAGTTCTTCTAATATATTCCATACTTATTTCATTTATTTTAATAATATTCATATAGCAAATGTTTCATATTCCAATATAGCCAAGAAAAGGTTTGATATATCTCTTAATAACTATTTATCTAAAAGTTGTCTTATAGATTCCTACACTTACTTATAATATGCTATTAGTTAGTAAATTATCTAAGGACTATAATTATCATGTTATCCTTTTTAAATCCCACTATGTTTTGCATGAATTGAGCTAATGGAGGGTGACTTAAAGTGCTAAATCGATAAAAGACCTTTACTTATTTGAAGATGAAGACTCTAATAGTAAAGGTTCCCAAGGCTTTGGTAGTATCAACTCAACTCTAGTTAATCATCAAGTTATTCTTTAGCATTATAAACTAAGGCATCCTAGTTTTCCATATTTTAAAAAAAATTTCCTATTTTATTTAAAAGTTTAGCTTATTCCAACTTTGTTATGAGGACTACATGTTATCAAAAGGTTATAAAACTATTTATTGTCAAAAAACTTATCAACCCTGAAGACCATTTTAGTTAATATATAATTTGTGATCTTTCAAACATCAATTCCCCATCAAAGGAAAATAGTTTGCTATCTTTATTAATGATCATACCTATTTATGTTGGGTTTAATTTTTGAAAAATTTAAGTTTGAAATTAAAACCTTTTACTCAATGATAAAATATTTTTCAATTAAAAATTGAATTCTCCATATAGATAATGGAAGTAAATATTTCAAAGGAATTATAAGAACCTTTTTATATAAGGGGATTTATTTTCAAACTACTTGCATTGATATACCTTAAAAAATGGTGTTGTAGAACGTAAAAAGAATATCTATATGAAGTCTCTTGAGCCATTATGCTTTCAATAAATGTTCTATAATATCACTAGGGTGAGTTTGTTTTAACTAATTGCTATCCCATTAACATAATTCCTACTCATTTCTTTAACTATATTACCCTTTTAACTATTTAGAAAATACTTTTTCTGCAACATCTATTCATCAAATCTCCCTATAAATGTATTTGACTGCAAAATTTATATCCATAAAACTAGTAAAATAATTTCAAAACTTGACCTAAGGGCTGAAAAGTATGTCTTTATTAGTTATGCACCAAATAGAAAGGGATACAAGCATTTTAATCTAAATACCAACAAAAACTAATAGTCTTTATGAATCTCACATTCCTAAAACATCAACCTTTCTTTCACCAAATTTCATTTCAGGAGGAGAAAGTAGGAGAAGGAAATTTTTGGGATATTAATACTATTATGTTACTTAAAACTATTCACTCATTTACTTTGGATAACAAAAAAAAAAAACCAACAGTTAGGAGACAAATGAACCTGAGTCTATTTTGTCAAACACAACTAAATCCTTAATAGGGAAGAAGTACTACCAATAGTTCCTTATAAAGTATAATCAAGATCTTCTCACATATTCAAGGAGGATCATCAAAAGGGAAAGGACACTATTCCTTTGTCGTAAGTTCAATTGATTGCCTTTGAGGATTTATTTTGAAACTATTCCAAATATTATTGATATTTTTTTCTATATTCCTCTTAATCATAATAAAACAAATAATGATCTTATATCTACTTCCGTACTTAACATTAAACTAACTAATTTTTATATTCCTATAATAATCAAAAAAGGAAAATACTCTTTTACTTCTCATTTTACGTCCCAAACACTTTTGTACTTCTCATCTTATACACCATTATCTTTCATATGGTAAACTTTAAAAGACATAATGACATAACAAGTATAATCTATTTATGCCAAGAAACATATAAGAAGCTTTCAATAACTCTAATTGAAACTTATTAGTAATTGAAGAGATGAATGTTCTAAAGAGAAGTGGAATATGAGAAGTTGTTTATTTACCCAAAGATCATAGAACAATTGGGCGTAAATGGTGTGTTCATAGTCATTTTGTGTTGGGACCCGATTCGTATGAAGCATGTTTGAATTATTTTGAGGTGTATTTTGATAATTTTAAATTGTGGTCGGAACAATAGTGCTTAAGTTATGATTATTACTAAATGAACAAATTAGTGAAATTAGATTTTTTTT
>JAOTAX010000196.1:10654195-10673948 GCA_025629825.1 Erythroxylum guanchezii | reverse complement strand
CAAATGACCATAATCAATAGGCTCACTCGATCTTTCAATCACTCATTTAGTCATTCATTTTCTTCACTAATTCCTTAATATGCTTCAAATTATTCACAATTTTCCACTTCTTGGGTCGATAATATCATTATTATATCGTATCGATATATCTTAGCATACTCATATATAACACATTATGAATCTGAGACATCTTTATTAAGAATACTAACTCATAAGTCAATGGTCCAATTCTTAATAACTTTATATGGACCAACACAATTCAAGCTTAGTTGCTTCTTTATCCTAACATGAGCACATCTTGCACACAATCTAAGCACACCTTAGGAACATGATATTCTTAGAAACATTTCATCCTTTGCTTCATAGTTCACATCTCAGTACACTTAACCCTTATGTCTATCTCACTGTATTCCATACCTTTGGTGTTAACCCATCTAATTCATTCATTTTTCTTGAGTCACTCAATTCCCAATACAGGTCAATTTCACTTATCAATAACATCTCCAATCAATTATGGCCTTCAACCATCTGTGGCCCTATTCATCCAAATAAAGAGGCGAACGACTCTTTTTGTCGTATAACACTCCATACAATATTCTAATGACGTCACTGTGATAATGATTGTTATGCTTAAAGTCAATCAAAGTTGTACATCGATCTCATATTCCTATGAACTCCAAAAATATAAGCTTTAAGCATCTCTTTAACAGTCAAGACTGTTGATGAATCACAAGTGTGGTCATTTACTTCTACCTCCTTAGCCATCAAATGCTATCTCGACGTATCCTACTAGGATGTATAGCTTAAGTTGTTATTCGTACTTTCTCTAGTAATTTCTTTGCTAAATCATCTTTATCGATATACATACCTCTCATTTCGATCACAAAGCATCACTTTCCAATTCAAACTCGGAATTCATATCCATTTTCAATTCCTTAATAAGATTTTCAATTTCTTAATCCTTAATTTAGGCTTTGCTAATCCTTCCATATAAAACTGATCTTCAATTCCATAGCAAATAGTACTTTGATTTGCCTAAAATTCAACTCCACATTCTATGCTCTCTTTTTTTGCACTATATCTGATAACCTCAATATCTGAATTCATGCTTCACTGCTATCGGGATTTATGTTTAATGTATTAGATACAACACTAATTTTACTAGGAAATACTCATTTTAATCATCAAAATCTTATTTATATCTCCCGTGCGTACTCTATCTCTTATGCTTGAGTCCCCACTAGGGACATGGCTCCAATATTTACTTTTGATTCATTTCACATTCATTTTCGATTTGCTCTTTCATTGATCATTCTTAATATAAACTATCTAATCTGTTCAACCTAATTCAAAGAACTTCTTCACAAGATGATTTCTTGCTACTATCATCTTGTTCATGAAATCTTTATCAATCAACTGCTATCATCATCAATGCTATTTCAATCATTCTTAACACCCCAATACGATTGATTTCAACTACTCATGATATTTCAATAATTTCAATCTCTGTCACACTTTACATGATCAAAATATCCTTTATAATAAAACTCAACGAAATAAGAGCCATATTCGTTTACTCTTATATTTTGGCATATCACCAATTTATATCTTATGCTACTGATACATCAATCGTAACTAATTCCAAAAAACCTCTGAATATTATACTACTATTTAAAATTTCAGCTCCATCGTAGTTACCTTTTCAGCATAATCACCTATACCATACATCCATTACATTATTCTGATTCATCTTATAATTTTAACTATAGGGATCATAGATTACCTCATATACCATATCTAAATATAAATCTCATATGTACTCAATCACATTATTCGTAGTTACCTTTTTAGCATAATCACCTATACCATACTTCCATTACATTATTTTGATTCATCTCATAAGTTTAACTATAGGGATCATAGATTACCTCATATACCATATCCAACTATAATTCTCGTATGTACTCAATCACATTATTCACCAATGCAACCACATTATTAGATATGTACTCATAATAACTGGTCAACATAACCTCGAAGACTTCTACATATATCACTATCATTTGTTTCATTTTTTTTCCATACGTACATTCTTAATCAATTTAGAATTATAGACGTATAGAGCATAATCTTATTCCAGATCATAAATTCCAAGTTCGGCTTGTCAATTCCACTTTGCTTGTACACCATAAATCTTGCCATTTCCACCCTTGTCTCTATTTCTTTTTCACTCAATTCATGAAAATATTTTCATATCTATATCAATTCAAGTACATATCTTCAACAAAATTCCGTTACCAAATTCGCTCACATATCCACAAATACTGAATTTATGTCTAACATATCGGACCACGTAATATTTCTTATTTCTAAATATCCACAACTTTCCTTATCTTACACTCTAACAAAACACCATTCTTCTCATTGTTTCTAATAGTCCAAACTCTTAACAAAAGTTCATACACATGACTCATGCGATTGCAATTACTGGGATTCTATACTCATCAGTACCCTTCTCTAATGGTGAAGAATCAGGTGCAACAGATCCTTGCAAAACTCCTCGTGTTCTTTTACGAGGTGGTATGTTACTCCTTCAATAAGACATTATCATTTTAGCTTACTTTCATTTTAAATCTTATTTCATACATGTATGTATGATATGCAAGTCACTTAATACAATCAATCAATTCACAATGCAAACAAATAGTCACATACCATAACAATTAATACCATTATGCATTCTAAGCCTAGGAACCCAAAAGCCTAAGCTCTGATACCACAAGATGTTGAGCCCCGTTTTCGAAGCCCAATAATCGTTTCGGAGTCATAAAGTGTGAGTCGTGAGTGTATTTCCTATAGGGTTATTACCTTGGAATCTCTTTAGCCCTCATCATTTCATCCTCATTCTCATAACTTCCCAAACCATAAGGAGCGAACCCACAATAGTCAAACACCCAAATCACCACTTGACCTCTTTTTTTTCAAAAAAAATTGTAATTCCATGTATCTAGTTTATTTTTAAATAAGAACTAACCCACTCGAAGCTCTATAGCTCAAGATATGCTTAAAAACCCAAACTATGTTCATAACCTAGTTATGCTCTTCCAACCGATCCCTCATTTTCTTTCCCTCAATCTTTTATAATTCAACACCAAAAGCTATCAATTTTTTCGTAAAGGTAGAAAAATGTGTTAGAAATCCATTGCTTCAAGAATCACTTCATTCGGAGGTTGGATGATGCAGTTATGGCCAAAAGAATCCAACATGTTTAAGTCCTTAATCATTTTGTACCTGTCTTGGCGCAATTGTCATAGCTTTCACTAAAAATGTTGGATTGATGTCGCTTTTAGACTGTTTGAAAGAGGACTTGTAGATCTACAATGTTCATGAAGAACTCAAAGTAAGATTCTGCGTCTAAAAGGGTCAAAATCACGATTTACTATAGCTGTCCCGAGAATGTCCGTTTAACGGACATACATGTCCGCCTAACGGACATAGACGAGCTTGGGAGCCATTTTCACCCGAGAAGGTCCGTTTAACAGACCTAATGCCCGTTAAATGGACATTGGTGAATCTGGGGGTCCTTTTTTACCTGAGAAGGTCCGTTGAACGGACCTAAAGTCTGTCTAACATACATATGCCTTCCAAAACTTCCTCTAAAGCCTCTCCAATGGTTCCTACATCCATTCTAACATCATATTCACTCATAATCTTCCCAAATTCACTTCTTCTAATGTAATATCACTCCTTAAACATTCAATTTCCAATTTTAGTGCAATTAAACTTTAGTGCATTAAACTCCCAAACCTCAACTCCAATGACTCATAACATACACAAACTCTCATTATTCTCCATAGCTGTCATGTTCATACCTCCTATACAGCATCATCTCGTATAATGCTCATATCTCTCAGCTCCGATACCCAAAATTTACATACTTTATAGAGTTAGAAAGCTAAGAGGATAAACAACAACTTTTATGAAGACAACTTTGGCTAATTCTAACCAGATCGATATAGTTTTTCCCTTGAGTTCAGAACACAATTTTCATACCTATGAACTTGCAAAATGCAATATCTATTCATATCAATTCAACTACTAAATACCTTTCGTTAAACTCTTGAATCCCATCTCAAATGATTCATCCCATAAAACCTTTCCAATCTCTAACATCCTATTCTAAAACAAACAATAATTCACAATCTCAACGTAGAAGCATATGCATACACAAAATTTCCTTCCACAATCATCATACTCAATCTTTAAAAAGACATATTAATATACAAAACAATTTCACATCCTCAATTCCACTAGTCGGTTGACTTGACTCCTCTTCCTCAACTACCTTATATCTCTCTTATTCTTTCCTCTCTTTTCTAAGCTTCCTTAAGCGTCTCTCAATTTCGGGTTGGAAAGGAACAAGTCTAGTTCTACGAGGCATGCACAGAAACAATTCAAATAAAAGAAATTGTAACAAAATTGAGTCACAAGCACACAAAATCAATTAAAAGGTGAGATGTGAAGGATATGAGTGTATGGTGTGTAAGAATATGTATGAAGATGTTTATGTATGGAAAAATGCTAAGTATGAAAAATCCAACTGTGAAAGTCTGCTTTGTTTGTGTTTTCAATATTTATGCTATATAAAGAGAAATTAAAACCTATACTATTGACAAGTATGAAATAAAACTATCCAAAATGAAATGTAAAAGAAAAGGTTCCTGTTATCAATGATAGACAAAAATGACAACAGCTAACCTAAAGAAAACCAATTGCTTGGTTCCTCGACAACGGCGCCATTTTGATCTGAAGGTTTTGTCTTTGGGTTAATCCTTTGGAACCCGAGTCAAAAATTTAATTCCAAGGATTGCAATACAGAGTGCAACCTCGGGTCGTCTCACTTAATCAGAACCTAGCACAAATGATCTAAGCTAGCCTGTTTGTCAAGAAATGTAAACTGAATTGATAAAAAGGGGGTTTTGGATCTTGATAGAACTTAACTAAATTGACTAATAGAAAGAAAAGTGTATAAAAGATATTTTGGGATTTTGGGAAAGAAAATTAAAAACTCAAATCATTATCAAATTGATAAAATCCTCTTGAAAACGAGCGTTGGCTATCATAGTTCAAAACAATTCTTTTTGGGAGCAAAAATCACTAAGTTTTCAAAGGATGAACCTTAAACAACTCTTTAAGTCTAAGGTTTTAATCAATGAACTCCATTTCTTAAAACTTTGTTAAATGCATTTTAGTGTGTGTTAATGGATAAGCTA
This sequence comes from Erythroxylum guanchezii, assembly GCA_025629825.1. Classification (NCBI taxonomy): domain Eukaryota; kingdom Viridiplantae; phylum Streptophyta; class Magnoliopsida; order Malpighiales; family Erythroxylaceae; genus Erythroxylum; species Erythroxylum guanchezii. The sequence continues at coordinate 10,668,675 of JAOTAX010000196.1, read as the reverse complement.
ATGCAAGTGGTCAATTTGGATCAAGCATAATCTCAATATCAAACACAACTAGGTAGATAAAGAGTTAACATAATCTCCAAAGAGACATTTATGAGACTTCATATATAAAGCATCCAAGTTCTACATAAACAAATCCATAACACAATACATTGTTCAATACTTGATTAAACTCTAATCAAGAAAATCTAACTACAAGGCATAAATCCTAACTCAGGAGTTCATGACAATGTAAAAACTACTCCCGTTTGAAGCCCATCGAACTCAAGCCATCGCTACATCTTCAAGAGGGAATGGTGCTTTAGCTAAGCATCATTTTGGGAACCCTCACGACTATAAGCACACCGATAGCATCCATGGTAGCAGCAGCAGATGATGAAGTCGACGATAAAAAGTGAATGGAATTAATGGATGAAGGTCGAGAGTGAGAGGTATTAGTGTCGACTGTGGATGTGGAGTGACTTAATGTAGCTCGGTGATCTATTTTATAACCTAATTTGGTAGGTTTTTAAGTGATGGATCGGTGGGTCGGGTCAAACAGTGAGGGATTTTACTAACTATGGTCCGGGTTTTCGACGCTTCGGCACTGCGACAGATAAGTTCGTCGCGGCGTACTTTTCTCGAAAGGTTTTTTCTCTTTGCTAGATTCTTTGCCGAAACGAAATAATTAATTTTTGCCACGGTGAAATTTTCTGAAAGTTCAACCTGGATTCTTCATGTTTCGTCGCGACGATAGGTCTGCTTTGCCGCGGTGAAAGTCCTATAGCGCCTTTTCTCTTGTTGGCTTCATTTCAACACATTGACTCCTTTCTCCTTGAGGTTCCTACAATCAATAATAGCAATTTGCAGTATCAATTGTTCTCAGAAAAATTAATAGTGCAATTAATATCAATTTGTAACAATTTTTACTATCAAATTGCATAAATTAAAAGTACACACAAAGATTAATTTATGCATAAAATTAAGAATTAGGAGTCAAAAAGTATATTAAAAGTCATGAAAGTGTTGCCAATTTATATAGTAAACTTGGGCTCAATCAATATGTGTTGAGGTTAATCAGAAGGATGAATTATCTAAAACATTTAATGTTATAAAGTTGGATTTGGATGGAGAATTGGTTAAACCTAAAATTCAACTTACATATAGTTGGAAACCTCAGTTGATGAGAAAGGAATGGAAGCTTATAAAGAGGAAATTCACCTCTGGGCTCTATACTGAGCTAATAGGAACTAAGGTACCTCTAACTCCAAAACATGATGAAGTCATCTAAGAAGATAAGTTTGAAAAGTCTGATAAGTCTGATGATACTCAATATATCCAGATAGTAGGTAATTGTCATTCCATATGACCATAAACTGAACTTAATGCACTAAGTGAGAAAGTAGGTTTAGACATTGAGGTTAAAACAATTCCTGGTGATATTTCTGGTTTACCTGGAAATGAATCGACAATGAACACCCCCTTTATAAGAAGATCAGGCAGGAAGAGGAGGAAGCTCAAGGGGGTGGATAATGCTTCTCTCAAACTATGATGATTTTTTTTAATATTAAGGGCATGAATAAGCCCTATAAAAAATAGGTAATAAGGGATATCATTTTGACTAAACAACCTCTCCTAGTTAGGATGCCTAAGACCAAGATAAAGGCTTACAAACTTCAAAACTCAATGAATTTTTTAGGTAAAAATTGGGGGTGTGGTTCCAATCATCTACATCATTTCAATGGTAGAATATTTTATGCTTTTAACATGGAGACAGTTAAGGTATCTCCAACAAAATCCTCATATTAGTATGTGTTGGATCGCTTATGGCCTGAGTATTTATAATACGCAGCAGAATGGACCATACTACACAGCAAGAAGTATAACCGAAAATTATAACACGTACAAAAGTACCTCTTGACGTGGATTGGTATTTGTTTCTTTTCAGATTTGTAGACACTGTAATGCACGAATGTCCTCTACTGGTATCCACACGAGGATTAACGATCCGGGCAATAGTTAATTTATACTAGCACGTTCTAAAACCCTTTATGAACGCCACACAATTTTTCTCTCGAAAGAAGAACGAACAACTAGGTCTAGATGGCTAGGGTTTTCGTCTCTTATCTAATGAGACATAAGTTTCTCTATTTATAGAGAAAACCTAATCCCTATTCCTATTAGGAATAAGAACATCATAGTCCTGAACCTATTAGAATTATTGAAGCCCAATTAGTTTCGGCCCATATTATATCTCATATAATAAAAGCCCGACAACTTAATTCAATCTAGCCCAATAAATATATCCACATATATTTATTCAATGCCTAATAAATTAGGCCTAAGAGAATAAGCCCAAATCACATCACTCTCTGTGTGCGACCCTGTAGGCTCATTTGATGTTGACAATGAGTTTGATCACACTTCAAGACCCATAAGTCATAAGCGGCTTCTAGTAAGACATTATGACTACCCAAATCAAATGAGGATCGGTAATCCAATTTAACCTGTAACCATGGTTACAAGCTTAGTTCCTTTGTAACACGATATCAAGATTACTCACAAGGTATGGTACATGTCAACCTTTGATTAATCATAGTTTCTTGATCGCCAAGTTGACTTATTATAACAAATGACATTGATGACTCCTCATCAATTTATTTGAGCATAGCCATACATTTCTTCAATCATACTTGTCAAGAGGCACAAATGATATCTCTAGCATTTAGGAGAGGTACAAGTCCCATCTACATCATTCACATCCCTCCGCATGATTCATTTAATGTCCAACATAAGAATACTTGTTATTCGGTTAAAAATAACTTAGTCTAATGTCAAAATACTGAATTACTCATATAGGGAACCATGATGACTTCAGGTCAGAGGACTAAAGTCAAACCATATTGAGAATCACTAATGACATGAAACTATGTAGTATTCTCTCTGTGGGTCGGTTCAATATATGTTCTCTAACATATATCTATGTTTCTGATTTGATAACTCATATCCATGATTAGAAAAACGTGATCATCAATCAGAACACATACTAGCCTTAATTCATTATTGTTCCACCAATAATGATTGACCAAGGACAGTTTAAAATAGTATTATAATGCTTATGGTTTTACTATCAAGTCACATACTTGATGACATAAGCCTAATACTATTCATGGAACATATATCACATTACATAAACGATATACATGTATATATAAAAGAATACCTCATAATATATTATTAATAAGTCATAATTTTAGTACAAAAGTCACATATGTCCATTGGCCTAGGGCACACCACTAACAGTATGTCCATCTACTTTGCAAAACTAAAAATCTAGAATTGTTATTTGAATTGACAATCATTTATGCTTCCAAATTTGAATTCCAAAAAGCCAAGTTATGGGATGATTTAGGAACTATGAGTAACATGATGGTTATCCCCTGGATTTTTGCAGGGGGCTTCAATTGTGTCCTACCTCCATCTGAGGCATAAGGTGACAAAATTAATCACTCTAATCTTAGAAGTGAGATGGAAAGTGCAATGGAGAGAATGATGGTTACTAAATTGAGATACTCAAGTAGCCTATACACCTGGAATAACAAAGGTGGGGATGTGATCAAGAAGAAACTTGACAGATTATTAGCTAATCAAAGATGGACGAGCTCCCTTCCACACGCTATTGTGTTATTTGGACCCCCACTATGCTCAGACCAATCCTATTTGGAGGTCAGTGACCTCTTCACCAGAAGAAACACTAAAGTCTCATTCAAATTTCTAAACTTCCTAGCTAATAATAATGGTTTTCTAGAACTGGTCAATGATGCATAGAATAATGACATATAAGGTTACAAATCTTTCTCAATGATCAGGAAACTATATGGTTTAAAAACTAAACTCAAAATCTTTCTCAAAATAGGAATCCCTTTAGAAAGATAAGCACAAAAAGCTATGGAATATCTTATCGAAGTACAAAGGGCTTCCTACCACTCTCCATACAATCAAAACTTGCAAACTGATGAAAACAAGAAAATTTAGGACTATAATAAGAGAATGGCATATCATAATTCAATGCTGATACAGAAGGCAAGAAACATATGGTTAAAGGAGGGGGGACTCCAACTTAAGGTACTTCTATAATCCATCCTAACTCAAAAAGAATTCTAATAAGATTCTTTCTCTGCTTAACTGCAATGATCAATTAATATCTCAAACCTTTATGATTAAAAATATATTCAGTAACTATTATAAGGACTTATTAGCATCAAATAGTTCTAGTAAGATTCACTAGCAGGACCTAGTAGAAGTGATCGAACCGCCACAATTTGCCCATCAGGATTCATTACAAATACAAGCTACTAGTCAAGGGATCAAAGAAACAATGTTCTTAACCCCAAAAAAGCCTAGGACATGATGTTTTTAACACATTTTTCTTTCAATGCTCTTAAGAAACAATGTTCTTAACCCTAAAAAAGCTTAGGACATGATGTTTTTAACACATTTTTCTTTCAATGCTCTTAGAATATCACTAGCAATCTGTTAACTGATATGGTGCAGGAATTTCTTCATTCAAGAAGTATGTTGAGGGAGTCAAATGCAAGCTATATTTGTCTGATTCCTAAAGTTCCTCATGCTATCTATTTAAATGATTTTAGACCTGTGTCATGCTGCAACACAGTATATAAGGTGATAGCTAATGTATTAGCCAATAAGTTGAGGAATCCTTTCAAGTATCCAGTGCATCATTCACTAAGTGCATTTATCTATAAAAAGAAATCTTATACAACATACTTCTAATACAAGAACTAATAAAGAATTATAACTTAAGAAAAGCAAGCAGAGGTTATGCCATCAAAATCTATTTCTCAAAGGCCTTTGATACTATCAACTAAAGTTTCATTACTAGTAGTTTAGAGTGGTTTAGATTTCCTTCAAATTTATTTCCTAGATTTAAGAGTGAATCTCAACACCCTCATTTAGCATCCTTTTAAAAGGTTCCCCCACCAGGTTATTCAAAAGCTATCCCATATCTTTTTGCAATCTCTACAGAAATCCTTAACAAAATTATTAGCTTAAACATTGATGGAAGTACTTATGTGAGGCACTTCACCTCACTCACCTCTATTTTATGGAAGACATAATGATGTTTTGTTCTATAAATCCAAAGTCTTTAACAATTTATGCACAAGTCCCTCAAGGATTTTTGTAATATGTCTGGTTTGAAGGTTAATTATTAGAAAAGTAGGATGTGTTTATCTAGGGATGCCACTAATTCTAAAAGTTTGAAGGACTTTTTGGGGCTAAGTGTTCAAAACCTTCCATTCAAGTATTTGGAGGTTCCCATATCTATAAAGAAATTAAAGTATCAAGATTGCTTGCAACTAGTGGAAAGGTACAAAAAGAATATCAATGCATAGGAGAATAGATTCCTCTCCCTGGCAAGGAGAGTTTAGCTTATCTTAGCAGTACTTAGCGATCTCCATCACCATTGGAGCTCACACCTAGCTTTACTAAAGAGGATCATAAAAGAGATTGAAAGATGCATGAAGAAATTCCTTTGGTCTGGGACAACAGAATTACACAAGGGTGCTAAGATGAAATGGGATTACCTGTGGTGGAGAAAATAAGAGGGACGGCTAGGACTCACTTCCTTTCAGTTAGTCCAAATCATGATCATTGCTAAAAGGATCTAGAAGCTTATAAATGATAGGGAGGCCCTCTGAGGTAGATGGATATATACTTATTACTTGAACAACCTCAATTTCTAGCAGTTGGATGAAAAAAACTAAATACTCCTAGCCTTTCATCAATATGCTAAGACACAAACACATTATTTTTCATCTCATTAAAGTGCAGAGTGGCAATGGAGAGGACTCATGGATATGGTTTGATAACTGGTCTCCCAAAGTCTATTGATATTAAGAGAGATTAAATGCTCAATCTATTAGATAGATGGTCAATTCACTTTAAGGTATCTTACTTAATTTCCAACAATAAATAGATGATTTCTGGTAGAGGGTCTAACAGGTCTTAGGCTATTCTCCTAAGCTACATGCCAAACTCCCTCAATAAGGATAGATTATTTTAGACCACTAGTGCAAATAAGGATTTCTCCAACTCTTATTTCTTAAAAGCATTAAAGCCTTAACATCTAAATACTTCCTGGTATAATATAATGTGGAAATCCCTAATTCCTAAGGAATCATTTGTAACCTAGCTGGCAACTAGAGGTACACTAAAAAATAAGGATAGATTGAAGGGTAATATTGATCAAGTATGTGTTCTATGCAAAATACAATTTGAAACCATAAACCATCCGTTCCTCAAATGAAATTTTTCAGCTTTTATATAGGCAAAGATGCAGCACAATTTGAATGTAATTTTTTTTAGAGAATGATTAGGTTAATATCTTAGTATGGGTTGAGAAACTTTACAAAAGAATTGGGGATGATGGAAAGTGCATGAGTGTAGTGCTGACCTACTTAGTCTACTCAATCTGTTTTGAAAGAGATTGAAGGATCTTTAGAGATGTACACAATGAAAAATATGTAGTGATAAACAAGACTTGTTGTTAGATCAAGGAGATACTGATTGTTAACCAAGCAACTAATAGCTTAAGCTCTTTCGTGAATTGTAATTGAATTTTGGTGTAACTACTATCTTGAATGTTCTAGCATCAAACCTAGTTTTGCTCTATTGAGAGGTTAGTCCTCTACTTGATTCATATCCCTTGTAACCATAGCCTTGTAATTGCATGGTAGGCCTCCTAGCCCTTTAATGAAATTTGTTTATTTATCTTTCAAAAACATGGCATATTGATTGATGAATACATCAATCAATATTACCAAAAACTCACGATATATAAAATTTATTAGTTTTGACCTATATTGGTCGACCGCTAACTCATATAGTTCAATCAATCACCCCAAAAATATGATTTTGTTAACAACTTCAAATGCTCAAAACCAATTTGTTGAATCCAAATATGATTAAAACACTTCCTAAAATATTTCTCAAGATTATGTGAAAGATCAAGAAGTTTTTATATTAAAATCAAAAGCTTCAATGCCTCTTAATGAATATAAAGACTTATGTAATGAAGTAAGATAAAATTATTATACATGGTGGGACTTTTGGATCACCAAATTAACAAAGTGAGCTTACAAATAACAATACAAAATGTGAAATAATATTGATCTTCTTTTGTTCTTATTTTGATCTTCGTTTCGTTGGTTATAAACTTCAACTTCTCTTGTGCAATTTCTTTTTTTTTGTTTACGGCTTCATTTTACTAATAATATTTCGATTTATCAAAATAATAAACTCATTAGTAGTAATTATGTTTTTTATCATCAGAATATTAATTGGAAACTCCCTTCAGTCAATAATTCAATTTTGGAGTTATAATTTTCTGTTTGTAAAACTAATGAATCAAGAATCTTTCTATTTTTAAAGAGAATTATAGTTTTAAGTAAAATCCAAATGAAATAGGATCATTACAAATTTTTAATTTTATTAAACTTAGAAGAGAGTCTTGAAAGTTACAAAATCTAGCATCTCTTAATATAATTAAGATTGATACATTTAATGTTCATTTTGCGAAATATTTTGTTCTTATTTGTACTAATCGTATTTGAATATAATTATAGTGTTTATCTTTATGTTAGTTCATAAAACTTTGAGACAGCAAATATATACTTTTAAAAGGTCTTGAAAGCAGATATATTTTTCTTCTATTTTCATAATGTATTTAATTTTTTAATGAAATTAAATTTATTTTTGATATTTTTTTATCCTTTTATATTTTGAATATTTTTTTATTTTCATTATTAACAATTCTTCTCGCATATCATAGTTGAGATATTAGAGATAAATTTGGTTTCCGTAAAAAAAATTCAAGAGGCTATTTATGATTATGAGTTTTACGTTAGTAAATAAATATATTGCTTGAAAGTAATTACACTCAGATCGCTTACCTTCACTAAATAAAAATTGGTTTTTCTAAAAATGAATATCTGCATTTATACTTAAGTAGAGATGACCTCGAGCTTTGATAATTGAGTCAAGCTTGAGTTGACTGGGCTCGAGTTGTTCAGACTCTGTCTAACCTGAAGCTCGATACATATAAGCAAAACGACTTCATTTTATAAAAAATATCATCATTTTTATATTTTTAGTTTAAAAAAAAAGTTTAGGTCAGGTCAAGTCAAGTCAAGCTAGAATTCAGATCGGGCTCAAGTTTGAGTCAGGCGCTAACAGTAGCAATTAGGTCGAGTTTGGGCCTAGGCAGGTCCAAAATCGGCCCAACTCATTGTCATCCCTATAGGGCTCAAGTTCGGCCCGACCCAATGTACTGTTATCGTTAATTTCTCAAAGCATTGCACATCGTAAAAAATATTTCAAAACAAAGTTAAGAGAAATATTGTGGGCTTACTAATGGATTGTTCATCGGTGGTAATCCTCACGATTAGTACTCGAAAATTGAATTTGGTGAATAAAACATAATCAGTTGTGGGGTTACTTTGAATTGAGTTTGATTTTGTACTGGATACAAGCAACGTTAAGAATATTGTATGGTATTTATCCTATCAGCTGAAAAATGGTGCTGAAAAGGCCTATTTTGTACCGGATTAAGGTATCCATCGATACCGGCTTTTTTTGGCTCGCAAAAAATCGATTTACAGTAATTCAAAATTGTAATTTTAAAAACTATAGGAATTAAATTGAAAAAAAAAACTCCAAAAAAAAAAAAACCAAAACCGTAGCTGTCCCTCTCCCTCAAAATATAACAAACACTAAAAAATCTGAAACAATTATCCCCCGATCCTCTCCCCTGCTTATGGCCTTATTCCTTTTTTCACTGTCATCTTCTCATCGTCCTTCCGTTGTCTTCTTTGCTCGCCTCTCCACTGTCCCCCACTTGCCACATATCTGCTTTTCGCTGCTGCTAGCTCGCCAAGTGGTCACCGCTAGGTCGTCGCCACTCGCCAAGAGGTGATCTGTTATGCTGCTACTCTGCTGTGTTGCTTGCTTTCCAGTGCTGAAACTGCTGTCTAAAATTGTTTGAACTGGCTTCTGAATTAGGCAATGTTTTAAATGGTTTAAGGTTCAACAAGGAGGTTAGCGAAGAATTTAAGGTTAAAATAAAAAATTTTAATTTTAATTGATTTATTCTAATATATAAAATTTTATTTATTTATTTATTTATTATACCGATTAATTAATAAATTAGTAATTTTTAATCTTAAAATTAGATTAGCAATAAGTTTGGTGAAAGGGAGTTACACTTTGCAACATAATTGTTTTGGGCTTTTAGTTTGCGTTTGTGCAGTAATAAAGTCATGGTCATTGAAAATTTGTAGACACTATTATTATAAGAATAGGGGTTTTTTTAAAACTTTTAATCCAATTAATTATGAACATTATTGTTATAAGGATTGGATTTTTCTTTATTGGTCAAAATAATATTTAATATTATATAATACCGATACCGTTTGATATAAGAATCAAATTTGATAGGGGTATTACATATTAGGATTCAAGTGTTAAACACTTTTATCCCAACGTAGGCTTGGGCTCTCACGACTAGGCTGCAGAAGAATTGAAATTTGTGTTGGATGCCTGCCTTTATACCCATTGGTGAGGAGTAAGCTGTCTGTGCTGTGTGGGGTATGGAGTCTATGGACTCGTTGGACCAGATTTGCCTAAGCTCCACAAATTCAATGATACTTTTCCTCTCTTAAAAACCCAATAGTCAAATTTCGATGTTCAAAAGATGAAACAAAATGATTTGAAGACTGCTCGAACTTATATCAATTCAAATCATTTAAATTTGCATAATTCACTTTCTGTTTATAGTTTGTGACATGTCTAAAGGCACCAAGGGGGTGTTTTAATCTCATGTGCGGGATAAGAAAAAAAATTATAAAACTTTGCAGAAATTTCTGGGAAAGTTTACAAAAGTTAATAATTTCAATTTGTGTGTGCATGACTCGACTTTCAACAATTTCAAGTAAGGGCCGAAAATTGAATGCAAATAAGAAAATCACTGTAACATGCCCTTAGAATTGGAGACACTTAAACTATTAACTATATTTTGACAATTAATCCAAAACAGTATCTTTATCAAGTAAAAGTAAGGTTAGGTATTATATATTAGTAGAGTTTTAATTGAATTGTTAATGTTGAATGTATGTTCACAATTAAAAAGTTATATATATAGTCCAAGTTAATGTATAAAGCTCTCCGTTTCCTAGGGAGCCTAAAAAAAATTATGATATATGCAATAATTTCTGTGGCTTAAACCTTAAATTTTGTAGTCATAAAAGAGTAACTTAAAACCTCAATTATTTATATATATATATGGGCTCACGATCACGAAACGAGCGAGGATAAAGCAACGCTTTGCTTGGTCATAAACGTTAACTAAGCCGCTCCATAAACAGTAAAAACCCGCAACCCAAAACAACGATTTGCCACTTCAGTTTCGATTCCAGTGTAAATGACACCACTAACTAGAAATAAAGACCATATCCATCAATTCTACCACTTCCAGCTCAAAAGAGCTAACTCACACGCATAATCTTCACCCTCGCCTCGATTTCTAATTCCACAATAGTTTGATAAGAAATTATTCATACGGGGGATCCAATGCTCTCTGGTTTTGTTCCACTTTTTTACCTTATTATTTTGTGGGTCTAGTCAAAAACACTGCTGTGTTTGTTGCACTTTCGATGCCTCACGCGCCGCTCCCTGTCCACCAATTACTGGACAACGGGAAGAACACGTACCACAAACTTTTATTGGGTGTTCTTCGCCGAACATTCAACCATTCACAGGTCGTCAAGTGTGCAATCCAATCACTGATTCCTTCTTCCTTTTAGTTTTTCCGTCCCTGTAATTTTGCCCATGTGACAACGTTAACTCTACGATAAAAGCTCCGTAGTTATGTTTGGAAGTGTCGGTTTAAATTCAATTCTTTTTATCCAAGCCGCATTTATTTATTTTCAATATTAAAATTCTTAAAAATCATAATTATAAAGTATTTAATTTTTCTAATTATTATATATTTGATATGAATTCAAATATTAAAATCAACTGGCTACATGTATATATTTAATTACATCTTTTATTATCTTATACTTAAATTGTTTTAATGAAATAAATTATGTGAATCTTATGATAGGATAAATAAAAATTCATATTATATTCAAATATTGTTATATTAACAAATGTAAATGATACATGTAGACTTATTATAGACCTGAGAATTAGGTTAAGAATGTGCATGCCAAATCTTCTATTATTCATGGAGCAGGTAAATCAAGCCACATTATCATAGAAAGATGTAGGGTCCTCTCTTCTACCTAAGCAGCGTCATGAGTAATTAAAAAATATCATGCAAAAGAAAAACATAAGGAAAAAAAATATGAAATATAAAATAAAAAGAGAATAGCGTAAAGAACAGCCTCCAAAAAAAAAAAGATAAATACCGTAAAGACAAAAGAGACTACCAGGGGTAGATGTCAAGGCAGGTTATTGTGAAATGAAAAACCACTCTTATTTTCAAAAAATAAACATGTTTAACAATAAGTAATACACGGAACATTTTAAAAGAGCCAAGGTTACACATATACATCGGGAGGAAAATTTCGTTACCGATGCTTTATCCCATCATGCTTATGACTTTAGTCTGGGTTTTTATTCCTTAGCTAACCCACCGGATGCGGTGAATTCGTAACTTTTTCATGATGTTATTGGTGTTACTTATGTTCGTTAGTTAGAAACTTCTTTTCGGGCTTCGCCCGTTTTACCTACAAAAAAAAAGAGCTAAATTATGAATTATCGCCATTAATTTACACAATCATTTTTGGTAATACTCATTTAAATGTAGAACAATACATGAATGAATATTTTTAAAATCTTAAACATAAAAAAATTCAAAGTTATTAATTATAAAGAGCTTTTTAGTAATAACTTTATAAAACCAAAATCATGAACCATTTTCTAGTATTCAATTTTTAATGAAACAAAAATGAATATATAGAGAATATTTGGTATTTATTTAGTTTATTAATATTATGTAAAGATTCACACAAAGACTTACTTGTGCACGCAAATTTTAGAGATAGATTAGATCTTTGAGTTTTAATTAAACTAAAAATATGTGAAACCAAAGCCATCAAGTTCCACAGACAAATACAAGAACAACGAAGTTTCAGGGACTTTCAGTTTGGTTGTTTCCCTTCTCTAATTAATTGGTATCTCATAAATTTTCTTCTATATTGGACGCACTTGTGAATCATTTTACATTGTATTTGCTCGTAGTTGATTCGTGTTTCTTTGGGTGTTGAGATTTCGATTTTAAATCTTTATTGAACCATTAAAAGTTTTAATTTCTTTGTGTTTATAGTTTTCAATATTTTGCTTGTCTTTTTAATTGTCTAGTATTGTGTTTTATTATTCTACAGAAACCTAGTTGCTATTATTGGTTTAATTTTTTTGTACCATATATTTTTGATTTGCTTACGGTTGTGTATACTTGTAATTTTCACATTCATTATTGAGGTGCTCATTTTGGAATTTACTATCAATCTTTGCTTCCTTTCTTAAGTAATATTAGAGTCACGGGGGTGGAAGGTTTGACAGCTAGAGTTCTCACCCAAGTTCAGGAGCAGTTCAGAGCTTTCATGGAATGCAGGTGAGGTAGGAGAGTTTTCTTTCCCTCTATTCTTCTATATGTATTTACTGTTTCAGGTCCACAGTTTCATTAACGGTGAAGCTAGGCCGGGAACCTTCAGTCAGCATCTACTATTCCACCGCAGAGTCCTTATTTGACAAGATTCCTTCGGGTGCAACCGCCTTGACATTTGGCAGCAGTTAGGATCAATCTACTTCAACACTTCTCGATTAATAAATGGAGATCAACAGTTATTAGTGTTTCACTAGTGTGTCCGAAATTACTACCTTGGTTTCTTCTGTTTGTTCAGTTCATATTGGTCGGCTGGTTCTCTAGGAGGTTCTTCTCCAGCCATGTTGTGATGTTCTGCCATCTTTGTAATTGTTCGTTGGGGTTTCTTATCTTCAGGGCTTCTTCTATTTGGTAGAGATGAGTCTTCTAACTCTCTCTTGTCATGTACATATTTTCCTATTCATTTTTATATATTCTACTTACTGATTTAACAAAAAAAAAATTAGAGTCATTTAGGGACCTATTAGGCTTGTCTTCTATAGTTTGTGTAGGGCATTAGTATAGTAATGGTGGCTTTGACTTCTAATGATAGAATAAGAGCTAGTCCTTCAGTGAGTTTAGGTCTAAGAGAAGAGAAGACGTTGACAGATTATGGATAAGTTCTTGGAACATAGGTACCCTTGTAGGGAAGTCTTTCAAATTAGTGGAGATTTTAGATAAATATAAAATTCATATAGCTTGTATCTAGTAAACAAAGTGGACAGAGATTAAAGCAAAAGAAATTAATGAGTTCAAACTTTGTTATTAAGGGTGTTTGAAATGACATAATAGGGTAGGTATCTTAGTTGTCAAGGAACTCATACATGATGTTATGAGAGCAAAAAGGACTAATAAAAGGATTATGTCCTTAGAGATTGTGGTCAAATGTGTTGTTGTCAATGTAGAGTGCTTATGCACCTCAACTAGGTTAGACAAACAACTTAAGTGCCTATTTTGGGAAGAGCTAGATGAAGTGATTCAGTGAATTCACCCTGATGAGCAAGTTATTTTAAGAGGAGACTTTAATAGTCATATAGGGGCAACATTAGACAGATGTTCAAAGAATTATGGGAGTTTTGGGTACAGTGATAAGAATAATGGTTGTGTACCATATATTTTTGAAATAAAACCTAGTTGCTATTATTGGTTTAATTTTTTTGTACCATATATTTTTGCTTGTGGTTGTGTATACTTGTAATTTTCACATTCATTATTGAGGTGCTCATTTTGGGATTTACTATCAATCTTTGCTTCCTTTCTTAAGTAATATTAGAGTCATTTAGGGACCTATTAGGCTTGTCTTCTATAGCTTGTGTAGGGCATTAGTATAGTAATGGTGGCTTTGACTTCTAATGATAGAATAAGAGCTAGTCCTTCAGTGAGTTTAGGTCTAAGAGAAGAGAAGACGTTGACAGATTATGGATAAGTTCTTGGAACATTGGTATCCTTGTAGGGAAGTCTTTCAAATTAGTGGAGATTTAAGATAAATATAAAATTCATATAGCTTATATCTAGTAGACAAAGTGGACAGGGATTAAAGCAAAAGAGATTAATGAGTTCAAACTTTGTTATTAAGGGTGTTTGAAATGACATAATAGCGTAGGTATCTTAGTTGTCAAGGAACTCATACATGATGTTATAAGAGTAAAAAGGACTAATAAAAGGATTATGTCCTTAGAGATTGTGGTAAAATGTGTTGATTTCAATGTAGAGTGTGCTTATGCACCTCAACTAGGTTAGACAAACAACTTAAGTGCCTATTTTGGGAAGAGCTAGA
>JAOTAX010000196.1:10615218-10630311 GCA_025629825.1 Erythroxylum guanchezii | reverse complement strand
GAGGAATTGCATCACTCTTGCATAATCTTTCTTCCTTTTTAATATTTGAATATGCCACACCTGAGGCAATATTTGTAAAAAAATAATATCTTGTTCTGTCCACAATTTTAATATTTTAATATGAAGGTTGCAAATGTCTTTATTGAGGTTAGCAATTTTATATTCAAGTTAGAATTATATTAATTAATCCACTTGAGAATAAATTTTTTGAAGATAATTTTACATCTTTTCTATAATTTTGAAAGGGTGGAAATTGAGTGCAATATCAAGTACAACTGAATTGAGTATGCAAGTGATAATTTAAACATTCTTTGTTCTCCATTGGTTCTTGATTTCTGAATTTCCTTCATTTCTTTAAGATCCATCAAGAATAGCAAAGTATCCTTTTCCTCCGAGTAACAATTCCTAAAGAGTAAAATTTATCTTGTTGAATTTGACACATATGGATGCATACTTGCTTCCATCAATATTACTGAATTGCAGCAGAAAGAACTTGAAGAGAAAACAAGTATAAAATTCCCTCCTAACGATAATTCAGAGAAAATTCTTAAAAGAATTTATCTAATTAGATGAATAAAAGAAGCAAAACTCAAGGAAATTAAAAAACCAGATTGAGTCTAAAACTATGATAATATTTTATATAGAAGAATGTATCATACATATCCTACCTGATTGCATATTACAAGCTATTTATATATAAAGTTGCCATTTAAACAAGGCAAGTTTAACTAAAAAGAAAAGAATTATATTCAATAAGAATTTCTAAATATAAGTAAATATTTCCTATTAGCTATAATTTTGATTTACCGAGTAATATTCTCCTTACTCTCTTAATATAATCTTTTCACTTCCATGTAATACCCCATTCTCAAACAACTTCTTTTTTCTCAAGTTTTAAAAATTAAATAAAATTAGATTTATTTTTCTTAAAAGTTATCTTTTATCGATCTAGTGAAGTGTAATAATCAAGCTTCAAGATTATTAGTTAGAAACATATATATTCCAAAAAGAATGATTATAATAACAAATTTGTATAAAGATGTTGTTAGCTTTTGTTTAAATGGATGAATTAATTTCCACAAAACAAAATAAATCGGTTGATTACCGTGAACTATATTCTATTAAGTGATGAAATAGCTGGGAAAGCAAGAAGTCAATTGTGTAACCACCTAACACTAACGATTTTGTTTAACAGCCTACATATAATACATTTAAACCAAAAGCCATAAAAGAACTTATAATTTATTATAGAAATAAGGGCAATTTATTTTTTAATATTCTAAAATATAAGTAAATTATCAAATATTTTTCATTCTATTTTATAAAATATATCTACTTATCTCAATTAGTGGTAAAATATAATTGTCTCAAATTGTTATTTCTTTAAATTATTCAATCCTTGAAATTTTGATATAAAATTTTGAAGTAAGAGTTAGACATAATTCAACGAAGCTTTAAAAAAATTGAAAATATCATATAGAAATATTATTTTATGATTTTTAAAGTTTAAAAACATAAAATATATAATAAGTTTAAATATCATCCAATCTTATCAAATGAATTAAAAATATTATTTATAGTGATAAATTATATTTAAATATTGTTCTATTTCATTATAAATAGTATTATAATGAAATATACAAGTGTATATTTTTATAAGTTATAATAAACTGTGATACAAAATAAAAGTTGTAATATATTTAATTTAAAAAGTTAGCACGTTTGAAATAAATTTTTCTAACAATAAATTATAGTTTTAAAATGGCAAACGGGTTTGACTTGCAATTATGCTTCCATTTGGCTAATCATACGTAAAGAATAATAATGCTATCAGAATTGTATAATTATGAGTTGTGTCCTTTCGTGAACAATTGTTCATTGCCCAATCATATTTTGCTCTATAAATTTATCCCTTTAGACAAGTGGAAGATGGTCGATATTTTTCTTGGTCCAAATGTCCGCTAAAAATTTCCTGACACGATATTCAAGCTACTCACTAGCCAAAAGTTGGTCCACGAACAACTTCAAGCTAGCCGCATCAATAACAATAATAGGCTAATTAAACCATAAAGCTAGCCACGATGAGCAAGACTTTTGTCTTGAGCTAAGTGACCGTAACAAAAAAATAAAAATAAAGGGAATTGCGGTGTGTGAGACTAAGCCCACGTTCACACAGGCAAAGAAACCTCATGAATACTAGCTTTTCTTTTCTCTGTTAGAATAGTGTGACAATTCCAAGAGCCTTGGAAATCGAGTTAGTGGAGTTATTTGCATTCCCCCACAAACATGCCTCGGACCAAAGAATTTCAACATCACTTTAACCCCAAAAGAAAATTGAAAAGGAATAGTGTAACAATTAACAAAATTAGACAAGTCCCACTCGCTCCAAAACCAAAAGCAACCATCTTGCCTTTATATACCATCATGTCTCCTAATGACCTATATCCACTCACACACATCACCCTCTGCTATTGATCATTAGCTACTAGGCTCCATCCCATTTCTTAAATTGGGGTTGGGAATATTCAACGTGATGGGGCGGTGGTCGGCGGAATACAGTGGTGCTTGGTCGTGGTCACTTTGGCTCATCGGAGGAAGGTTCTTTTGTAAATACGGATGAAACGGTGATAGCAAAAGAACAGAAAAACAAAAGCCTTGCAATTTCACTCTCCCGAGTTCTAGCCTAAATTCAGGGCCAGAACTGGGAGAGTGACATTATTGCATCGCGGGGAATTGAGGGTAGCGGTCCGATTTACCTAAACTTTAGGTCTGTATTGTTTTCTTTATTCCTTGTTTAACCTTGTGCCTTCGCGCTTATTTATGTCTTTGCCGTTTTCTTTTTTCTATTGCGTTAACTTATGACATAAATCATGGTATGTAAGAGATGCATACGAGGTAGCTTGATTGGTTATGCTTCAAGTTTGGGGGTTGGATTTGTGTACGGAAATATTGCTACTGGGCATGCACCTCTTACACCTATAATGTATTTTGCTTTTGTAATGAGATTTGAAATTCAAGAAAAGCTGAGGTGCTTTGGCTTCCTCTTAATTCTTGTTCTCTATATATCTTCTTTTTGTTTTTGTTTCAACCCATTAATTGTTGTCATTACTACCCACTACAACAACAATAACTCACAAAAAAATTTGGTAATATGCGGAATACAAAAACATTCGTTAATACTCAGCTTACTCATCATCGGTCTTTCCATATTAAAAGGCCAAAACCCTGATAAAAGTTGGCACGCGAGCAAATTCCATGACAGTGGCTGTATTGCTTTTCGTATTTTGTCATTGTTTGAGCAAATATTCGATCCATTTTGGGTAATAATCCATGAAGTGGACCGACATGTTGGTATCTGGTTTAATATCGGCTTCCAAATACTTTTTTTTTTTAATGATCAAGTCTATTAACTAGGATTTTAATGTTTATAAGTTATAACCCTTAATATGGTTCGATAGCGTTCTATTGTGGATATCGGTTATTCAAGGAATCAAGTTCCTTCTTCGTCGAGGGTAGAGTATAGTGTGTTGGTAAATGTTGGTTGCATAATGTTGCCCTTACCGTCAAAATGCCGACACTTCCAATATGCAACAGCTGCATAAGTGCACGTATTTCTTTCTTTTTGATTTTGCATGGAGTCCGAGTCAAACTTCAAAAACTGATCATCATTTATGAGCGAAATTGAAAGTAAGAACTCTATTCACCTAGTTTCAAATTTCTAATAAGTGTGTAAAAGAAATTTCATGTAACAAAAACCCTACAGATGTTGTAAAAAATTTCGGATACATCACCAATGAAGCATGACCAAACACATTCAATAGATAGGTAAATTTGAGACATGCGATAAAATGTGTATGCACTCTACAATCACCCAAGAGTGTCTAAATCATTCATCCATCAAAGCTTATAATCGAGAAGTCAATAGACGATGTTAGACAATTAGCTTTAATATTTTATTTTATATACAAATATCTATCGAATATTAGAAACTTGCACATACGGACAAACGTGCTCTATTTTTCATTTAACGATTTGCATATGTTAGCATCTACATCTGGCCCAGTAGATGGTTTCGTTTTATATACGTAACAGCACCGGACAAAAGCGGATTAGCTATGAAGTCAATGTCTAGCACTATATGACTCCACTGAATTAGTTTGAGCAACGAGGACCTTAAAAACGCAATTATGAGGGTGTGTTGGTCAAAGAGCAGTCCATGATATATTCCTCTTGCGCTATAAGTCAGAGGAAGGGCTGCAAATGTCAAAATAGGATCATCATCTACAAATCTATGTCAAGAAAGCAAATTGTATGCTTTTGGAAAATAAGAACCAAAAAGTGAGTCCTCAAATCTTTTATACGAGTGAAAAGAGCATCACTATGATTGCCACCAGTTCCCACTATCCCCTTCCCGTGAATTGCAAGCCCAACTATCTCCACTGATTCATATAAAGGTTAAATTGATCAGATCAGACTGAGGAATTTAGAAGAAACTAAAGTTTAGGATGAAAGTTTCTTCTTCAATTAAATTAAAACAAGAAAATCAGGAGCAGCCTTCTCCGAAACCGAATCCTTACGTCATCCCACGTCACTCGAGGTAGCAAAACTCATTACGGGCCCGACGTTTTTGAACCTAAGAGGAATGCCCATAAACAAAACAGAAAACATGTTGAAAAATCAACCAAGACCAAATTAAGGGTCCAACAGAACGGTCTTTCTAATTTTTCCACTAAATCACTGTAATATAATAATTTGAAATAATAATTAATATATGTAATCAATATATTGTCAATAATTATAAATTATAAATATATTTTATAATCTCTTCAATAATTTATCTTTAATTCTTCAATTAAATTTTTTATAATTATATATTAAGATTAACATCTACCAATACATTATCATTATTTAAATATTATAAATATTAAAATAGTTCAACTTAACCTATTCATAAATGATTTGATGCATAATCCTATTTAAAGTTCAAATTAGACATAAAATTTAGAATTATCATTTACTCTGTTAAAACATATTCCCATTAATCTTGAAAATTAGTAGTTAGTTTATAATTAGTATTTGAAAATAACTTTTTAAAATGTCAATCTGTAACCTAAGAATTCTCAAATTATTGCTTATAAAAAGTAGTAGAACATTCTATCTAATCATTTTAGAGAGACAATTCTTTTATTAACTTACTTAATTATCTTCTTATTATTTAAATTTTATCCAAACATTACCGATTGAGTTACTCGAAATAATACAAGATTCAAACATAGTAATTATATATGAAATATGTTAGTAATTTGAATTCTAAAAATCAAGATTATGACTAACATAATGAGAAAATCAATGGACAAACAAGTAATATTCTACTTATGGTCCTTACATGGAGGGATATGTTAGAGTCAAAAGGCTTTAGATTGAGTAAAACTAAGATAAAGTATGTGGAATATAACTTTCGAGGTATAGGGTTACTAACGATGTGGAGGTAATGATTGATTCAGAAGTTATACCACAAAATGAGTGCTTTAAGTATTTAAGATTTATCATCTAGAGTAATGAATTTATGAAGATATATTTCATCAAATCATATCAGGATGATTTAAATGGAAAAATGTATCAGGAGTTTTACGTGATAAGAAGATACCACTTAAGCTTAAAGGCAAATTTTTTCGTTTAATAATTAGGTTGCCCATGCTCCATGGGGCAGAATGTTGGCTTAACAAACAAGTACATAGTTATAAACTAATTGTGACGAAGATAAGGATGATATGCTAGACATGTAACCTTAGTAGAGGAGATAAAGTCAGGAATGCAATGGTAAGAGATAAATTAAAGGTTACTAATATTATTGAAAATTTCATAGAGACAAGACTTGGGTAGTTTGGACATGTTAAGAGGAAACACCCAGGCACTCAAGTGAGAAGATGTGAAAAGATTGTATTTAGAGCTTGTAAGAGAAAAAAAAAAAAAGGAAGGCCTAAGAAAATTTGAGGGGAGGTGATAAAAAATGATATAGTACTGCTGGAACTTATCGAAGACATGACCTACAATAGAAAACTTTAGCGTATTAAGATACAAGAAAAGATCTCTCATAAAGAGATCCTTGTCATTCTCATAAGTCTTTTAACATTTTTATCTTATAGTTAGCCTAAACTTTTAAATAGGTAGTACTTACCTCTTAAGGATTTAGCATAAGTTTTTCCCTACTTAGCCTTTTATTATTATTATTATTATTATTATTATTATCATCATCATCATCATCATCTTTTTATTTAGTTTATTTCATATTTTATATTTTATTTATTAAGTATTTATTTATTAATTAATATTTATTTTTCTCTTTCTTGTAGGTTATTTAGAAGCAATCCCTCTATTAGTTAGGGGTAAAGTTACGTACTACTGAACCTTTCCAAACCTTACGCATCAACGGGATTTTTACTGAGTTATTGCTGTTGTCGTGTATCAACGAGATTTTTACTAATTTATTTTTGTTATTGTTATTATTACTATTGTTTTCATACTTTAATTTATGATATTAATTACTTTTTAATAAGAAAAAAAGGCAAAAAGTAGCATTTTTTATCCCCATAAGATATTTTATGAAAAATTAACTTAAAAACTTAACATTTACTATCACTCAAAAGGAATCACAATAGTATAAAAACATTCTACTTAAACCTCAAGTTAGCAAAACTTTAAACTTTCATCCAAAAATTATGCTTACATTTTTTTTATTTGAAAAAATAGGATTATGTTACCAATTAGCATCCTAATTAGTAACATGGGCCCAACTAATTTAGATCATCCGTCTTTAACTCCTCCTTAGGCATCAGAGGAATATATTCAAAAGGCTTTAAGTTTTCACGCTTTTAGTGAAGTTGCATATATTGATCCCTTGCTCATTCATTTAAATTATTAATATCGATTATTATGCAATTTTTAATAGAGATGGCAAATGGGCCTCGGGCCTAGTTTTCAAAACAAATCGACCCTTGAACGAGGTTCAGGCTTAGCTTGTCCTACTTGAGGCTCAGCCCTTGTAAACAAAACGATATCATTTTTTGCATTTTAATTTTAAAAATTTGAGTCAGGCTAAGTCGAGTTAAGCCTCGAGTATCAAAATAAACCTTCAAAACATTTTAGCTTAACTCATCTTCTTGCATGTTATAAATTAAAATTAATAGCATGATCTCTTATGGAACTTTCATATAAATTTTATGTTAGGTTTATTGCGGACAAACATACATTGTTTTCTTTCCTTATGCCTTTACTATCTCGATCGATCATAGGTTGAAATATACTTTAATAGATAAAACTATTGAAGTGTTGATAAAACAATTATTTACACTAAAGAGTAAAGATTGTTTATATAGACGGGGGAGTTTTGAGATGGAATTCACATATCTTAGAGTCTTATGTCGTCATGGAATTACATGGTTATTAATATATATGGTTTTTATAACACTGGGTCAACAACAATTGAGATTTATAGTGGAGTGTCAATGACAATGCTATCTTTTTTTCTTTTTTTTTTTGAAATGGACAATGCTATCTTTTAAGTCTTTCATATGCCACTAGAGGAAACAGTAGTAGCAGAGAGGAAGCAGTCACAATGGCAT
Organism: Erythroxylum guanchezii; assembly: GCA_025629825.1. Classification (NCBI taxonomy): domain Eukaryota; kingdom Viridiplantae; phylum Streptophyta; class Magnoliopsida; order Malpighiales; family Erythroxylaceae; genus Erythroxylum; species Erythroxylum guanchezii. Next base: position 10,622,689 of record JAOTAX010000196.1, on the reverse strand, counting down.
TTGCTACCTCTTGCCGGTATCTCTCATGCCACGCCATATCTCCATTGTTTTTTAATGGAAACAAAAAGACTTTTTCAAATTTTGGGTGGTTTCCTCTAATTTCTGGGTTTGTGTTATCTAGGTTTATAGGGTTAGTGTTCCGCAATCTTTGTTTGTTTCATCGGATGACTTGGCTTTTCTGTTTGTGGTTGTCATCATTTAAACTTGGAATTTAATCCAAAATAAATTTTGGGGGTTTTGTAGATTTCTAAGGTCCAAACAACGTAACACAACACAGGATGTTTAAACAATAGATCAGCATTCAACAGGTTTTCTTCATGGATAAACATAGGAATGCATATATGTTTACGTACGTGCCTTTGATTAAAATCTAAAATTTTCCTATTTTATTCTGACTCAACCACAATAGTTATTCTTATATGCCTAAAATTCCTATTGCTGTATTTGTGTTGAAGACATGAAAATTAAGCAAATTTAGATAGCAACTTGGCAATAGGACGTGGATAAACAAACAAATAATAATAATTCTTGCACGTAATTGTCAAATTATGTTTAAAGATTCATACAATTGAGATAAACAATACTTATCTTTTTGTTTTAAACTAGTCTAGTCATTATCACAATGTGAAGATGATTTACGGCAACGGCAAACTGACTTCTTGTACACGTGGATTAGAAATACTTGACGCATGAAACTTTATGAGATGATGCGGAAGGCACCAATTCTATCTTCAACTTCGATTGGCTTAGGTTGTCTAGCCATCGGCAGACCATGCTTGCCTCTGAATAATTTCAGCTGTTCCACTAACGCAATCAATTATTCGTAGACTTGGACCACTCCAGGCCCATGGTCTTAAGGGGCATGTTATCTATTGGAACGTTTGTAATACTAAGCCGGAAGACGAGCAGTGTATATGTGACAAGAAGGAGCTAACTTTTTCTCTCGAGTTGAAAGGAGGGACTCTTCCTTACCTGTTTGGAAAACAGGCTTGGAGCCAACTTAATTTAATTTAATATTAAGAAATTACAATTTTATTTTTTTTAAAAAAAAATCAAATGGTAGATAAATCTACAAATTTAATTTGAATCCTTAATCCTATGGCTTGCGTCATCCACAGCTACACATTTTAAACGAGGCAAGAACAAACTTGTTATGATAATTTGTACGGTTACCGAAAAATACTTCAAACAATTGGAACTAAAGAAGATGACAATTTTAGTACTTGAACACGTTTTACTTGCAGGTGATTCCTTTCATTTGGACAAAATCCTTGTACCTCAGAGGAACTTCAAACAAAGACCTTAGAATTATTTTTACTCATCAACGGTAGGCGATTTACCAAATAATACTTCACAAACTACTCTCTTAAAGCAAGCTAAAGTTTTATACAAGAGTAGCCTATCTTATATTCACATACACACCACCCTCGTATAATTTACAACGGTCGAAAAGGATAAAAATTAAAAAAAAAAAAAGAACCCTCAAGAGCTCCTCAAAAATATTAAAAACACAAAAAACAACAAACTCAAAAAGAAGGCCGATGGTCAAAACTAAGTCACCCTTCTAACCAAAAAAAAACTGGAAATAAAAAAAAGAAGAGAGAGATAGAGAGAGAGCTTGAGGCGGTGCGCTTCCATCATCTTCGGACTTGGTCTTTCTCTTAAGGCATCAACTGATGGAAAACCAACTCATCAAATCCTCACCCACGCGCCTGTGCGTGAATTCCACGCGCTCGTCGGAGACCAGCGGCGACCGGCAAAGTGGGCAATTGAAATTAAGATTGTCGAGCCAACCATCAAAGCAATCCTTATGAAACACGTGGCGGCAATCAAGCCTCCTCACCTGCTCCCCGTCTCTTAGCGTGCACAAGCATACCACACAATCCGATCCTCCCCTGTCTTCACCACCCCCACCTTCTACGCAACAATACTTATACGACAAAATCCGGTTCAGTTTGAGCTGCTCGGCGAGAACGATCATACCGGCCAAACCCGAACCCATAGAACTCAGTAGACCGTCGTCGACCGCTTGGATCGGGCCGAATCGGACAAATCTAACAGAGTGGGATAGAGTGAAGAGGAGAGAGCGAAGATAGGCTACACAGTTGGCGATTAAGGCGACAAGTAACAAAGGAATCGAATCAGACGATATGTCGTTTAGCTGGTTCTGCAAACCCATCGTAGCAATAATGATAATAATAGTACTAATGAATTGGGATGATAAAAATCATGGAGAAGCTCCGACCTGGAAACGGCGCCGTTAAGACGGAGACGGTGGCGAGGCTTTGAGAGAAGCAAAAGTAATTGAAGATATGGATGGGTCGTGGGCGTTAGCGGTATAAGTTTTATAAGGATTAAGAAGCTAAGATAAAATAAAATAAATATGTACTTTTCGAGAAAAAAGGAATAATTAAAGAAAAAGGTTTTTAATTAGTCAGGGCAAAGCAACGCACAAATGACAAGATAAAAGAGACGGGGGACCACATTAGCATGTGCGTTAATTAATGAAAACTAATCAAGTATAAAATGTTATTATTCGGCAGGGCAAGGTTCAGTGTCACCTAGGGACCACTTTTGCCATGTAGTCGGTCTTTTCTGCTTTTGGCTTTGGCCACTCCTCTCTTTCTTCGGGAGTAAACATATGATTAATGTTGGTCAATATTGTTAATTTTTAATCAAATACGCGTTAATCTATTTTTCACAACGTCACACCATATAGATCTTGCGGTGCATGAAAAAATCATCATTGATTCTCAAAATTCAATTTTATGTAAATAAAAATAATTTATTTCTTTAATTCTAACCAAAATTTGCACTTTTTTAATTAATTTTTTTCTCAAACAGCTGCAAAGGAAATATAATTACATCGTTCATGTAGTATAAATTTGGATCTACATGTTTGCACATTCAAATCTGGCTTCGACTGGAGTTTGAATGTAGGCTGCTTTTGTTTGTACATGCAAATGTTGCTAATTATACTCGCCAAGCAATGCCGTAGCCTCCTTTTTTTCTTTTTTGGTTTTGATTTAAATGTTGAACGTCACTGTAAATTTTGTAGTTGCGGTTAGTTCTAACTCCAGTCCAGTAGAAAAGGCAATATCCAAAGATATCTGCTTATGGATGATCGATCACATTTAAACTCTAAGATAAAAGGTAATATATACTATATTTCATACAAATTAATCTCTTCCCCACAGTGAATATTTCCCATCTAAATGTTGGTCCTCCCTTCACAATGATATTAAGTAAGTGTTTGACTGTAAATTTCAAAAGTACTTTTGAAGTGGAAATAGCTTTTTTAAAAGTTCAAATACAGCTTTTTCAAAAACTAAAACTTGAAGCTTTTCCGAAAAGCCCAAATTTTAGTTTTTTTAGAAAGTTATTTTTCCATCAATTTCCGTCACTTACGTAATAAAAAAAAATCCCAAATTCTGTTTCTTCTGTATCGCTTCTGTTATTTTCCATTCATCGTTCACTTTCATCTTCTCCGATTAGTCTTCTTCTTTATATTTTTCGCTTTTGTAAAAGTTTTTTTTATTCAACGCAGACCTTCGTCTGCGTTTTCTGAGTTGTTCTGCGTTGACACAAACCTTTGTCTGCGTTGAACCGTCTGTGTTGTTCAACGCAGACAAAGGTCTGCATCAACAACGCAGATGACAAAGGTCTGCGTTAAACACGCAGACTAAGGGTCTGCGTTTTGGTCTGCGTGTTTACGCAGACCTTCGTCTGCATGTTTTCTATCAACCATAAAAAAAAAAATTGTTTCTATTAACAATAAAAAATTTGTAATCTTATTATTTTGGTATCTTATGTTGTGAGGCTGAAAGAAATTTTTGTTGGTATCTTATGTTGTGAGGCTGAAAGAAGTTTTTGAAAAGTAAAAGTGTTTTTTTATTTTTATGTTGCTAAACAGTTTATTGTATGAAATTCTTTTTAAAAAGTTGTTTTTTTAATTGACAACCAAACAGTCAACTAGCTTTTGAAAAAACTCTTCTTAGAAAAGCTCTATTGACAAAAGCTCTACTGATAAAAGCTCAACCAAACAGGCCCAAAGTCTTACCGTTTAAACTCCACAGGTATTGCTAAACCATTTCTCACTTTTTTTTTGCCCTTTTTCTTCTCCTTAGAGAGGGAGAGTACTAAACCAAGAAAAAGGAAAGAAGATACCGAATATTCCCATCAAATATATGCATTGATAGAAGCTCTCAAATTCTAACACCCCCTCCAATTAGTTGCTTAAATGTCACAATTCCAATTTCCAAGTTGATATTGGATTCATCCACTTGGCTAACTCAAATTTTATATATATAAAAAAAACAACTTCATTGGTTTAATTGTTGTGGGTAAACTAATCAAACCATCGTGTCTCTCTCTTATTAGCGATAGAAAATGATTAAACAGATACAATTAGCTTACATTCCTCTGGTTGGGACGTGATTAAACTACTCCAACTTGACATTATTGACTGACCCACTCATATATAAGGCCATGGGCACTCTTGATTTTGATCCACGTAACTGCATCCTAGTTGGAATGGATCAAGTTGATCTTAGAGAAAGCACGTGTCCTAATCACAGTTGTGACCAAGATGTCCAACACACGATTACAACAATTTTATAATTATGAGTTTAATAGTAAACTCCTAACTAAACACAGAGATAATTATTGGGACGGTGGACTAAGACACATTTTATTATTAAGACAGCATAGACAAGCTTCTGATTTGAGATTTGAGAGAGAGAGATTTTTGCGTGATCCTCGCTCAGTGAATATGTATACTTTATGCAAGAGGTTGATAAGAAAAAAGCCTAACAAAAATAATGACAACAGCACAAATATATTTAACTTTTGGGACTGAAAGTAACAAGAGGTTGAGATTGTCAGGGAGCGGCAAGTTGATGGTGAGTCTTTAGTATTGTGGGGGTGGTTATTGGTCCTCCTTTAATCTTGACCGCCCATATGGATCCGCGTATCCGCCGTCCACGTTTTTAAGTCCTCTTTAAGAATCTTCGTAGAAACCAAACCAAACCAAACCAACCCAACCAACACACCACCTTGTTCACATGATTCACTAAATTCTAACACTCTTCCTTTTTATCGTTTACAAATTACAATTGTTATTAACCAACAAGCATTTAAATCTGTTAATTGTCCCTTAAGGTAAATGGTAATAATTAATTATAATTATATATGATAAGATAGAGTTTTGTGAGCCCCACAAAAAGCAGTCGGGTAACACAAGAAAAGCCTGACCATTGGGTGGTCAACCACCGTCCTAACTCCTAATTTCCTGCCTATTGTTTCTTTAACTCGACAAAGCTGACACTAACACTAGTTAAGGAAGTTTCTTGAAGAACAGCTAAGTTAGAAAGGAAACGCAATATAATTATAAAATTGAACAGATGCCCAAAAGGGAAAGACTCTCAGCCCATCCTATGGAAAAGAAGCAAGAATATTTTCCTACATCACCAAAGTGGTCCTCACATCTCTTTGCACAAACGATTTTTAGACAAATTCTTTATGGCATTTCTGTTCCTACTTCTTTTCAAAACTCCAATAATACAACAAGAATTTGCATCTAAATTCTTAGAAGGGTCGGGAATGACTTTGATTGATTGTAATGGGATTGCGACGTGCTGATAGTAACTGCTTCGAAAATAAAAGTAAGTATTATTAGGCTAGAAAACTGGTGATACTTATTTTATATTATGCCTTTTGGTTCATTAATTTTTTTTAAAAAAAAGTGATAAACGAACTAGACTTTTCTTTTCTTTTCTTTTTTTTTACGGATACGTGTATTATACATTAATGTCAGACCATAAGTTTAAAGAAAAGAATTAGGTAAGAAGTCTGCCAAAACTTTCTCCCCGCTGCTTCTGAATTTCTAAACGGATCCATCACTAAGGTCCAGTGAGAGTTAGTCTTTGTTAGGTAAACTTGAGGATAAGCTTGAGATTTACATGCTAAAGATTAATCAATCAGGATTGTTTTCTTGTTTTTTGGAAGTCTGATGGGGAAAAGTAAAATATGGAATTTTAAAGTGGATATTCATAAGCCATTGAGTTAACAGATTTAATGGGAAAATAATTTCAAGTCGTATAATCTGTCTCTTTACTGATAAAGCGATGCCACTATCTATTAACAATTTAATATTTTTTTAATGAAAATGTATTATACACTTGCACTGATACTTGATGCTTTTCTGGGACCAGAAAACTTGCAACAAACGTAATCTGCTACTATGGTCCGACTTTTCTTCCGTTCAATGGAGTAAGTCGAGAAATGGCTCGCTTCATCATTTGCGTATATAGTTGAGAAAACAGCAAAGAGAAGAAAGGGAAATAGTGATCAAGAATGATACATAGGGTTCACATAGAATCAAAAGCTTCTTTTCTTTTAATTTTCATGATAATTGACAAATATAAATGAACAAATGATTCTCTAAACAGTTTAAAGTCTTGAATTTATACGAACTATCATCATCTTCTTACTCATACAACTATTTTTTCTGTGTTGTATCATTGGTGTACAAGTATTCTGTCTCTGAGCCGTATATACCACATCGTATATAACATTATCTGATTCCCATTGTTTATTGTTTTCTACCGGTGGATTTTGTTGGACAAAAATTAAAAATTAAAAATTATAATTTTTCAATTTAATTTTTTAAATGAATAATTTGAACATTTTAAATTATAAATAAAAAGTTAAATCATACTTGATTTGAATTTATGTAAATTTTTGGCTCTCAAATTGTTAAGCGTAAGTTGTTCATAGAGTTGCCGACTAATGGTATTCTCGTAGTAGAGAAAAATAACTCAATCATTTTGAGAAGAAAAAGACATTATGATTTTTTAATAAAAATTAAAAATTCTAATTAATTAAATCTAAATTTAAATCTAAATTTAACCCTAACCCTAACTCTAATTATAATTATAATTTAACTTTTATAAAGTTAAATATCTTATATTTGATCTCTGAAGTCTCTTAAATTTTACAATTAAGTTTAACTTAATTTAAATTAATTTTTAAAACTATTTTTTATTTGTGACTCATTATGTTCCTAATGTGTTGATATTGACTATAAATTATAATTATAATTGATAATTATAGTTAAACAAACTAAAAAATTCTTTTAATTAATCTTTAATTCTCTAATTAAATAATTTATAATCATTAACCAAATTGACATTTAATAATATGTCATAACTACCCAAATAGTAAGAATGTCAAGGTGTGCTTGATTTAACATATTCATGCATAATTATGATCTATAATTTAATCCTTTCATCATCCAATATTTAAATTGAATATAGAATATGAAATTAGTATCTACTCTTTTAAATCCAATCATATTTGTTCTTATTAATAAATAATTTATTAATATTTCAAATTTCAATCCACTCTTATTAGAGATTTCCTTAAATTACTAAAAACCAAGAATATTGTAATAGTCTTCCTAATTATTTTA